>JAQQZT010000007.1:6280579-6291871 GCA_030068275.1 Clarias platycephalus | reverse complement strand
CGCCGATTCCGATGCCAGCTTTTTTTGTGGTATCGGCAGCATTTCCGATACTGGTATCGGAATCGGAACAACCCTATCTTGTTTTACAGTTACCAAAAAAGTTACACAAAAAAAACACACTAACTGTGAATGAAAGGGTCATGGAAAAAGGTAAGCGTTCTATAAATCCTTCACACCCAACATCACAAAGTCAGTACGCAATGGCCACGCCTACGTCGGGAGGACAAAAGGGTTGTTACTTACGGGATGCCAGTACTCAAACCCACATTCAAAACCAGTCACGGAAGGACCGAGCAAGAGATCAGATCTCTGATAACATTATTTCATATTAAACAACACTTATAATTACTTCTGGTATTCCGAATTGCCCATGAACCATCTGAGTTGTCTATTACACAGCTGAATACCAAATCCCTCTCTAACTCCTGATCATAGGCACTACTTGTTGTGTGGAACAACGGATTATTCACCAAGGGATTCTACACCTCACATAGTGGACTAGTTTCCATTTTCCACTCTTGGGGATTCAACCCTTGATCAGTTAGTTAGCTATTACGTTAACGTTACATGTACATGTAAAGTGCTGGATATTTCAAAGAATAATTTCATTTGCAGCAGAAACACTTAATGAGCTGAATGAGGCAGACACATTTTTCAGTTTCAGTGGATTTCTCTGTTTCCAGACGGCAGAAAAAGCAAACTGCATTTCCCATGTCCTGAGTGTTTTGGGGGTGTGGACCTCGAGGGGTGTGGACCTCGGACCATAGACAAAATGTAAGCACAAGCACCAATTTTAAATAACTGTCTCCAGCATCCTCAATCTGATGTATTACGGACCACTGTTTAGTTCCTCCACTTTTGGCCAGGGTGATCGTGTCCCTCATCATCCTCAAGAGTCCCATCAAATCAGTCTTGCCCACAGAACTGAGCAAACACCAATCGCCCTTCAAGTTACTGGGACAAAGACGCCAAGAACAGGCAGATTCTCTGGAGTTTGCTTCTAATCGCAAATTATCCCCTCTGGTCTGATCAATTCATCACTCAGTCATTCATTCTTCTACATTCATTCTTGCAGATGTCTCCAATGCTGATCGACCTACGAAAGGTGGACTATCAGGATTTAACTTGCAACATCACCAGAGAAGTTATCCGCTTCTATCAGCTGCTAGTGGAGCAGTTCATCCCACATCTTCCAGAAAGAGTGACAGGCTCAGTCTACTCCCACCAGAGGATCAGCTCTCTTCTTATTCACTACTTTGACTAAGAGTAATGTGTGAAAATACCTTTTTAGCTGACATTTCAATATTTACCAGAGGAACATTTTTAAATGAATTCTAAGAATTCCTCATGCTTAAGATAATCTGGGACAGAGCATCGATGTCTAAACAGGGTCATATGACAGGCAGTTAGAAAAGTTTTTTTTTCCCCACCCACTGAGAAACACACCTATAACACATCAGCAATGCATATCAGCACTCTCAGCCTTAGGCATCACTATCACAGGTTGGCAGCTGTCAAGCAATACAGGAGCAAGTGGGAATTGGCTTTGACAAAACTGGAGAAAATCTGGGCAAAAAGCTAAATAAAAAGCTCGGGTAAGATGCTTTCAGAAGAACATTAAAGCGGTAAAAGAGCAATCCAGTCGCTATTTATAAGGCAGACTTCACTATTCCCTCTGGCCTGACCTGTACGAGAACTAAAAGTCATTATCAGCTTACCTGTGGCCTTTGAACACCTGATTGCCTTCGCTGTCTGACTGGAAGGTCTTATCCCGACTCAAAGCCTTTCGATGTAAAAAGAAAGAGAGAAAAAGGAAAACATTTATTATAAAAAGGAAGACAAATGTGGCAGGAACTGAGAACAAGCTCTAAGCAAATTAGCTCACGATCCAGGTACAAAGCTTCAAGATCCTTGCTTCAACATCCATTAGCCTAAAGTGTGTTTTTTGGCCCTGACCATCTTCTAAATGGTTTGATCAATTGACTTAATCGCATCAATTAGGGAGGGGGGGGGAAAGTAGCTGCAGATACGAGGGTGGTAAAGATTACTAAACTACACCAGCACTGCTGCTGACTCAAATCATTACGCCACTTCCTAATGGCTTGCTCGAGGATTCTCAATTAAACATGACAAGTGGAGTTCAAAGGCATGGATTACGCTATAGACAGCCAAAAGTCATTTATTTCTTATTCATATACCAACGTTTTCAGCAGGCGCTCCCAAGTCTGGCTAGGATTTAAAATTCACATGATTAGTAGAAATGACTCAAAGCATTACATTTTTAATAATGAGATACATTACATACATCAGTCAAGTTAGTGAAATTGGAAGAGTTTCGCACTTTGTAAATGAGAGAGGGAAAGCTGAAGGAGGCATGTTTTAATTGCTCTATTCGTAACACGGGAAAGTTCACACATCAGCCGTAACATTGAAATTGCTGGCAGATAAAGTGAATACCGGGGAGTTTCTCATTACAGTTGCATCTGTCAAGGATGATAATACAGTAACAGTCAAAAGTTTAACACGCCTTCTAATTCCATGGTCTTTCCTGATATTTTTTTTCCTTCCTACATTATAAAACAATGCTGAAGGCATCCAAAATATGATACTGTTGATACGGTTGATACTGTTAATTGAATCTGTTGATTTCTGAGGGTGGTAAGTCTAAGAACTTCTCTGCAGCAGACGTAACTTTTGTCTTGCTTTCCTGGGAAGATCTTCATGAGAGGCAGTTTCATCATGGTGCTTGATGGATTTCGCAAATGCACTTGACAATGCTGTTCCTGCAAGAACTGTTTCAAAACGGCTGACTTTCATGTGGTGAGGCAGTGGTGTGTGTGTGTGTTATGGCTCACAGAGTTATTGATCAGAAGGCTGGCAGTTCGAACACCAGCTCCGCCAGGTTGCCGCTGTTGGGCCCTTGAGCAAGGCCCTTAACCCCGTCCTCTCTAGGGGCGCCATACAATGGCTGACCCTGTGGTCTGACCTCTGCCTACTAACAAAGCTGGGATATGCAAAGAATATCGAAAAGAATTTCACTGTGCCTTAACAGATATGTAACTTACATGTAATGTATGTATATGTGCAGTAATGTATATAACTGTATAAAAAAAAACTAGAAAAATAACAGCTGACTGTTTTTGTTACTTAATTGCCTTAGTGTTTTCATAGTTTTGAAAAAAAAGTCAGTTCTCAGTCAGTTCCCAAAGTTGGTGTATTAGAAGCAGGAATTATGGCCAAATGTAAGAATCTGGAGAGACTTTTATAAGGCCCGAATGGTGATTCTTTAGACCATTGGGTCCAATACCTTGTGGGGTATTCTAGGTCTCCAATGGTGCCTACAAAAATGCTCAAAAGAAGAACAACCAGTGAACTGCCAACAGGGTCATGACCACCCGAGGCTCAATGCTGGTAATGATAGAAGGCTGTCTGTAGTTTTTTATGTATGCTGTTGTATAGCAGTAGACTGGTGCCCATGCTGACCACGGTCCATCCTCAAAAGCTCCTACGATGGGCATCAGAACTAGACCCCAGAGAAATGGAGGAAGGTGGCCTGGTCTTATATTGATCATATTGTCTTTTATATCATGTGGCTGGTGCATGTGCATCTCTTTCTTAAGGGAAGAGATGGCACCAGGACGCACTCTGGGAAGTAGGCAAACTGTCAGAGGCTCTCAGCAATGTTCTGCTAGGAAACCTTGGGTTTTGCCATTGATGTGGATGTTACTTTGATACACACGTACCTAAACATTGTTGCAGCCCAGGTATAGCCCTTCATGGAAACGGTATTTCCTAATAGCAGTGGTAATGCAACCCGCCTTGCTGCAGGAATTGCTCAGGAATGGTTCGAGGACCATATCGTGTTTTGGGTTTTGACTTGGTCTGCAAATTCCCCAGATCTCAATCTCTTTTGAGCATCTGTGGGATGTTCTGAGAAAAAAAACAAGTCAGATCCATAGATGCCTCACCTCACAACTTACAGTGGTGGTTGTTGGTCTTTCGGCTGCTCCCAACAAGGGGTCGCCACAGCGGACACTTGGTCCGCACAACAACTTGGCAGTATAGAACTTAAAGGATCTGCTACTGAGGCTTGGTGCAAGATACCATAGCACACAATCAGAGGCCTTTAGGGGTCAGAGTTCTTATGGCAGCACAAGAGGAACCTACAGAACATTAGTCAGCTACTGTAGGTTTAATGTTATGGTTGATTGGTGCATGTTAAACATAGCTCATACTGTAATTGTTCTGAGGTACATACGCTTAGATTTAGTATCAATGACTTGAGTTATGACTTTAAGAGTTAAACTGGACAACAGGGTTTTTTTTAAATACAAAAGTATGACACTATGGATACGACAAAAACATTCTTGATCATGACAGAGCTCTTTAAACTGAACATGGATATGATTTTTCACCAAGTATGGATAAAAAGTCTCTCTCTCTCTCTCTCTCTCTCTCTCTCTCTCTCTCTCTCTCACACACACACTTTTTTTTCTGTCCTGGAACCATATCCTTACAGCACACCGAGTCCTTTTTAAGGTAATGAGACAATTAAACACGGCTGATCTATTCACAAATTAAATGACAGCACCCCTAAACTAAACATGCATTTTCAAAGCCCTGAACAAAATCAAATTAAGCAAATCCAGGTTGCTGGTGTTCAGCTACGGCCAAGTTACAGACGCCGCTATTCTATTGAACGCGGACTAAAATCATGGTTTAAACCATAAGTGCCAACAATTTTACAATAAATAACGAGTTTACGTTAATACTACTGTATGTGAATGAATCAACGTAGTAATTACAATAAAAACTAAAATTGTTTCTATTAGTTTTTTTTTTTAAAGAAACGTTGAACTCACATCTGGAAAACATTTTCTAATTCGCATGGTCTGTGACATTTTATATTCAGGATTGAAAAACAAAACCAAGACATAAAACTTTAAAAAAGGGGTATGGAAACAAATTCTAAATGACTTTAACCCAAAATACAGTACACACCCACAATTCTTGTTGTCGGGTCTCACCAGAAATGGTTAAAGTACCAAACTTCGTAGGTTCAAGTAAAAGGTTCAAGTAAAAAATCTGTCATCAGTTATCCACAGAATATATGATGGTCGTTCAAGTCAAACCAGGACTTTCTTGTGAATACAGGCATGAAACCAATCCTTGAAAATCGATGGATAACTTGTTGCCAACTTGAAGAGACGCACCTGTCTATGGGAAGTGTACACGCGATCAATCAATCACCACACCTTGCACATTACAGGAACTCGGCTGCGAGTTATTGCCACATCCCTCGTACAATCCTGGCCTCACCCCAAGCCATTTGCATTAAAAGAGTTCCTGGGGGGCTTCGAATCGGCACTTAGATACGGTATCGGCTGACTAATAGTGATAGTAAAGCTGAAAGCATACAACAAATAAAATCCATATACTGTTTAGAGTTTAGATACTCCAGTCTGTTAGATACTGATCACTATACTTGAAAAAACTACATAAATCCATAAAAATCAGCCATCTTCTCTTAAGATTAATGAGATCTCTAAGCAATAATGCGAGTCATACAATAGAAATAATATTCTCCTTGCAACAGTGTGTGTGTGGATAATGTCTGACCACTTGCAGCTGTGTGCGCACTCCCACTATGCAGCAATCACGCCTGCAATTCAAGTTTAATTCATTTATTTACTTCCATCGCTTTGGTCAAGGGTTGATTTTTCCCTTGATGTGATTAATGAAAAAAGCACATTAAATGTGTTTAGCTGTATAATGCACACGTTCGCTTTAGACACATTCAAGGTGCACGATCAATTATAGTCCAGTAGTATACGGTTTATGTTAGGGGTATACAAGTACACATTCAGATGAACAAGTTTATTTCAGAAAGCTATTTATTACGAGGGTGAGTCAAAAATTATCCGCACTCTGACTGTTATACCCTCATTAAAATTGTTTGAGAATGAGCTGTGAGGCACGAATGCACCGCTGTCTTCACCTCTTCATGAGAAGTCTAAAGCTTATTAAAGAGATTAATCTAAAGCTAATATTTGTATATACAGTACAATTAATTTATCGATAAGATAAGAAGCTTTGCTTGATTTGATATCACTTAGTGGACAGTTGGGAGGGGTGGGGGGGTTTGGGGGGGACACACCTTATGTTTGAGACTCTGAATTGACTTGTGTTGCTATGGTATTTTATGTCATAAGACCCACCTACTCCTTATTCCCTCTGTCAAGAAAGAAGGGTTCACAGAGATATATATAAAAAACGATATATCAGTACTATAAGTAATAGTGCAAATAATAGTAAAAGTTGCCTTACAATTAATTTGCATTATTTACTATTGATAGTGCTGTTACTATGCTTAAACAACTGAATGCGCCGCAATACAAGAACTGAAATCTTACAAGAAATTTGTCTTGGAAAATTTCCGAACTCCAGCCAAGTTGCTCGTATGTCCGGGAGCCGCTCGAACCTTGTAAATAAAAAAAAAAAAACCATCTCTTTTCTAAATGTTTTGATTGTATTTATATGCAAAAATATGATTATAGTGTTGGAAACTGGTACTATTGGTAATATTTTTTGGGTGGTGTGAACGGATTATCTGCATTTACATTATTTCCTATGGGAAAGTGCGTTTCGCAATACAGTGAAAAGAAATTCCATAAGAACTCGCATTTGGAACGGATTAAATTTGCATGCCAAGGTACCACTGTACCTGTGGTAAGGCATGTACATTTTATACATTCCTTATGTGTTCAGAAACAAGTCTGCATATGTTTCATTCATAAATGTAGATGTTTAATTACAGTTACTTCAAAATCATGGGACGGTAAGTGTGTATGTTAACCAGTGATCCTGTCCAGGAGTCCTAATTTCCAACACAGAAAAGAAAAAATCTCTATAATATAATCCTCTGATGTAATAAAACTGAGTATCTACCTCGACCATTTCACTTTTTTTTTTTTCTTTTCTCATTTAATTGGAAATTCCGTTTCATGCCGTGTCCCTGTAAAAAGCCGGCTCGAGGTGACGGCACTCCTCAAGGCCAGGACTCTCCCGGACATCCTTCCTCCTCAGCACGGTGTACGCTTTTTATCCCCTCATGCCTTAACCTTTGCACATAAAAACCCCCCACAAAGCTGAAGGACTTTATTGTGAGAAATGAACCTGTCACAGTGAATCAACAGTGTTAAAGGAAGACATGAAGATCTTGTTTGCTAAGCGTAGACCTGAAGCTATGAAATTAATATTCCTCTTGAATGAAAACAGCAACAGTGTACAGGATGTAGAGGTTTACACTTCACAAATCCACAACTATGATGTAGACTGGGAATGTTAGAGCAGTTAAACACTCATCTGATTGGTCAGACGGTGTGCGTTATTGGTGTATAATGTCACTTGTAACACGAATGACATGTCGATGTTAATGCGCTTTCTGTAATATTTAGATGTTTCCATAGTAACCACCCATTTATAGGGACTTGCATAGCAGACGTGGCACATGATCTAAGACTAATATGAAACAGATTTCAATCAAGTTTTCTAACAAGAAAAAATAAAACGCATACAGTCGTTGGTGTGGTGACGTTTTTGTTAGGAGGTGTTTATATATAACGGTTATGACAGGAGTCTTGTATTTCCATGCTTTTTGCCAGGCACTGTGCTTTGTAATACTTCACAGCACAGGAAAGTCATTAAGACTGAGAAGTTTATGCTTTCCAGTTTCTCTGCAAAATGACAAGGAAAAACTTAACGCTGCCATAACGTCAATAACGTGATAACAGGAGCCAAGTCGCCTTGCAGACATTCCACATCATTAACACTTAATGTAAAATCACTGCTATAAAAGTGTAAACACACACCAGACCGCTCTGTTATTCGGAAATAACACACTTATAAGTGAGAATGAAGAGTTCAGAGCGGTGAAGGATTGGTAAAAGTGTGTGTTATTTCCTTATAACAGCATTGTATTGGTGTGTATTCGCAAAACAGACCAATGTGATTTAAGTGTGAAGCGAAAGACTGAAGAATCAGTTCAGTAATTCGTCTAAGAAGAGCTAGAAAATAATCAGAATTTGCACCAGTGTATATTCTTAAAAAAAAACCCACAGTATATAATTTCTTAAAAGTTTAACTGCAATAAACAAGGGGTGTTCAGGTCAAACTGGGACTTTATTTCTCTATATAATCCACTGCTAAACTAATGCACTTATCTCAGTGTTTCAGATCATACTGTATCTGTCTGCATCATATCCGAAACACTGGTCTCCCAGGAACTCCTTTAACGGACCAAACGTATGGAAATGGCTTGGAGCCGGGTCAGAACTATACGGGTACGTGACAGTAACTCCCAGCCCAGTTCCTACAACATGAAATAGCACTGTTAATTTAATTTTGTTGAACCTTTTCCTGATAATGTTCAAATACTGGCCCTTGAAAATCACAGGAAACTGTAAGCATCAGTTTTACTGCTGATGGTTGACTTTTGAACTTTCTCTCAGTCGACAATTGAGGATGTTTCCGTTCCATCCTCAGCTGTTTACTCTCAGGCTCGCAGTGATGAGTCCGTGTCGCGTCACCGGTAATGATTCTCTTTAAGAAACTTTCAACTTCCTTAGAGTATCGGTCCAAATTTTGTTTGCAGATATCCAAACGCTTCTGTCTATGCTCTTCAGTGAGATGTTTTAGCACCCATGTTTTAGATGTTTTAACACCCTCAGACCACCAAAAAAATAAAAATAAAAATCACTGCATGCTGCTCTTCTTTCGTGCAAATCATAAGAGGGACATCCATTTTTGCTCGCAGTTACAAATGAACTGATGTAACACGTTCACACCTGCACAGCAGTGACCGGGGAGACGATAGACTTGAACAGAAAGCTCTGATAAAAGGGTGTAATAAACTGCATGAGCCAAACACAAGAATAACGACCTAAATACCTGTCAAAGATGTCTCTGAATAAAAGGAAGCTGCCCTGCTTTTATCATGCACCAGATTCTGTAACGGATTGCAGCTCCAGTCCGTTACAGTGGTGGAAGGTAACATTTGATTTGCTACTGTACTTACGTACATTTTTCACAGATCTGGATTTTTCCTTGAGCAGTTTTATTAGTGCATACGTTTTCCTTTTACTCCACCACAACACATATCTGTACTTTCTACTTCACTATATTTCTGTATGATGGCATTACAGTGTATAATAACAGTGGTGTGTACCATCTAAAGTGATACCACTGAGTAATATCCACCTGCTGCCTATTACTGTATACGTAATTGTGTGATTTGCCTTCCCTCCATGAAAAACTCAATCATGTAGCAGGTGTTTGAAATATTTGCAGACCTCAAAGAAACAGTGGTCAGACAGTCAGGACATACAGAGAGAGAAAAAGACAGAGAGAGAGAGACTTTTAGTAGGACGTAAAAAGGCTATTGTAAGCTATTGTGTGCTTTTAAAGTTCATTTAAAGGTAAGTACTTTTGGACTTTTATTCAAGTACAAATAAAAATGGACAACTTTTTACTTGAATAATAGTTTCCTTAGGGTTTCTCTACTTTGTCCAGCTCCCAGGTGGCTGCACTGCCCAGAAACATGGCCGCCCTGGAGTCATGCCCCTCAGCACACACACACACCATCATCTGATTTCTCATTACACACACCTGGAATCGATACCCCCTGACAACTCTTTTAGTGCATATTATGGGATGTTTGACACATGGAAAACCTTGGGTGTCAAACATCCCATAATACTAAACACACCAAACATAGTATTGTTCAGCTGTTCCTCAGGGGTCACGCTTTGTTTACTGATATTGATATTCTGTTGCTCAAGCTCTTTCTGAGATCCTGGTGTTCATTCTGATCGCTCATCACATGACCCTCGCTAGTTTTTAAACACTGCTTTTTTTTTTCCCCCTCAAGACTTTGGATTGTTTGCTGCCTGCCCTCTGTAACTGAATACTACAGAACCGTAACACTTGCATGCTCCTCCACTTCCTGACAACTTCTCGACACTTCCTGAAAGTTTATACTAAATCCATATCCTAATAAAAAAAAAAAACTAAAATCCAGGAATAAAAAAAAAAAGATATTTAAATTGGGAACAATTCCACTTACCGTGCTACAGAGGGACACCTGAAAGATATTCCCATCACTTCCTCCACAGAACAGGAAGTACTCACAAGGGTCAAGGGTCACTGACATGATGCTGACATCAAAGAGGACTGACAAAAGCATCTCTCCAGAGGAAATTTCCCACAGCTGGAAGAACACAAGAAAAATACATGTTGCTGTATTAATGTACAGAATAGCATAGTAGTGTTGTTTTTTTTGCTACATTCACAAATATACAGTATAATAAATTAGCGTAAATACCCGTTGTTGACAGGAAGAGAGTTTGTAGAAATACAGTGGGTAAAAATGCTAAAGCTAAAAGTAAACTGATCAGCTTTAATGTAATCAGTGATATTATTGATTCAGGTTGGTTAGCAAGTTAGCACGTACACATATTGCTAACTTATTGACATCTTACATCTTGTTTACGCTAAGTTGTCGTCAGACAAATACACTCCCTGTTCAGTAATCAGAGAGTGAATCACAGATGAGAAATCGGATAGTAGATCAGATAAAGATTAAGTTTTAAAAACAACTTCAGCGAGTTAAAATTAATTTATACCACTTTAGTGCTGTTATTTCTGAGGTGAAAATATGAATTAATCCCAGTAAAAATATTCAGTTTAGATTTTTTTATTAATATCTATTGCTGCAGGTGTTTGTTTACATTGAGCAAAGCATAAATTCCTACAGTAACATCGCTTTTACTCAACATTTCTCAACTTCATATATGGTGCAGGTTAATACCTCAGGCAGATATCTAAGTAATGCAAAAAAGTTTCATTCAATTCTATCTAGTTTTGCCTGACAAAATCTGGCTGGACAGACATGCAAACCGACAGACATAAAAATTTCGGAGACTGGCTTCGGGTCCTCCAGTGTACGAAACGTATAAAGATTTCATTGAAAGAGTGACAAAAATGTACAGACAAAAATATTTTCTTATTTATTAATTTATATTGATATACTGTAATAACATTATATACTAATATAACTAGTATAATAATTTAAATTGGTATTTTATTAGGTAGATGATTTTACAGTGGAACCTCGGATTACGAGCATAATTCGTTCCGGAAGTGGGTTCGTATTCCAAAACCAAATTTAATTTTCCCATAGGAAATAATGGAAACTCAAATTATTCGTTCTACAGCCCAAAAAAATAAATACAT
>JAQQZT010000007.1:6232852-6247517 GCA_030068275.1 Clarias platycephalus | reverse complement strand
ACGATACCATCACGATACCTAGGATGCCAATTTGATTTATATTGTAATTTTGTTAGTATTTTATAAATATCCAGATTCAATATCTTTTTTTTTTTTTTTTTAGATCCATAACCTGGCTGAACAGGAGTACTTAAATGTAGCCCGTTCCTTTAGTTAAAACATTAGTTATCTCTCTTAAAAACCAAGCGTAGTGTTTTAACAATACAAAGTAACTTCAAATACAAGAGTTTAACATTTAACTTAAAATTACATTGAAGGAAAAAAAGCACAGCACGTATCTCTATTATGTCATCCACCATAATCGTTATTTCTAACCGAACTTGGCACAATTCGCTTCTACCTCACGGGATGCCGATGTGGGAGCCGTTCAGATCTTAGAGTCAGTGTGGTGATACATGAATAGATTTTCTCCTATATTTATGTATTATACTAGAGATTTTCTTATTTTCTTAATAATCAATATTAATATATTAATACATTAATTAACATTTACTCTCCAGACTTTATACTAGCTATTACTTTTTATAACTATTTGGGAACGGAACTTGTCAAAACATTGAAGCCTTTACTGGCGAGATAGTGTACCTAATAAATCTATGATTTCTCCACTATTGAGGCTTTCATTCCTCTCATGGCTAGACTGTTCCAACTCTGCTGACAGGCCGCATCGCTTGCATTATTAATCCATTGCGTGTCTGGTGCTTGGTCATCCAAAATGTGCACAATTTACCCCTGTTACTTCACTCAGCTGACTCCACAGAGTTGCTCATGTCAAGTCCTTGATGTGGCTATCCAATGCTTATTCACTATGGTATATGGATGAACAGTACCTGGTGAACAAAACCAAACTCTTCTCACTTTATAGTGAGTTTTATAGTGGTTTCCTGAATTAGGAGGCACTCACTCACTCAGTCATCATCTATACCGCTTTATCCTGTATACAGGGTCGTGGGGGACCTGGGGCCTGGACAGGGTGCCAATTCATCATTAACGCACTACGGACATTCTGGGAACGGCAGTTATCCTAAACTGCATGTCTTTGGACTGTGGGAGGAACCTGGAGTACCTGGAGAAAACCCACCAAGCACATTGGAGAACATGCACACATACAGACATGTAACATGCAAACAGAACATGCAAACACACAGACCCCGAACCCAGGCCATGGAGGTACCAATACAGTGTAATTGGTAGTGTTTACTCGGAGGGAGGGATAATTTCCTGCGTTAATTAGAGAAATAACCAATCACAGGCATCTGTTAGCTCACGCATGTAAAAAAAAAAAAAAAAAATCGTCCTTTCCTCCAAGGGTGTCGTAGTGCAATGTGACCCACATTGGGTTGCAGTTGGAAACGATGCAGTCGACTGGCTACACGTCACATTATTGGTAGCTGTTGTCTTATTTGGGTAGGCTGACTGGAAGGCTTAGCTGACTCCCAAATTAGGTGAAAATGGTGGGAAATACAAAATTGGCGGTCCCAAGCGCGGATAAAATGGAAAAAGGGTTGCATCAGAAAGGGCATCTGGTGCAAAACCTGTGCCAAGTTGTTGTGCGGATTGATGGTCGATGTGGTGACCCGTCCATGGGAGCAGATGTGATACTTAGATATCTTATAACGTATCGTCCATCCCGCCTGCTCAACCTGGCTAAATCTACAGACTCAACCTTCATGAAACGTTTGCAAAGGAGCATTTAAAGTTTGGTGCAAAATTACTTCACCTTCTCCCAGCCCTTAAATAACTATGCGTTGTAAATATATCAAGATGCATTCCTTTCTGAAGTGTTGACTTGGTAACACAACTCAATGCACCTTACAGCACGTACTGTATACTTATACTAATGTTTTGTGGAATTCCATGTATATTAGGCATCATGACTACATACGTACAGTACTATGCAAAATTCTTTACTAGTACTGTAATCTGTACCTGGCTTGACTGTTTAGTGTCTGGGGTTTCCAGCACCATTGCGTCTAGTCGCTGCTTCCGCTGCTCTTCATTCGCCTACGTATCTTAGCATTTGCATCTAGTGACTTGGTGGATCCTTATTACTTGATTTCAGAAGCACCATCAGTTCCCCAAATAAACTGAACGGATTGCAGAATTCCTCACCTGTAGGTTCGTTTGCATGAAAGCACTGAGCAGATAAATGTAGAAATGCATATGTAAATCTCACCATGCCTTTTTTCCCCCCCTGACATTTACCTCCACTAACAGATTAGGAATTCTAATATTCCGGGAATAAACATTCTGCACTATTTGTGTTTTCTGAAACAGAGAGGCTGTTTTCAGTTTCTCTCAGCGCTCATGGTCAGGCTGTAAAAGACATACATTGCCATCTATGGGCATGATGGGAGAGTTGCACACAATGAGCTGAGTCAGAATGAAGATAAACTTCTGGAATGTTCACTCCAAAATATCAGCAAATAGTTGAGTTGCTTTCAAAAGGGTTTAGGGAACGAAATCTGGTACTGCTGTTAATACAGTTTAATACAGCTAAACTAACTCTTTCCCTGTAACTTCAAATGTGACAAAATCTAAAATGTCATATAAAAGCACTATAAAGTGTCGTTCAAGTCAAACAGGGACTTGTGCAGAAATTTCCGATCTAGAAGGCTGATAAAACAGTAAAACGTTTGAGTACAAAGGTTTTAAAGACGGCTGTAAGTCTGTGAATGATGACGATCCAGGCCGAGGCGGCTCGAAGCCCACTGCAGTCGTTCCGGCGAACATTCAGCGTACGGAACACCTGAACTTGTTGCTAGCTTGTAGAAGAGACGCATCTGTCTGTGGGAACTGAACAGTCTTACACCAACACCACTTCACATTACAGGAAGTCAGCTTTGGTAATTACAGCCGCATGTTTGGGCCATTCAAGGAGTTCCTGGGAGGCCAGCGTTTCAGACGTGAAGCAGGAAAACTGATCAAGGCTCTGACGTACTGAGGTAAAACTTTCTACCTTGATGGTATCCAAGCACTAGGGATAAGTGCACTAGTGTAGGAGGGGATTATATAGAGAAATAAAGAGTGTGTTCACTCTCATACAGTAACTGCGTTCTGTACAATCAAAAGTCTCGGTTTGACTTGAATGCCCTTCCTCCAATGGTGTCCTGAATGCAAGCGTGTACAGTATTTGTAAAACTGGCAACGTATACATACATTTATTTGTTCAAATTTCTTTTGTGAAAATGATTGTGGAAAAAAAAAATAGTTATAATAAATAAATAAAATATTAAAAGCTATCACTCTCTAGTTAATGCACTTTGGACCCAAACAAGTTATTAGTCTAAACCTAGGGAATGAAACAAACTGAAAATGAGAATTAACTATACATAACTGCAAAAACTGAAAAGATCATGGGAAACTTAAATATACCACAAGAAAAAGGCAAACTGAAATTCCGAGTTCAGTCCTGCAGAGGAAGCCGGGTTTTACCCTCTACTACAACAGAACAGTGGCATATGAAAAAGAGAAATGAATAAATCATAAAGTACCTGGCGAGGTTCCATACAAGTGCCAGATTGTCTTTTCCTCCGGACACAAAATGGCTGCTGTCGTCAGTGAACCGCAGGCAGCTCAGGTCCTGGTAGTGACGATTCAAAATAACCAGCAGGTTTCCTGTTGAAACCTACAACAAACATTGAGCGCTCAGAACTGTATTATATCTGAAAGGTGTCCAAAACTGTCCAAGGATATAAAAATACCATATCTGCTAAACACTTAGTAAAACAAACCGTCATTGTAATACGTCCTGCATTAATTATTACTTCATCCACTCATGCACGGTTGGTACTCTTCCCTACTGTACATTTCGAACTTGATCATAATTTGGTAAGAACATTGATATTTTCTTAAGCACCATCAGACGGTGACCTGAAAAGCCGGGACTGTACAATGAGAGTTACAGAACAACTGCAAACTTCCAGCAAATTTTCAAGAATATGATGAGCTCATTTGTTTCTCTGTATTTTTGGAAGCAAGAAATAAAATGAGTTGGAGAACGTCAGCAGACACCACTGCCGGAGTCTCCCATCTACGTTTACTAATAGACAGGTCTGTTCTTCCCCAAAAGCAGGAAAGAAACAAAAATTTGGACTCGCACTGGCAACGATTGTTCTTCACCTTTGGGAAAGTCAGGCAAGGCCGGATTTGGATGATTGGACAAAATTAATGACAGATATCGTCTCTTGAATGTTTAATTGCAAGGGCTTATAATAACCACAGGAAGTTTTATGATCTGAATTCTTGGTGTATATAAAAGCAGGAACATAATGGGAAAGAATTATTAACATAGTTTATACGGTGCTTATGCAGGTATATTTATATGCAGGAAGTCACCCCCTGCCCCTGCTGTTCTCTCTCTCTCTCTCTCTCGTTCTTTCTCCGTGTCTGTTCTTTGTTAATTTCTTTTTTTCCTTCTTTTTGAGATTTGAATTTTGTAATAAACAGTGTGTAAGGTGCAATAGTTCTGTTGTATCCTGGAAAACTGAATAAAAATTTGTATTAGAAAAAAAAAAAAAAAGAGCTGTGTATACTGTGTATAGTTTACATAAAACTATCACACATCTCTAATTTAACTTCTTATACTTAATTCTTATTCTAAATGATTTAACTCATTATACTAAATGTAATTTAAACAATTATTAATTGTTATTATCATCAATTATTATTCTAATTACAGCGGTACCTCCGTATGTGAATTTAACCCGCTCTGGAGGCGAGTTCTTAAGGAATTGCGAGACATGCTTTTGTATTGCGAGACGTCTTTTCCCATAAGAAATAATGTGAAAACAGATGATCCGTTCCAGCCACCCAAAAATATGACCAATATTACCAATTTTTAGCACAATAATCATATTTTGCATATAAAAACAATCAAAACATTTAGAAAAGACATTTAAATGTCTTTTAATTATACTAGAATAAAATACACATTAAATCTTGGCACTGGCTGCTTTAAAACTGAAACTGACTCACTTTTCCTCTTCCACAAAATGCAAAAAACTCTCAAAAATATGTAAACTCGCTTTGCTTGGTTTTCCAATGACGCAAAAGTTTTGAGCGACATAGACGCAAGCCAGACGTACGTGCAACGGCGAGGCAAATTTCTTGCAAAATTTCAGTTTTTAAGGAATTCTTGAGGTGCTGTCCTTGTTTTAGAACAGTGTAATTATACTTGTAGTACAAATGTGATCTACTTACATTATGCAAAGAATATTAACGTGGAGAGGGAGAAATTACTTTAGTAAGAACATAAATCTAAATAAAACAAGCAAGATATAATAACAGGGAGAAAAATGTCACTGTCTCACAATACCGGTGTCCAGTATTTAAGCCTCAGCTCGGGTCAGAGTGCAAAATTTGAAAATACATGATCAAATAATAATAATAATAATAATTATTATTATTATTATTATTATTATTAATATAAAAATATTATTTTTATTGTTATTAATAATAATAATATAAAAAGTATTATATGAATATTATTATTATTATTATTATTATTAATATAGAAAATTTTATACCAGTATTATTTTATTGTTATTATTAAAATAAAAAATAAAAAGTATTATATGAATATTATTATTATTATTATAAATAATATTTATAAGCGCCTTTCAAGCACCCAATGACACTTTACATTGAACATAAAAGGTACGAAACTGAAAACATCAACTAATAAATTTTTTTTAACAAACTCAATAAAAAAAAATCAAAAGGCTGGTAATTAAGATCAGCCAGATTAAATATAGTATAAAAATGTAATTAAATGAATCAATCTGAAGTCAAACAACAAAATAAGTAAGTAAATAAAACAGACTCTAAAATCAAGCTCAATAAATAAATTAATAAATAAACTTAAATAAATTAAGTTCACACCGTTTAATTCTCTCATGTAGAACTCATTTGCACATTGAAATTATACAATGATATTCACGTTGTATCGCTGGTGTGATACTGATTTTAGAGTGCACTCTGCTCGCTCACCTCCCACAGATATATCGCTTCAGCAATGCCTGCCAGCAGATAGAGGCCATCAGGGGAGGCTGTCAGGCAGGTTACAATCCCAGGACACACAATTTTCTGCTGCAGCTGGTCCTGAGAGGAGGAAGTAGAAGAGAGCACACAAAAGTAAGGAAAGAAAATGAGATATTGAAGAAGAAAAAAAAAAAGAAGTCTAGAAGACATTTGGCTACAAGACGTACAGCGAGCTATAACGGGACACTGTATAGGGACGAATTAGATAATGGCATTTTCCCACCTGAATTAATCATGCTTTAATCATCCTGTGTTTTAGACACGTAGTTAACGAAAAAACATTATTCAAAAGGACGCAGGGTTGATGCTTGTCTGTATATGACAATATTCATACGTTCCTATATAAATATATATAAATCACACACATACATTAGAGATGGGAATCACCAGGGACCACCCAATAAGATGATATCACGATACCCGAGTGTCGATTCGATTTGCATTACGATTCTGATACAATACACATTTTTCTTTAGATTTTGTTGAAGTTATTTATATAGCGCTTTTAACGATGGTCATTGTCTCAAAGCAGCTTCACAAAAATGAAAAGGAAATTTGAAAAGAACATTTGAAAAAAATAATTTAAGGAAGTATGCATGTGTGAGAAAAATGTGTCTAGATAATAATGAGATAGTCCCTGATAAGCAAGTCAAGGGTGACAGCGACAGTGGCAAGGAAAAACTCCCTGAGATGACAATAGGAAGAAACCTTGAGATGAACAGACTCAACAGGGAACCCATCCTCATTTGGGTGATAACGGATAGAAATTATATAACATCATGTGTGTTACGCAGCTGAAAGTTCAATATAACAGAAGTTTTTTCAACATGAAGTCCAGTTCAGCACCGGGACGAGTCAGCATGTGCAGAGGGCAGATGGGGTCTGGATCACTGGGAGCTCAGGAGCAGCATGCGTAGCTCCAAACCATCATGAAGCAGAATCCAGCTGGAGCTGGTCCTTCTCTGGATGCCTCAATGGTTGGTTGATTGGAAATGTTCCTGAACACTCAGATGTAATCAGAAGTCAATGCATTATAAAGAAACAGGATGGATAACACCCGATGAGGCAGCTGAATGGATGGAGGACTCACGGAGCAGTTCTTCAATATGGGAATTTTATTAAAGATCCCATATTTGATGCAAAGTGTGCCTGTTAACGCGGTTATGTTCTTTATACCTCAAACTCCCTCTGTTTCACTCCTTTTCCGAACACAGCGTTTTCAGTGTCTATATAAATAAGCTACTGCTGAGTTGTAGAGAGTAAAGAATTGTAGAGGTGAAAAACAAGCCCTTCGTATACGAGGTCACAATTGGCTTGTTTAAGCCAGGGCCAATATAAAAATTTAGTGAGTTTGAACACGCACACTGGAAAGCCATCAATAAGTAAAAAAAAAAAAAAAAAAAAAAAAGGAAATTTCGCAAAATGGTCCGCTTTAAAAAATTAATTAATTAATTAAAATAAATAAATAAATCAGAAAACCTTGACACTTCAGTTCTGTTTTCAAATGTATTGAATAACATCAAGATGAAAAAAAGAAAGACGGAACTAAAGCACAAAAGACTTTTATATTATAATGCATGATTTTCACTGGTCATGATTAAAACAGCACAATAAAAACAAAAGACTACACTTTGTGGGGAAAAAAGTAGTACATTAAGGAAACAATGAATGAATGAACAAATCTTCAGCAGGTGATAAAAAATAAATTAGCTTTCAAGCCAGTGTTAATATCAAAAGCAAAATAAGTCCATTACTACATTTCTGTGCTGCCAATAATGGTTTTATGCAATAGGGATAAACTTTTAGTAATTTTACTTTTAAAAGTTCCAGGCTAGTTTCCTAATAAGGAAAGTATAAGAAAAGTCAGATTAAATAAGTTAATAAGTTAAAGCAGCAACAGGTTTATTAAGTTTAACTTTGCTTCAAATGATGCATCGTACCGGCTTAATTAAACCCCATAGGACATTGATATCGCTTCAGACGTCAAAAGGCGACCTCAGGTTCTAAAAAAAAAAAAAATCAAATTAAAAAAGTCCAGTCCAACGAGGAAGTGCCAAAAGATGCAGTTCCTCGTATGTCCACTGGGGGCTGGCTCCAACAGCCAAGTGGTTCCACAAAGAGCTCCATGTTACAAACAAAAATGGTTTTAGTCTCTGTAGTTAGATTTCCCATGGTGTTCATGGTGACTCTATGGGGTTATTTTAAATGTAACGTATCAGTTAAAATTCTAGTAAGCCAGAACATTATTCAGAATTAGGAGTGTGATGATTTGAGTGACCAAACTAACTGAAAATGAAATGTAGGCGTTGACACGGGACAACGTGTACGTGGATGACGGAGTTCAATCAAACACAAAGTAACGTCAAATTATAATTTTATGTTAGCCAACTTAGCATTTTAGCTAACCTAGGTCGGTTGTTGAGAAACTGAGGAAAGAAGGCGTGTCCTAATCACCAGCCAGACTCTGTTTTGTCCATACACCCATTTATGGATTAACTGGGGTTTCGGTACAAGCCTGTACACATTGTAGAAGCCTCTGAAACCAGGGGTTGCTTCAGTTGGTCAGGTCTAGGCAATAAAATGAAGTCAGCTGAGAACCTGAATGTACTGAATGATCAGATCTGTGGAGTTTTTCTGCCCTGATGATGCGGTTATATTCCAAGACTCTAAAATTGTGAAAGAGTGGTTCTGGTAGGATAAGGAATCTCTTTCACACATGAACTGGTCACCACTGGTTTCTGTGCGCCGTAAAAAAATGAATATTACAGTGTGCGAGTTTTATTTTTGGCCTGTTAGTGTCCATCACAGTTCTCAAGAGACATACAAAAGCATGTCACATCAACGTGCATGACTTCGCATTTCCTTTTCACGTAATTGATGGAACAGCCTTCTACAGTTTAAGTACTCGTTAGTACTTACTGCTATTAATCACACAAACTGAAAATGAGTGAAAGAAGGCAAGCGGTAACAAGGCCAAATGATTTAGCTTCTGGACAGTTCATCCCATTTTGAGTATTTCCTGTCAGTATAAGCTAATTATACTGCAGCATCATAACGCGGATACAAGTCAAGATCTAGAGCTAACGATTACAAACAGCAGAATGTAGGAGGGAGTCACTGATCTCTGTAACTTCGGCTGTGGCATGGCTGCTGGTGTCAGATGAGTGGAGATTTTCATGCACAAGAGTGTTTAGATGTAGAAAATCATCTACAAAACAGCAGTAAAGTGGATGGACAACTGGTTGTTTGTGAGGTCAGAAGGTGTCAGGATGGTTCGAGCTGATGGGGTGCAACAGTAACGTCAAAACCTTTTATCTTTAAAGTATATCAGAAAACGTCTCCAATAGAGGAGATGGTTTACAACAGCTAAAGACCATATCGGGTTTCATGAACGAGACTCGGAGACTACAATGGTACCAGAAGTAACTTACAAGAAACAAGACAGTTGTGTCAGCAGTTCAGGCTGGTGGGGGCGGTATAATGGTGTGGGGAACGTTTCCTCACCCTAAATTCGCAATCCAATCATATCAACATGCAGCAAAATCTCAAAGTAATGTTATCTAAACCATGCAATGAAGAATCGAGGCCCTTTTGAGACCAAACATGGTCAAGAACCAGTTTGAGAACTGCATCCCTCACAAAGGTGACCACTGAATATATAACACATATAAGTGCTAATGTTTTGTCCAGACGCTCTGAGAGCTTGCTGTTAATGAACGTTTACACTGAGATGTAAGTTGCCGTCATACAGACTCTAATGAAAATGTTTCATTACCAGGTTCATTCCACCACAGGCATAAGGGAGCAGAAAATATGCCTGGGAGAAGACTGCAATCCCAAGCGTAAAGATCTCAGCGTTCAAGTCAAACCAGGATTTGTGATGAAATCTCTTGTGAATGAAGTTGTACAACTGATTAGCATTTACAAAAGACTTCAAGTACAGTACGGTGATGAGACGCTTAGCTGCGGTAAAACATCTGAACGGAGCAAAAGAAGGCCATAAGGTCCCAGCCAAAGTGGCTCAGAGCCCACTGCAGTCATCGAGTAGAGCGCCTGATCCTTGAAAATCGACAGATAACTCGTCGCCAATTTGCAGAAGAGCCGTATCTGTCTGTGCGAACATCAATCATCACATCACCCATACAGTCCTGACCTCGCTCGAAGCCATTCCCTCATGTTTGGGGCATTAAAGGAGTTCCTGGGAGGCCGGGGTTTTAGGCGTGAATCAGGCAGTCCCGATCATGGCTCCGGCAGACTGAGAAAACGTTCTAACTTGATGGTGTCCAAGCCCTTGTGAAACGCTGGTATAAGTGAACCAGTGGAGCAGGGGATTTATATAGAGAAATAAAGGAGGTTTTTACTCTCATAACTGTCAAAAGTCCTGGTTTGACTTGAACGCCTTGTAAATTAACTAAAACATGCTAAATCATGTATCATGAACATTTTCTACCTTTACTATGAAATTAGAGAATATAAATAATAGTAAAAAAAAATTTTAACATATACAATGACCTGATTGCAAAAGTATGCACACCCCTCAACTAACACTTACTTTAAGACTATACATCCTGACTCAGCAACACGTTGACATTCTTCCTCTGTAAAGATTTAAAAGGGCGTGTCCTGTACAGCACCCTCTTCTGGTTATGCCACAGATTTTTTTTAATTGGATTTAGATTTTGGTGAAGGCACTGGTCTGTGGATCTAGAAGTGTGCTTTGGGTCGCTGTCATGCTGTAAGGTGAAATTCCTTTTCATCGCAAGTTTTCTGCCAAAAATTATTATTTGTCATTACCTTCTCCAGGATTAAAGCCCTAGTTCCAGCAGCACTAAAACACTGTGCTCCACCAGCATGCTTCACTGAGGGAGTGTGTTCTTCTGGTGCTGTGGCTTATTCAGCTTTGGTCTCATCAGACCTTAACACAGTATCTCACGGGGTTTCTCTAGGTTTTTGGGATACTGGGTGTATTTTTTCCCCATGCAAACATTAATCAGACATTAGCCTTGCCACCAAGCCCCGTATCCCAGACATATAAAGAATCCCGAAGATTGAGGTCACATAAAGGAAGCAATCAGCTTTTGCCCAAAACTACAGTAATTATTTTTTGAATGTTGCTGTACTTCTCTTGGTTCACTCCCTGAACAGTTTTCCCCTGGCCTTTTCATCAACTATAGAGGGACATCCTGTTCTTTGCAAACTTCACTGTTCCACCATTTAGTGTTCCACTTACTGTACATTCAACGCCTTGGAATTTTATTGTAACCAAGTGCTACTATTTTTTTCCCCCAACAGTGAGATCCTGTACCCAAGCTCTATGGCTCATGGTGTTTCCTGTTAGATGTTACCAAGACAACCTTACAGGACCAGCTGAACATTATTACTTTAATCTGTGGCTTTAAATGACAGCAGATGTAAACTAAAACATTTAACACGGGTTTAAACGTGACTGGTTAATTATGAACTCTGGCAATTTATAGAAGAGTGTGTAAACTTATGCAAGCTGGGTATTGAGAGGTTATGTATGGTGTGTGTGTGTTGTTTTTTTCTCTTCAAAACATTTCTGCAACTGTACTGTAAAGGTGAACTTGGCTCTGACTTTACCATATTACAATATTTACCCCAAAAAAACCTGACACAGGAGTGTGTAAACTATGTACAAATATTTATTTACTTATTACAAGGGTGAGTTAAAAATTAGTCGCACCCCGTTTATATTAAGGTTCTGTTGGCCGCACTGCCTTAACAGTGCCTTCGGTCTCCTCAGTCACTGATGCGCAGGTGTGAACGAGTTACATCAGCTCGCAGCTCAGCCTCAAACACTATTAATGCGAGAATATGTACGCCGGACAAAGTGTATTGAAAAGCAAGGAGATTATATTGAAAGTTATATATTTGTCTTTTCGAAAAGTTAACCAAAATAAATTCTACAGCCAGATTGCGGATACTTTTTGACTCATGTTAAATTCTCAACTCTGTACTAATTAATTTTCTATAATAACACCAGCTTTGACTTGAGTACCAGCAAATATTATAGTAATAACTCTAAGGACTAAACACTGATATTTCTTTCTGGTTCACGTAATCAGATTTAAATGTCAAACCAAATATGAAACGCACCAAAAGTATCAATTTTGCTGAAGGACTCACAGATAAGGTTCAGAAGGTCCCAGTTTCAATTCCCACAACCACTGAGTTGTTGTCCCTGTTGGCCCAAGGGCCCTTAACCCTCAACTGCTCAGTTGTATAATGAGATTTGTTTTTTTATTAAGTAAGTCGCTCTGGATAAGGGCGTCTGCCAAATCCCTAAATGTAAATGTGTAAGAAACACCCACAAATGCATTAGACCAAGGGTTTCAATCCTAATTTAGTTTCCCAGCTTGGCGTACGGCCCACGCAGACTGACAGCAGGTGGTGTTGTACACCCCTACAGCTCCAGGACACCTGATTCAAGCCCAGGCTTCAAGTCCTCCTACTACAAAATCCAAATTAATATGCATACATAGTGAGATATTAAATATTTTATAAGTTTTTAAAATTCTCAAGAGAAAAGCCTTAGACTAATTGACATCTGCCTGTAGGCCATGTTTAAGTCTGATTTATGCTCTGACTTATATATAAGTCTATATATAGGTTCCCGGGTTCGGTTCCCGGGTGATGCTGTAACCTCTCACAGCCGGAGGTCTCGAGAGAGCTCTCTTGGCCGAGCCCTCTAAGCGGAGAGGGATGAGAGGTACTTAGTGCTACCACATTAATCACGGCTCTACGCCATTCGGGGCGTCTATGAGCTCGTGCATGCGAAGGGAGCGAATAGTACTGCCCTCCGAGTGTGTTACGCCACCTCAACGATGCGTGAGCAAGCAGTTCGAAAAAAAGAGGTCGGCTGGTGTCACGTGGTTCGGAGGAAACCATTCAGCCAGGAGGGCTGAGGTTCGGAGGAAACACGGCCCTCCTGGCTGAATGGTAGCAAGTAGCCTTAATGTGGGAGCCCCCCCCCCTACACGACTAAATTAGGGAGAAAAATCTACAACGACTTTGATCGATCCACATGGTAGCACTGCATTTCTGGCTTCTTCTTCTTTGGTTCAGCGGTCAAACTGACCATCTCCTCCGGCATCTTCTCTCTGTTCTGCATTGCCGTGTTAGTGACTCTTCTTAAAAACCTATTAGCGCCTATTCCAACGAGATCTGCTTTCTCCCGGCCTCATTTACAAAATAAAAAAAATAAAAATAAAAAATAAATAAATAAAAAAAAACACACACACCTCACCAGAGAGTGGTGAAGAGACTCAGCACAGTTGAGCACAGAAACCTCCACTGCCAACTAGTGGTTTGGAGGTGTAATGAATATGAATTGAGGCAAAACCAAAAACTTTGGAGCCTAAGTGTTAACTTGGGACACAACTGCAGATATGTTGCTCCTAAGGACAAATGTGTGTTTTTTTGATTTTCTTGAACAATATTGCGATTTTGATTTTAATCACGATTTTGACACACACAGACATGTTTTACACTGTGAATATGAAAAATTTTTCCAAAGGAAAACAATTTGATCTTTATCAAACACCTGTAACATGTCTCTTAAACAGACATAAGGCAAAAAATAATAACTTAGTAAAGGTCAGCAAAAACAACAGAAATTGTCAGTAAAGGGCGTATATGTTATGCCTGAGCTGTAGATTTTGAAACTTTTAGTTCTGAAAGTTTAGTTGCACACCTTAGTGTTTTTGTATAATTACTTGTTTCAACGTGTGCCTTGGTTTTTTTGATACTTAAAGTCATTTGAAATACCTTTTTTTTTTTTTGTTTTGTTTTTTCATCCGAGAAAAGGCTTTAAAATAAGAATGTATGGCTCTGTAATGCACTTAACTCATCTCAGTCATCTTTAATACCCCTATCTCACCTACACGGTTTCGCGCGGAAGTACGGTTCATCATGATTCACCGCGAGTTTTGGCGCTGCGATTACGTTTCCATCTTTCCGCGCAAAAAAAAAAAATTATTATTATTTTTTTTTACATGTTTAATTTTTTGGCGGCCCTCGCGGAAGCTTGCGGACGTTGCAGAACTTTGCGAAGTGTCAGTGGGCAATCGCGGCGGCTCAGGATGCCTAACACCGCATCTCACCGCGAGTCATAGGTGAGAAAGGGTATTAAGCTGTTCCTTGTATTGTGAATAATGACAATGTTTGATAAAATGCTGTATGCATAAAAAAAAAGTAGATTTTTCTAAAAAGAAAACCAATTAATCTTTAATGTTTCTCTTATATATTTTACATTGCTGTTTAATTAAGCAAAAGTACATTTTATCCGATTAATCAATTACATTTTTGGTAGAACACTCGATTACTAAAATATTCGATAGCTACAGCCCTAGTCGTGATTGGTTGAAATAGCATAATGCGGGAAAAGTCGGGAGCGCGCAAAAAATCGTGCTGTAAGGCGATTTAGAAATCACGCATATACACATCGCGATTTCGATACGATTTCAATTAATCGCACAGCCCTACTGGCTACTGATTCAGGGTGTATCATGCATCGGGT
The DNA here is from genome assembly GCA_030068275.1 of Clarias platycephalus. Taxonomy (NCBI): domain Eukaryota; kingdom Metazoa; phylum Chordata; class Actinopteri; order Siluriformes; family Clariidae; genus Clarias; species Clarias platycephalus. The sequence goes on along the minus strand of JAQQZT010000007.1, from coordinate 6,232,936 downwards.
TGCCTGGGACTAGGGTTGCCACCCGTCCTTTAAAATACGGAATCGTCCCGTATTTGAGAATGAAATTGCGCGTCCCGTTTTGAA
>JAQQZT010000007.1:6202671-6218477 GCA_030068275.1 Clarias platycephalus | reverse complement strand
AGACTGAAGCAACTGGTAACGCTGTGATAGCGCCACTTTTGGTCGACATAGCTCTGAAAGCACTGGAAGACATACTTTATTATGGTGTTTCTACTGGTGGAAGCAATTAGGTTGCTGTGAAAATATTCTCTCTGCTTATTCAGTATTTTGATTGGAAGAATGGTGGCGTACAAAGTAAATTAGTCGAAGTTAAAAACACCCTAAATGGGTCAGTTGATACGATCGCACGATACAGTTTCAATGGATCATTGAAATATTATTATTATTATTATTATTATTATTATTATTATTATTATTATTAATAAAAGTCAATATATTGATACTAAATTGCAACAATAATTTAATTGCAGCCTGATTTATCCATTGTGACAAAACTGTAAGAGGTGGACTTATAGCGTTTTGAAAAAAATCATATTAAATTCGCACCAAAGGAATTTTGACATAAATGCTTTGCATTTGTGTTTTTCACATTCGAGTGTGACTAAAAGGGGAGAAAAAACTGCTTGTAAATGAATTGTGTGTGTGTGTGTGTGTGTGTGTGTGTGTGTGTGTGTGTGTGTGTGTGTGATTGAAACTTTATTACAATAATAATAATTTATTGTAATGTTGATCTTGTCTTGATATTTATTATTTGTCCCAAAAAGGGGATTTTATAAGTGATCTAAGCAATAGATAGTAGATAAGCAGTAGATTTATAAAAATTACAAACTCAAAGATTTAACTTATAACAAAGTTTTATCAATTTTATTATCTGCCATTTCAAATTTGTTATTAAAATACATTCGTTATGAAAAAGACGTAAATGAAAAAAAGTCATTGTGGTAGTTTCAGTTCCTTTAAGCCCACCCAATCAACCCGAGTATGAGTGTGTGTATGAGTGTGTGTTATCATACACACAGTACCTCCTTTAGGCTCACATCACACAACCAGTTTCTGGAGCAGATTGCGAAATGATTCATAAAATTGCTCTGCTGTTTTTCCTCTGTACCATATTGCACTGTGAGTAATCTTAATTAAAAATATAATATTGTGTTTAGATTAGTTCAATATACAGTAGATGTCTTCTAGTAGTCCATTTATAATAATGTGCTGCTGATTTAATGGTTTGGTTCTGTTTACTGGTTATGACTACAGTATATCATGAGTACAACATAATATAAAATAGTTTTAAATGATATTACATATAAAGGCACTGCTTTGCTGCAACTAATATAAAAAAAAAACTGACATCAGTGTCACATATGCGTGTGTTTCTAGGCATTTTATGGCAAATGTCCATAGGCATCTCAGTGAAACAGGGACAAAATGTCACCCTCATCTGCCCACTGAAGACCAAAGAGAACATCGGGGTGATGACCTGGTATAAGCAGAACCTTGGCCAAGGTGTAAAACTGCTCCTGACCCACAACTTCAGTGCGCCGCCGTTTGTGCGCTACGCTAAAGGATTTCACACGTACAGATACGTGGTGTTACGCCGGAACAGGCCCAGAGTCCATTATCGGTTACGGATCATAAGTGCTGAGGAAAATGACACAGCGACTTATTACTGTGGATATTCAGATAAACCAGAGGAGAAGAAAAACATGCCTTAAGTACAGCTGATAAAAAGAGTCATGTAAATATCTTGATTTTGTTAACCATTATTTTTTCATAACCTTTATTTTGACTGAACTTTTCATTAGCCTCCTGTCATTATGTAATACGCAGCATTTTCTTTTTTTGTCATGCATATTGTTATATAAACCTTCGGCATAATTGCTTTTATTGATTCATGATTGATTCATTGTTTTCTATTGAATAAACCTGTGCAAAACAAACCTTTTTTGTCATTAAAAAGATAAAATAAAGAAATGAATGATAAGTTGTTTGTGTGTATTTTCTAAAAGACATAAGGGGCAGCTTTCTCCCTAAGCGGTTCATAAGTACCGACATAAGACATACAGTATACCAGTACCAGTCAAAAGTTTGGACATAAGTTTGGATTTATTTTCTACATTCAAGAACAATACTGGATTTTTTAAAAGTGTGAAATAACACATATGGCATTAGGTAATTAAGTAACAGCAACAAGAACAAGAACAGTTAGCTGTTACATTAAGACATGAAGGTCAGCTGTTCTGGAACAGTTCTTGCAAGAACAGTATTGTGTCAAGTGCATTTGCAAAACCCATCAAGAACCATGATCATGAAGACCAACCCTGGAGAGCAAGACCAAAACTTACTTCTACTGCAGAGGAGAAGCTCATTTAGAGTCACCAGCCTCTACAGAAATCACCATTTAACAACCAGCACCTCAGATTAGAGCCGTTATGAAGGATTTACGGAGCATAAGTAGCAGATATACATCTCAATATCAACTGTTCAAAAGAGATTATTGCATTTTATACTCTATTATTTTATACTATATTATTTATATTTTGGATATCTTTAGCATTGTTTTATAATTTAGGAAGAAATAAAAATCAGAAAAGAACACAGAATTAGAAGGTGTGTCCAAACCTTTGACTGTTTGAGGTGAGTCACTTAACTAGAACTGGACCTACTGTGCTGTATATAAACAGTGTGTGATGTTAATTCATCAAGCACGTAACTAGAACTGGACCTACTGTGCTGTATATAAACAGTGTGTGATGTTAATTCAGCACTCTGGGTGTTTGCAAGAACTTGGCATACAGTAGCCATAAGATCACAGCGGTTTTACTTGCCAGCTCACTTCCAGCTGCACAACTTTCACCAATAATGTGAATGTTTGAAAGTATCATAAAATAAAAACTGTATATTAACATTTGTACAGAACATGTTGTAGTTATGTATAATATGTCATGGAAATAGGAAATACATAACACACATGTACAAATGCTACTCTGTGACCTACACCGTGGAATCCAGTAAGCTCTTTGCAGAAGTAGGTATAATGGGTGCATCTGGCTCAGCTATAATGCCAGCAGCTCTTTCCTGTTTTTTAACAGCTCCCAAGTGTCAACTGTCAGATAAGCTTGTTTTTACTCTATAACTGCCAGGTGCCTTTGGAAAACATCAACCACAGCCACATAATGCATAAAGTTCACAGTTTGTTTTGGCTGAACAAATTATTTCATTAAAAAAAAATATTTAGTGTGCAACTAGATAGTTTCAGGATATAAACTGCATTTAAATATGGGATATAAATATGTTTAGAAACGAACACTGCAAAGGTTATATGCACAGACATACAGTTCAAGACATAAATAGTCATCGATAGTTTTATAATAAAATGTACAGTATGCATCAAAATAAATTTGTCCCCATTATAACACAACTACTGTTTGTTTTCTGCTTTTCTAAGAGGCTGGATTGTTAATCAGCCTGAAGGGGACACATTTCTCATTGACATTTTCACCTGTTAAAGGTCCCATATTTTATCAAATTATCAACATTACCCCTATAAAATAACCCTTAGGTAATATACTCTGTCACATCTAAAATTATCTTTTCTTTTTTCAATTCAGCAAACAACAAGCTGGGGGAGGGACTCTTCTTTTATGAGGTCACACTGAATGGTCACATGGTTACTGGGATTATCTTGACTTAACCTTTCACATAATGGCTTTCCAGAATGCAGTCAAATCAAACTGAGCCAACAGCCAACAGTAGGTGGATGTCACAAGATTTCCCGGATTCCATGAATTCATCAATTCCTTGAAACAAATACACATGTGGTGAAAGAACACAACTAAACACAACACGTTTTGGACATCAAGCAGGAAATGACACAGTGATAGAAGGTAAAGAAAGTTTTTAAAGCGTAAAGTGCATCGGTTACTTCTGCAAGAAAGTACACCTAGAAATTTGAGGGGTGTTCAAGTCAAACTGGGACTTTTGATTACACAGAACTGAGAATAAAAACTCTCTATATAATCCCCTGCTACACTAATGCACTTATCCAAGTGTTTCACTAGTGCTTGGACACCATCAAGGTAGAAAGTTTTTTCAGTACGGCTTCATGTCTGAAATGCTGGCCTTCCAGGAACTCCTTTAATGGCCCGAACATGTGGAAATAGCTAGAATTGAGCTCGGAATGGAACGGTGATGTGGTGATATCTCCCAGCAGAGGGACTGCAGCGGGCTCCGAGCCAACTCAGCCAGAATCTTTATTAATGTATGTTCGCACCATTTAAATGTGTTAATGCAGCTAAGAGTCTCCTCACTGTACTGTGCTTGAAGTTGTCAGTTTTACACCTTTATTTTGCACCAGTAAAGCAAGAATTATAAGAATAATCTTGTACAAATCAAAGAAAAGAAGGAGAACAGTCACATATTACTGTTTACGTTCAGTCATGTTCAGTTGCTTAGGAGGCTGGATGTGCAGTGGGCTGTCCAACATCAGCTCATCCAAACACACGCTTGGGATCTCTCGACATAACCACCCGTACACACCATATGCACATGAGGGTGCAGTGAGAGTACGCTGAAGACACACTTACAATGCGAGCAGAGACCCTGATTACAGGCTTATTTTTGCTGAGGTAAGGACTATTTTATATGAACAGAACTAATCGGTCGGAATCGACATCTTCTGCAGTTTGACTGACGTTCCGAATTTCTGTCACACAGCTTAAGTCGAGGAGAACAGGACCCGAAAAGCATTTCATTTAGTCCAGGTTTTCAACTGTTTGTTAAAGGTAAGAAATTGATATTTATTACTTGGATAATTTCCTTCACTGGTTTCATTCATAGAACAGCTGAGATGAATTTGATATCATGATGCACACAGGATATTTTTCACATGTGGTGCATGTGTCTTGATTTCCCTTTTTTTTTTTTTTTTTAAAGTTATATTGGACCAATTATTTCCCCATGTAACTTTTGATTTAATTTCAGACAGAGAGCAAGTGGCTTCATTTTTCGTATCTGATCCTCTTGGATGAATCATTATTTTCACAGATAATTACATATTGCTTATTTTGACATAAGTTTCAATGCATGATAAAATATAGCTTCACATGATTTTTCAAGAAGGGTTCATTGAAGCTGTAATGGCGACACACTCGCCAGCATTGCTACCTCGCCAGTCCAGGGTACCTCGCTCAATCAGACGTTATACTTGTTTTGGTTTTCTCTGGTTTTCTCCCAATAACCTAGTTGATATGTTGGCTGTCCTGAGTGTGATGGACTGGCATCCCACTCATGGTGCATAATCGCCTCAAACCCATTTCTCCTGGGATCCGCTATAACCTTAATTAGGATAAAGCTGCTATGAAGCAAATAAACCAATCGTAGATTAATTGATCTAGCAAAATTGCACTTGCATTCTATGTCTACAAATTAATAAAGAAATAACTGTATCACACAGGTATTCACGTCAAGCCTCCCAAACTGCAGATCTTACTACCTGTTGGATTTTGGACAGAGACGTCCGACACCACCATATTTATGTGCATCATCACAGGATTACACACCAAAACACCACACATCACTTGGAAGATTAATAAGACAACAGTGATGCAAAAACACACCACAGTTGATGTCTTCAAGGAGCTTGATGGTACTTTCACAGCTTTAGGGCTCTTTTTCCCCACACCAGGTTTCGAGCTGAAGAGTGATGACGTGTACAGATGTGAGGTTGAACAAAGAGGAATCATTTACTATGAAGAAGTATCGGCGTCTCGATGTGAACAGTGATATCCAGTGGATTTATTTGATGCTTCTTGGACTCTTTGGACCATGTAGAGGCCCTACTCGGGGTTGCCAGGTTTTTCACAAGACGTATAGACAAGTATACACTTATAGGTATGTAGGTGGAAGAATATTGGTAAATGTACAGTGAATGAAGAATTTGGTAAAAGGTGTTAGACTACTGATCAGAAGGTTCCAGGTTCAAGTCCCAGCACCAAAAGCTGGGCCCTTGAGCAAGATTCTTAACACTCTGCTCAGATGTATAATCAGATTTTTTAAAATCGCTCTGGGTAAGGGTTAGGGTTAGGGTTAGGGTTGTTGTCATTGTTGGCCCTTGAGAAAGGCCCTTAACCCTAAACTGCTCAGATATACAGGATAATAAGCACCCAAGAATATTCTTTAATAACTCTCGCTATGATGAAGCAATCTGAATTTAAAGAAATAATACACTACATACCTTGACGTATGTTTAATGGATTGCCTTATATTTGATGCTGGTAGTGATCTCTGTTTTCTGCCAGATACATTTTGACTCAGCGCTCCATGTTCCTGATTATATCGGAGGAATAGCAGCAATTTCCTGTTGGATGTTTCCCTTTTAGGAACATCATATTTCTTTTCTTAAACAAATCGGTGGCCCAATAGGTTTGCTCTATGAAGATGCGGCATTCATTACTGTACACCTGATAAATGAAGGGGTACGGCATTAAGCTACGCGATAGCTGTCTGGCACCTACTTCATCGGTCCGACTCAGGGGCTTCCTGGCGTGTTCAAAGCTCCATATACTGAGGAGCACATTGTACATTGTTTTGTTCAGATTGCTTCATCTTAGCGAGCTTTATTAGAGAAAATTGGGGGCCTCTTTCGAGTGAATCTCCCTGTATAATCAGGTAAAAAAGTACAGTATGTCATTCTGGATAGGGGCGCATTGACATATGTCATAAACGTAAATGTTTTGTGAATGCCTAAAGAAAAACAAAAAATTGAAGAAAAAAAAAAAACATGAATGTACTGGTGTTTGTCAGTAAATTGATTTACTCATAGGTTATTCTTTATTTATGATAATCTATGCAATAATATAAGACCACACTGAGATTTGGACACAATGTAAACATCATTTAAAGGTCCCATATTTTATTGTTCCTTTAACAAGTTAACACTCATCTCAGAGCTCTCCCAAAGTGTGTCTGTCAATGCTCCAGATTCAGTGTTGGGCTACTTCTGGGCCGTGTGCTCCGGCAGAGAACAGTAGAGCTGAAGAAGAACCAGGGCTCATATGAGGTCACATTAAAAGGAAAGACCCTTCTGTATGTCTAAAATGACCAAAAAAGGAAATCCTTTGTTCAGTGTAAAATGTTCATGTAAATATCAAAAAATACACTAACCATCCTGTTTAAAACGAATACAGTATATGTCTGTGTATTACATTGCCAGATCTTTTCGGTTTGGGTAAGAATGTCTGAACAGTTTTCTCTAAACCTCTCTTATCAACACGGCCTTTCAGTACTGCTACTCATTGCATGTTTTTATTATTATTATTATTATTATTATTATTATTACTGTAGTTGTATTTTTATTTAAACTCCAGTAACTGACATGCATGATCTTTAGGAATCCCTAAAAAACACTCAAATCAGACATTCTAAAATACTCATATCAGCCTGTCTGTCTCCAGCATCATTTGTCTTTAATTCTCAGGCTTGATATGAATATTAACTGAAGCTCCTAGCATGATTTTTGCATTGTGCTGCTGCCACATGATTGCCTAATTGAATAATTGCATGAATAAACAGGTGCAGGTGTTCCTATTAAAGTGTCTGGCAATGCATTTGGTAATAGTTATTATTCAATTGTTTAAAATAAAGTTTTGTGTTTGAGTCTTGGTATTGGACTGGTTTTGGCATACACCTGAAACTTTTAACTGGTATCTACTCTCTGTGCATATTTATTAGGCAAGTTGCATTCCTGAGGATTAATTGTATTCATTTTATTGTTAAAGAAATACAATGATCTCAGTCAATCGAAAATGTTAATAAGCCTGAATGCTTATCAAAGTGTGTTTTGGCCTTCCCAGTGGAATATATAAGTATAACTATTAATTAATTAATTAATTAATTAATTAATTAATTAGCACAATAACTATTAATGTGCAGAATTATTATTCAACTAAAATGAATTTTAATCATTCTAAAATAAAATGAAATTATTTTTATTCAGGTCATTATTCTGTCATCTTTGAGGCTTTTGATGTGGACTACATCCTGTACCACTGTTTGAAGAAGGTTTCTTCAAGGAATTAGCAGTAAGTTTAGGAGTTGATTTTAAGTCCATCTTAAACCCAAGAAGGTCCGACTAGCTCATACCAGCTGGCTTCTGACTTGAAGTGATGCTGTGTATCCAAGAATCCAGCCACGGGCTCATACACCTTGTTCATCAAGAGCTGCTCTGTCCATAAATCCTTTGAAGAATCTGTTTTTCAGCGTGTGACTCTTGTTCAGTGGTGGTCCCGAGCACTGGACACCTTGTATTTCCGGAGACGCCAAGTAGATTCCCCTTCTGGAACATTGAAGGATAATGGGTTCCTGGTAGCTTCACATTTAATTATTCTCAGGTCTTTTACAGTTAATCTGCACCTTTTCCACCTATTTTTTGTGTCTCTTTTGACTATTTGTAACAAAATGTTTGATTGTTCAGTGATTTCACCTCAATAGCTTACCTTTTTAAAGAGTGTTACAATGCCTTTTACAATTTTTGACTCTTCAGTGTCAGATAAATCTAATTTATTTGGCCCTTTTTGCCAATGGAAAATAAGCTGTCTAATAATTATCCACACCATGACATACTGTAGGGGATAATCATTAGGACACACCCTCACTCATTACACAAATATGTATCAGATGTGAAGGCTTAAATCCAATGAAAATTTTAGTTTATACGACATGAAGTTGAAAAATATGCACAGAAATTACAAAGTCAGAATACCTACAATACCAGTCAAAAGTTTGGACGCAATCTGGGCTTATTTTATTTTTCTTTCTAGAACATTTTGAAATAACACATATGGCATGATGTAATTAAGTAACAACATTCAGCAATGTTCTATAATGTAGAAAGAAATAAAAATCACCATGGAATTAAAAGTTACCTAAGCACTACCATTTGACAGGAAGTGTATTTCTCTAATAATTGTACACACAGTGTATATTTAAAGTTTTATGTATGCGGTGAAGCATGGAAAAGGACATGCTTATAAACCTTATCTTAAAGATGTACGTATAAGTATAAATAAAATTTTCAAGCTGTCTGGGAGATGTGTGCATCACATAAGTTGACACACAATATAACAAAGCTCAAGTATCTGAAAAAGCCTGATTCTAGTGAAAAATATGTGTTCAATACATTATGTAATTATGTATGTGTTTTATTATTATTATTATTATTATTATTATTAATAATAATAATTTATTTATTACATTTTAAAATATGGTAGTTTCAGCTTTGATCTTTACATCATTTCAACAGCAAGTTCCTGTAACTAGGAGGTCATTCCGTTGCAGAACCACACGGGGGCGCACGTAGCCTGTAACAGCGCAGTGAGAGCTTTCACAAACTTGTGCCTGGAGTTCAAGAGGAGGGTTCATGTGATTGTGAAAAGCTTCATGAAAATCGAGACAAAACAAACATGTTTACATCCTTGTGAAATATCCTACAGCCTGTAGGGTTTTTTTTTTTTTTTTTGGCTCTAGAACTCTTGGGAACTTAAAATGTGGTTAAGTGACAGCTTTAAATGTAATGCTTTTCCTGTAGATGCATTTGTTTAAAATGGTATTATGGTATTAGTGTTAACAAAATAAGAAAGTAAAGAAATTTGGGATGTAATTTTTTTTTTTTTTTTTATCAAATAGCCGCTGTTTCATCCATTCATCAATCCATCCATTCATTTATCCATTCATCTATTTTTTTTTTTTAACACACACACACATACACACACTCACATGGTCACATCCGGACATATACATGTGCATGCACACAGAGACACACACATACATGTGCATGCACACACATGGGGAAACAGTTCTAAAGGGCGCACACAGGAGCACACGGCCACATACAGTACAGTATACACAAACATAGCTTGGGCGTGGGGAGCTGCTTTAAATGTGGGCACACACACACACACACACATATGTGCATGACCACAAGGGCACATACACGGCATTAGAGAAAGACAGCACACTGCAAAAGCATCAGCAGTCTGTTTGCTATAAAAATGCTGATGCGTGGATAATTTCACCTTGTGGTTAATTGTTAGGAATGCTGTTACATAACATGCACATGTTAACCAATATTCTGTTATATGATTTGAAGTTAAGTTAATCTCCTGCACCTTTGCTCTATTTTTTTTTTTTTCTGACTTTTGCTATTATGCTAAATTCCTAGACTCCAAGCAGCCCACTTACAAAGCTAAGCTTGGTTTCGGTGTGAAGCAAGACAAAACCTGCCGACAACAAATATACAGTATGTCATACATGTCTTTTGGCCTGGATTTATTCACAGTGCCAAAAGAAAAAATATGATTCAAACAGTAGAATTAATAAGTGCATGCCTGTATATGAGAACCCTACAGTGCATAGGGGATTGATGGGACATGGCTGTGTGTGTCTGTTTTCTTCAGGGCGAGAGTTTATAGCATTGTTTCAAACAAACTGGGGCATAGGTTAAAGCATTATCCAGTGCCAGGCATGATGGCTCCTCCCCCATTAAAAAAAAAAAAAAAAACACAGATAGTGATAACTTCATGTCAGTCACTGCTCTAATAAGGTCCGTGGAGGAAGTGGAGCAAGGGAACATGAGGTGAGCGACCTGTGACAACTTGGCGTGACAGTTCATCCGCTGAACTGGTTCGTACTTCTTGTTGAACAAACAGGCCAGGACATGTCACCCAAGAAGAGACTAAAATTAGGTAGGCTGCAGGGCGAGGAGCCGATAAACATGTACCGTCATCCTCGTCAGCCCTTCGTAGTTCACAAACAAGGGGGTTTCCTGTATCGGTGAAACAGATTTATAAAATCACATATTATACGAGCTTGACAATCTGGTCTACTGGGATCCATTACACATGCATGACCTCCATCTCTCGTTTTCTCAATCCCAAAAAAGACCTAAAAGACTGATTCCAGGTACAGATTCACGACTGTCCAAGCGCCTGCAAAACTTACTGAACTTGTGCGGCTTCATTTCGAAGTCGCCTAATTAGGCTGGTGCTGGGCTACTGTATGTTAAGATCTGCTACATCAAAGGAGGCATAGGGCAGTCGCTCGAGAGCTGGGAAATAAACTGGTATCTTTAGCGGAAAGCTAGGTTTAATAATATCAGTGATCCCTATAAGTGGTTTTTATATCTATCATATCAAATTCTATTACATTTTAAATACTTGTTTATGATACCTCCTTTACAGTTGAAGCTAAAATAAAAGCTACAGTGTAACATTTTAATCGTGTTTGTTTTTAATAGATTTTTCATTTTGTATACATTGCATTGTAATTTGATTAAATATATTATCGAAAATGCCAAAAGACGACATCGTCATGTCCTTGGCAACAGTAGAAAAATTCATCCTGTCTGTAATCCTCGACCCTCTCCACAAACACGATGGCGTGCCTTCACTGTTTTCGTCTTTGTTCTCGTTCAGCAATAGAGCCTCAGGGAAGCTGTTTATGAGTGTGAGCAAATCTGTATATCTCTCGTTCTTTCTTTCTTTCTCTCTCTCTCTCTCTCGCTTTTTAAGCCTCTCCCTCCCTAAAGACAGAATGGTGACTAATGTTGGCTGCTTCCCAGCAGTCTGTTTACATGTCTGCACTTAGGGGAAGAGGAACCGGTCTGAACCGGTGCATACTGACCCACAAGGCTATTCCAGAAGTCTGCTCTTTCCCCCTTCCAGACTGGAGCACTGCATTTAATGTGGGTACAAATTCCTGGAAAGTCACAGAGGATACCCATTTCACTCCCATGTGGCTCGTGTTGAATAAGCACATTTTTATAGATGGATGTCACATGGATAGAAGTTGCTGTATTTACTTCAAGTTCATATTTTGAGGTATTTTTGGGAGGTTTTAAAACTTTTGAATGCAAAAATAAGGGGCAAAAAAAAAAAAAAATCAGTTACACAATCCCAGATGGCTACACTGAGTCAGAACCGACCCAGTAGACTAACGCTCAGTGGGACTGTAATGGATCCTGGTGTTATGTAAAACTGACATGAAACGAAGATGGAATACGTAAACACGATGATGGATTGCTCCACAGGTTAAGAACAGGGTCACCCTTCCCCCTGACTTGTATTTCTCACACCAGCTTTTCCTGACTCACTCGCTGTCAGCATTTCACTAGCGGTGGTCTGAAAAGTGTGGTGAGTGTTGACTTTCTGTCTTACTCACCAAAAAAGCCTTATTCAGCCACAGCACGTCTTTGGGATCACGACTGCCAGGTGTGTGATGTGTGTTGCATAAAGATTTCAACTAAACTCCTCAGGGCAAAAGGTTTCCAGAAAAAGAGTTGCTGACTGGGCAAACCGAAACAACTTTCCTCAGGAAATTCCCATCATTAACTACTTTTAAAACTGCTGTGAGCTTTGATGTTATCGGTTTTTGCTAACTTCCTCCACTGAAAAAGTTGACTGCTTCCCTTCAGTCCCACACCCTCATCCGAAACTCTTTCCAAAGCCCCTGTCTGCAAAGGCATACGGTACATATACACCATACACATCATACAATAGAGAATTGTTCCAGGCAAAACGTTACACTACGATGACACTTTCAGAAGCTGCAGCTCAGCAAACACCACTCACAGATCAAGTACTAACAATTAGATATGCTAGTTAGCTTACATGTTGAGACATAATGAATACATTCTTGTAACAAAATGCTAACTTTAGAAGACAGGAATAAGAAATGTTGTCCTAATGGGAAGAAATACTGTACAACATCTAAGGAAGCTAAGAACCTTTAAAGGAGGCACGATGGCTTGGTAGTGAGCATGGTCGCCTTGCAGCTCTGACATCCAAATTTGATTCCTGACTCGTCTGTGTGTATGGAGTTTGCATGTTCTCCCTGTGCTTGTTTGGATTCCTCTGGGAACTCTGGAACCACTGGGTCTCCAAAAGACATAAGGCTAATTAGGCTAATTGGCCTTCCCAAATTGCCCGTAGTGTGTGAATGTGCATGTGATTGTCGACCGTAGGTCCGACCAGGGTTGTAAAAATGGGAATAAATACAATAGTAATCACCATTGGCCTCTACGGGCCCTAGTTGAACTAGATAAATGACAAAAAAAAAACAGCACAAAAAAGTCTTAATGCTAACCTTAACCCAGTCCTAGCCATCATAAGCTTTCATTTAAATTGATTTTGTAATATATTTTGTTTCACTATCCCAGGTGACTTAGGGCACAAGGCAGGGTACACCCCGGACGGGTGCCAATCCATCGCAGGGTACACACGCATACACACACTCACACACTACGAGCAATTTGGGAATGCCAATTAGCCTAACCTGCATGTCTTTGGACTGTGGGAGGAAACCGGAGTACCCGGAGGAAACGCACCAAGCACAGGGAGAACATGCAAACTCCATGCACACAGAGACGGGAATCGAGCCTGGCCGGGAATCGAACCCGGACCCTGGAGATGCAAGGCGACAGTGCTAACCACTACACCACCGTGCCACCCTCTATTTGCGTACATCATGTTTAATTTAAATCGAATGAAACCAAAAGAAACAGTGGAATAGATGAGGAAAGGTGAAAAAATCCTTTACAGCGATCAGCCATAACATTAAAACCCAAAACATTATGGCCAGTATTTTAAAGGTTCTCCTTGCTCAGCTTAGCCCCCTCAAGGCATGACCCCACAAGATCTCTGGAGGTGTGCTGTGTTGTGTGGTGAGGCCTCCGTGGATCAGACTTGTTTGTCCAAGACATCTCGTGGATGCTCGGTTGGAATGAGATCTGGGAAAATTGGAATCCGGATGAACAACTTTGAACTCTTTACGTGCTAACCACCATACATTTATCTTTACAGCATTTGGCAGACGCTCCTATCCAGAGCGAATTACACTGGCTTCTCTGTGGGATCAAATCGGACAGGCTGGGCTTTGGTCCCCATTGGCATGGATTTGCCTTAGGTGTCGATGATCCAGTTACGAGTTTACTAGTAAAATTGATAAGACTTTGACTGATCAGTGTACATCAGTCAAACTCAAACTCTGCAGCTTTGCTCTGTCGTCGTTTACTTTTTACACCTGTGCGTTAACACTACAGATGCGGCCGTATGTTGACTGTGAAGCCGGAGCTCATGACGTCTGACCTTTCGGCCCGACCTCATAAAGAGCTTCCAGGAGCAGAGGTCACATTTATCTAGCAAGTTAGAATTCCTGACATGAATCATTCATTTCATGAAACCTGACTCACAGCGAAACTGTTAAATTCTATAACTGATCATAAAAACTGAGATATCCAAGCTATAAAAGAGAAGAAACTATTTTAGCCCACCCAGAAAAATTGGTTCCTTCTGCAGGGTATGGTTTGGCATTCAGTTTTTTCCATTACACAGCTCAAGTAGGTGATTAATTTTTCAAAAACCTCACAGGCTAAATTCTTTCCTGTATGTTTCTATAAAGTTTTATGGTTTTAAACGCGCTTTATCCAAATACTTCAATTTCAATTTCTGGGAAGTTATTAATGGCAACAGTGTTAAACAACCAAGGGTGGGTTGCATTCAAGAACTTCTCACACTTCAATCTTTTCCCTGTACCTTCAGACTGTGTGTGCACTATGTGCTAGCTATTATAATGAAAATAAAACCTTCATCACGTCCTCCATGTTTTTATCCTTCCTTTTTTTTTTTTTTTCCCAGTGTACATTTTTCGGCTTACAGGATGAACACCTCATTCCTCAGGGGTCCCTGAACGATAAACTGTGTTTCTTTTGGAAACGTTTCTGCGGAACAGCTGTGCAAGGCCTCCTGCCAAGTCCCTTTCTCACAAGTCCTCGTTTCACACAGTGTATGTGCTGTTCATGCTGAAAACCACAGCAAACACAGCAAGAAATGGCTGCTGCAGAATAAAGACAGCCAAAGGTTTTCAACATGGGCCATGTGTCTCCCAGTAGAAAGCTAACCTGCCTGATGACTGGTGGCATCGTTTAATCTCCTCACTGACTGCTTCATTTTGTTGCTCTGGGGTGCTGTGTGTAAATTTCTGTATCTGATCATGTGTCCTTAAGTTGAACTAATTACTTCCAAATAACCTGATGTGGGAAGGCATATAAAATAAGATGGCTGTCAGAACACACTGTAATACAGGAACTAAAGAACATTCCTAAAAACAAAAACAGCATAACAGCAAAAAAGCATGTGAGGCCTCCTACCACATTCTGCTAGGGTTTATTATGTAACTTGGTCATATGTCTTTATGCATAACTCAGCAAGACAACTTCCCAATAATCCCATCCTTTGTGTAGCAGTGTGTTTTTGTTATACAGATCACCCATAACATTAGAACCATTAACATTAAAACCGCCAAGGTTTTAGGTTCCCCTTGTGCTGCCAGGCTTTGACCCCTCAGGGCGTGGCTCCACAGGGCCTCTGGGGGTGTGCTGTGGTGTCTGGCACAGAAGCGTTAGCAGCGGATCCTTTGGGTGCTGTAAATCAGGCTTGTTTGTTCCATGGGTGCTTAATCGGACAGGGATATAGGGAATTTGGAAGCCGGGTCGGTGCCCTTAGGCTCTTTGCCTGATGGGTGTTGTGGCTCAGCAGGCTGTGGAGCATTGTGAATTCTGGTGACTTTCTATCATGGCCAGCACTGCTTTTTTCTGTGATTTTTGTTGCATTGGTTTTACAGTGGGATCAGACTAGACAGGCTGGCCATAATCCCGCTCAGGTATGGGTGAGACTTGGGTGCCCATGATCCTGTCACTAGTTTTCTGGTATATAAATTATAATCAGTGTTATTCAATTCACCTTGCGGTCGTGTTCATGTTATGGTTGATTATATAGTATATAATATAATATTCACTATTGTTCAAAAGTTTTAGAACACTTTCTAACTCCATGATGGTTCCTGATTTTTATTTCTTTCTACATTGTAAAGGAATG
>JAQQZT010000007.1:6178984-6196535 GCA_030068275.1 Clarias platycephalus | reverse complement strand
ACTCCCAGCTAGAACTTTTTAAGCTAAGATAGGAGCTCTCTGAGAGAATTCAAAGAAGCTTTGTGAATACGGGCCCAGAGGTTTTTTTTAAATGATTTTAGACACCCAGTTTTTGTTTTTTTACATTAACACCACATCACATTAACACTGATTATAAATGATCTACCAGTAACTTGGCGATATGATCATGGTTACCCTGGTGTAACCCATGCCAGGGGTGCCACAGGACCACAGTCTATCCTGGCTGGTCTGATCCCACTGAAGAGCCATTACAGCACAACTTTCTGGAGAAAAAAGGAATTTAATGCAGGCCATGATAGAAAGGTATCAGAGCACCCAAGGCACAACTGGTCAGCAAAAAAAAGCAGCAAAGGCTACCAACTGGGCATCCAAACTCTCCAGATCCTAATCTGATCGAGCACCCATGGAATGCCCTGGACAAAGTTTTGGCAGTATGTTTAAGCACAAATTAATTAAAATCAGGGTTAAGCAGAGTTATTAGCATTGCTCAGCTTTCATTTCAAGGACAAACTTTGAATGTTATGTTCCTACTGTGACCATATTCGTTTAGTCTACTCATTCATGTTTTTTAAACCAGCACCATAGGAAATGCTGAAGAAAAACATGCTTTTGATAACTGAGGAAGTTCTACAATAAGTTTCACTGTTGAGAACTTCTTATCCCATTCATTAATGTTACTCTCATAAATTTATCCAAAAATCGCTTGATTGTATTGGCTATATTTGGATATTTTAGCAGACTCGTGCTATTCATCTGGATTGCTGGTTAAGCTGATATTCATCCTTGTTTGGATGACTTGAGCAGGTGTAAAACCTAATTACTGTACACTATTTCATAAGCTACAAAAAGAGACATGCTTATCTGAACTCTTCTAAGTAGTGTTGTCTGGAGGTGATATTAGATTTTTTTTTTTAATGTACATGTATGTACAATTAAATTATTAGAGTTAAACAATGCATTCAATTTAGTCTCACTGATAATGTGATAAAAATGATGTAAGGCAAATGATTGCATGCTTTTTACGTGTTTTGTGGATGTTATGATCTACTGGCTTCATGCCATTTAACATCAAATACCATTTGGTAAGCAGAAATGTAAACCTTTGTTCAAATGCAAAACACACACACGCATACACTTTATTGTTCTGGCATCGGTGCTTGTGTAATTTGTACTTTGATTGGCAATGTTTGTTCTTTCAATCTACCCTAAATTTTCTCTCCAAAGTGCATCCAGCTTTTTGATGTATGTTTCTTACGGACCTGTACATTTTGTGATGTGTCAGCAAAGCAGGCTGAAATACTTCAGTCCATATCCAGTCGAACCCAAGTGGGTGTTTCACTTTGTGTAATCACCTGACACTACACTGATAGGCTGGAGGATTTTAAAGTTTGGGTTAGAAACAAATCACCTCCAGTGATGCTTCTTCATATAATTCTGTGGATTTTTCTCATAACCATTAGTGGTGATGCTATGCTTGGTTCCAAAGCCCAAAATAATCCACAAGAACTTTCCACATACCCTACCTCGTGCCCAAAAATGGAACCATGAATTCTCTGTTCTCAGAAAATCCTGAAGGAGAATGTCCAGCCATCAGTTCGTGACTACAAGCTCAAGCGCACTTAAGTTATGCAGCAGAACAATGATCCGAAACACACCCTCAAAATCCACCTCTGAATGGTTTAAAAAAAAAAAAAAAAGAGTTTTGGAGTGGCCTAGTCAAAGAACAGACTTAAATCCGATGGAGATCCTTAAACAGGCCATTCATGCTCGAAAACCCTTCAATGTGGCTGAATTTAAACAATGCTGAAAAGAAGAGTGGGCCAAAATTATTCCACTGCGATGTGAAAGACTTGTTGCAAGGTATCGCAAACGTTTGATTACAGATGTTTCCGCCAAGGGTGGCACAACCACTTATTAGTTTAGAGGAAAATTACTTTTTCACATAGGGCCAGAGAGTTTTTATTTATTTATTTATTTTTTTACAGCTTTTTTTCCCTTAATAAATAAAAGTCATCATTTGATTTTGTATTTGCTTGGATAATCTGTGTGTAATAATAAAATTTGTTTTCTGATCTGAATCATTTAAGTGTGACAAATATGCAAAAATAAAAAGAACAGGAAAAATATTTTTTCACGACATGTCTTAGCCATAATAGCACTGAAAACTAATTACAGTATATACTGTACTGATTATCCACTGGCAGCAAGCTTATAAAGTAAATGGAGCTTCTTTTTTTTTTAGTCCAATCACTAATTACTTATCACCACATACTGTACTTATAGCATTAATAATGTGATTGGGTTAGTGTTCATTGTACTCTATGATTTCCACCAGAAATTGCTGAGTTTAGATTTGATTGGGGTCTGATGAGGATAATGAGTCAGAAGTGATCAGCTTTCACCTCACTTTCGTTGGGGTTTTGAATATGAATAATGAGTCAGTGTACTGTAATATCCAGCATGCTAATACTAAGTGTGAACAGTAGAAAAGCAAAACCAAAACTGACGTGCTTTAAACCCCTTAGTTATATTTAACATAGCTGTGTGTATTAGCACAGCAGCAGTTCAGGGTGTGGAGAAATATAGGGAAATTCCAGTTGACGTACTGAAGTATCACTTCATGTTGCAACACCCGTGTAACAGTGCGTGTGTGTGACTCAGCTGATGGATGATGATGTTCAACAGTGTGGTCGAGGCACGTACTCATTAGCACGTCCTCAATGTATTGTCAATTTTTTCATTTAGGGTACCTTTTATATATCTATTGTTTTCAATTATAGAAAAAAAAAATGTTTAGATGCATGTTTAGAATTGTAGAATTGAATATATATACACTCACTAACTCACTCATCATCTATACCGCTTAATCCTGTATTCAGGGTCAAGAGGGGGCCTGAAGCCTATCTCAAGATACATAGGGCACGAGGCGGGGTACACCCTGGACAGGGTGCTCATTCTGTATATACATTTACATACAATATACACACATTACTGTATATACACTGTATATATCTTATTTATACATCTATCTAGTTCCTGCACTCTGTATCCATCTCAGTGGTCCAAAGACATGCAGCATAGGCTGATTGGTTTTCCCAAGTGTACATTTGTGCTGGCTCAAACGGTAAAGGCTGTAGGTTACTGGGTTTCTGATCGGGGAGATCGGAGAAGGTCGGGGGTTCGAGCCCCAGCACCACCAAGCTGCCAATGTTGAGCCCTTGCACAAGGCTCTTAACCCTATCTGCTCCAGGACGCTGTATCCCAGCTGACCCTGCGCTCTGATCCCAGCTTCCTAATTAGGATAGGTGAAAAAAATAATTTCACTATGCTGACTTCAACTTTTGATTTATTTTTTTATTACTTATATGTATGCTGTTTTATATAACAATAGTGCATTATTCCACAAGCTACAACAAAAACAAGGCGTATCTCAACTCTACAGTCATTGCCATTAGTCCTATTAGATAAGAGATCTAAAATTGAATATCAGTAGCTTGAGAATGAAATGATAAGGATTGAGTAATGAATTATTATCATTAGGTCAAGGATTTAATGATGGCACAGTAAAAATCATGTAAGGCAAGCTATCATACACACACTTAAAGGCAGGTGGGCAGCTGAGCTGGAGCCATTATGAAAAAGTTTTTTAAAGTGTTTTAAATCTGTTATGTACTACTGACTAAAGAAACCATAGAGCTGAGAGAAATAATATTAGGTAATCGAAACTACAGTAGTATTTAATAAGAGTTGGTCTTCTCTGTAAAAGCAAACACTGTTCGAACAAGTTTATACCTGTACTAGATCTCACAATCCTATTCATCCCAGGCCTATTTCATCATTCAGGTTTGATATTGCTTTTTGATTTTAGCATTTATAATAAGTATTCATTATATATTAAATGCAAGGAAATCAAAAAACAGCAATTTAGCAACTTAGCAACATCAGTGGCTTGATGAATGAGTTGCTGTCTCGAGTAGAATTGAAGCAGAATATTTCCCTCTTTTTTCACTTTGGGACCTAATCAGATTTTAAAACTTTATTTTAGTTGATTCATGTGCAAAAGAAATATTTTAATTTGAGGAAGGCTGAAGTTTTCAGAATTTTGTATAGTAGGAATATTTCACCATGCGAAGGAGTTTCCCAGGCTGCCTCATGTGTCGTTAGATTTTCCAATGGTTTATCCAAAACTATATGCTGTTACCTAATGAGCTGTTATCTAGCAAAGAGAACCAATACAAGGAGAGCCAACATATTTTCCATTACAAAACATAATTTTGTAAAAATAAATTTATTTTAATTAAAAATATCTCTTGTATAAAGTGTTCATCATTTGGTGGACCTCATCCCTGTTTAGTAGGGCCCTTTAAAGCAGTGGTTCTCAACCTCGGTCCTGGACGACCACCTGCCCATTTTTTAGCCTCGGACTCCTGATTTTATTAGCAGCCTTTTCTTAGAGCAAGGAAAACGTTAAAGTAAATGTTCGGGTTCCAGGGATGCTCCAAATGGGTGCCATGAGAGCTTCTTCTCTTCCAAACCTCTTGTGTAAAATGTATCTCTTCTAAATGTGTCAGGAAACGGAATCGGTGCCGTAGGTGTTAATTCAGCACTGAGGATAAGAAAAAGTCAGCGTTGATCTACCGTGTACGCTAAATCGTCTATCCTGTGAACAGTTTTCTACAATGGTTAGTGACCACCACTTCAACCTCAGATCTTGGGGCTGTCCTTAGAAGTGTCCAAGCCGATGTCTTTATCCTTCTCTGTCCGGTTTCTTCTTTAATATTAAATTTTTGTGCCTTTTAAATTAAATAGCACCTGGAATAAATTAAGTTTATTATTTATTATCTTTATATACCATGTGACGTGTCTGATATGAAGCATACGATTGTCTTATTTTGGTCATGAGTGTCCTGTGTCCATATCTGTGTTCTTATCTAAATCATTGGTGTGCTTCCAGGATCTGGCAACTGCAATAAATGCGCTGTCAAAGAAAGACTTGTTTTCTCTCCAGCAGATTTTACTTTACTGTTTCCCGAGAACGACTGAATACGCCGCTTATCACATAGCGGAATAACTTTTGAATGGGGACATTGTGTCCTCCTCATTTTAGATGTAAACATCATGGTAAGTCTGTGCTTAGGATGATAGTCATGCCTGGAGATTTGTTGCCAACAGCTATGCTTTACAGTTTTTTTCAGTAACGTGACACCCACTTGCAAGGCATGGACACCATCAAAACATTCCTCTGATCATGAAAACATGAAAGGTCTCGATTTCCTTCACAAGCGACAAAAGCAAACATGGCAAAGAGGAAAATATGGGCAAGGCCAGAGGCGAGCTGAACATACCGAAACATTCATGAACCATGTTATCGTGCAGGTGGAACACCAGAGCCGTGAGGCGAGGCTTACTTTCACAGAAATAGAAGTTTGATGTATGATCAGCTCTCTCTGAGCGATCTTATTTCTCCAGCAGTTGAGAAAACAGTACTAGATCACGTCCTTCCTCTATATACGTGATGTTCCGCAGCTCTCTTGTCCGTATCGAATGTGCCCCTTTCACCTTCACCCAGCACTACAACCATTACAATGCTACATTATGCGATATGTTCGCTGTTTACCTAGAGTTTAGTTATCAGGAGTTATCAGCCTCAAGAGAATGTCAACCATAAAAATGTGGACATCCTCATGCATAGCTATAAAGAAGCTTGACTCCATCTGTGTCACATACCATCATGAATCAGTTCCAGGCCACATGATTCAAGAAACAAATGTGTTACATTGCCCGCACTCGGATGCCCGCATTGTTCTCACTGAACTCAGAGATATGTTGTGATGATAATATTTAGATCATCACCCCTATTCATGTTTAAAAGACTTGTGTATCTAATTAGGGTCTTTTTATCAGAAGTACAACACATCCCTATTTTCTTTGTATTTTGCTTCCTTCCAAACAGCCAGACTTTCAAGTATTTTTAATGCAGTATTGGGAAATAATTTTCCAACTGTCTTGGAGGACTTTCATTTTCAATCCATTGCTTGTACTTGAGCAGTTTCAGATGAATGGTTTTTGTTTGTTAATTCTCACTGGAGCATTTTTTTTTCCATAAAAAGCTTTAAACTTAAGGCATGAACCAGTGAGAAACAGGTGCAGATGCTGACAGATGATCAGGCCGGTGATTAGTGTACTGCTGATGCTGAATGCTGAGTGGTTGGAACAGACGAGAGGGGAAATGAGGTTGCTGCTGAGGTTTGTTAAATAAACAACCAGTTTTTAAATTGCATCATTAGTCACTTTTAAACATTTGTTATTATAATCTACATTATTTATTCCTCTTCTGTACCACTTATTCTGTGTACAGAGTTGCAGGAGCCTATACCCAGGAGTCTGTCAAACTTAGAACACAAAGCAGAGTACATCCTGGATTGGGTGCTAATCATTCGCAAGACACACACTCTACCTGAAATTTGGGAACTGCAATTAACCTAATCTGCACGTCTTTGGACTGTTGGAGGAAATCCACCAACTATGAGGAAACCATGCAAACTCCATGCACACAAACCCAAAGTGGGAATCGAACCCTCAACCATGGATGGAGGTGCGAGGCCACAGTGTTAACCACTACGCCACCGTGCCACCTCTACATAATTTACTTTCATTTTTACTTTGTAACTTTATTTTAAATTTATTTCAAAATGAAGAAATACAGGGTGGCCCAAGACACTTGTAGAGTTCAATGTGTCCAACACTTCTTCGTTTTGTCAACTTGTACAGTATATGACTTCATTACTGTAGCTCTCATATGAGTACCACTAATATCTTTAAGAAGATCAGGGCTTTAGAAGAGGCCTGTATTTTTGCCATGTTTTTGCCCTGAGAGAACACGTGACTCGATCCTATCTAAGACTACTGTGTTTTAATTAGACTTACCAGCTGTAATTATTAATTCATTTAAAAAACGTTTTACTGAAATGCTTGTTTTTCTTGTGCCGTTATCACATGATTACAATAACATGTTGTTTGTAACTGAATCACGGCACTGTTGAATGATTCATCCTAAGTAGTTAGAATGTGTCCTCTTGTTCCTCACTTAAACGATACCAGGTGAACCACAGTAGCATTTGCAGAGGAGTTGCGCAATATGTTATTCGGAATGTGACACTGTGTGGATCTCAAAATCAGATATAATAATTTATAATAATTATGTAACTTTTGGCCGAGTGTCATCTGTGTAGTGTCTAAATCGTATGTTATGCAAGCTGATGTCAAGAAAATAATCATGAACTTGGCATGGTCTACACAGGACAGACTGACCCAGATACACACATCTTTTCTTAAGGAGCAGGGTGCCCATACTTTTGCCACAATAAGTACTGGCCGGGCCAACAGGCCACCTTTGGAGAAAGAAATCAAGGCTCATGCTCACTTAATAATATAATGCACTGATATGTATATGTGAAAACACAGAATTATAAATTCATACTTTTTCCATAATAAAACAAAAATAATCATCTATAATCTCTGTTATGGGAAAGTACCACGGCCTGGTCTTCTCATCCTCAGTCTTGTCTTGTTGAGATCTTCGAGCTCTTCTTGTCAACATTTTTCATCTTATTGACAGTCACTACAAGATTGTTTACATCTACTGTATCCCCTTGTGTGCCGCTGTTTACTTGTACATACAGTTTGACGTCAGAAGACTAAAGGGCGTTATAATCCCCCGAGGGTATCATAAAATACTTTATTAAAAAAAAGTTTATTAAGGAAATATTCCCACTGTCTGATGTCTACTTTTATGTTACCGTGTATTTATATATGGTCTGGGTAGAAAAAAATAATAATATGAGGGGCGTTCAAGTCAAACCAGGACTTTTGATTGTGGAGAACAACAGGATGCAGTTATGAGAGGAAAAATTCCCTTTATATCTTTATATATTCCCCTGAAACACTAATGCACTTATACCAGTATTTAACTAGTGCTTGGATACCATCAAAGTAGAAAGGTTTTTCAGTACGTCAGAGCCATGATCAGACTGACTGCTACATGTCTGGCCTCCCAGGAACTCCTTTAATTGCCCAAACGTGTGTAATTCACTTGGAGTAAGGTCAGGACTGTACAGGGGATGTGTCAATAACTCCCAGCTGAGTTCCTGTAATGTGCAACTCTTGCAGTGGGCAGTATGAGACCGTACCTTTGGCCATTTTTTTCTGAGAGCGTGCCACTTGCTGAATGTTCACAGAGATCGCTTAGAAAATAAAAATTACAGTACATGCAGTGAAACGGGTCTAAAAGTATATAAATGTGTCCACGACATGCCCAAGCTGGGTTTCTATGAATTATATTTGTTTTGAAAGTCTGAATATGACCATACAGTTTTAGATCCACATTTTGAAATTTGGAAATTACAGTTGTGTGATAATCACTGTGGCCAGATGCATTACTGTATTCAGAAACAATTTTTTTTTGCATGTATTTCTTCTTCTTCTTCTTCTTATTATTATTATTATTTCTGCTGCTGCTGCATTTTACACCTTTTGTATACTATAACATTTTTATATAGATTAAAAGTATATATGTATATATTTATTAGATCAGAAACTGCACACATTATTCATTTACACAACACCTCCCAATAGCCCAATTAGTTATTTATACCATATCAGTGTTTATTAAGCTGTTAATGGAATCTCAAATCCATTTTTGTCAGCTGTATAATAAACAATTTTTATGTTAGCATTTTTAAATATTTAAATGATACGAATATGCAAAAGCAAGAATCCATCAACAGAAGTTCAGATGTAACACTTCAATTGGGGAAGAAGAAAGAGGCAGACTGGGATTAGAACCTAAAATGGTTGCCAGATTTTCCATATTCGAGTAAATGTGCAACAAAAGTGAAATATTTACATAATTTAGTCACTTTAATTGGACTAGATTGATCTGTGTGCATGGAGTTTGCGTGTTCCCCCAGTGCATGGTGGGTTTCCTCCGGGTACTCCGGTTTCCTTCCACAGTCCAAAGACATGCACATTAATCTAACTGCGTTTCCAAATCGCCTATAGTGTGTGAATGTGTGTGTGTCCTGCAATGGATTGGTACCCAGTCCAGAGTATACCACGCTTCGTGACTTTAAGGATTGGTTCAAGGACCCGGCCCTCTGTACAGGATAAGCGGTATAGAAGGTAAATGAATGGATTATTCTCCAGGCTTGGGGTCCGTCTGCACCTGTCTGTGTATGTTGAGTTTGCATGTCCTGTAGTGTATGATTGGCTGTGTGTGAAAAAAAAAGTTGTGAATCTCGGCAACATCTTTTCTTTACGGCAGTGACCGATGGCGTATGGTGTAAGGCACTCCATGATCATTTGCAATGATGGCCTGAATGGATGAGAGTGAATGGATGTAATCTGATGTGAAGCATCCTGGATATATGCTTTTTATTATCATTTTTCATGCATGGAGGAATAAAGGTTTTAAATCCCAAATTATTGGAACTCTCTTTTTATTTGCTGAAAAATCCGCCTAAAAAAGATGCGTACCAGTCATTGGCGTGGTGGTGTAAGACCTGCTTGTGTCACATTCATAGTGAAAATCTGACTTAATCCATTTGGAAATGAGTGAAAGCTTGAATCAGAATAATTTCACCAGACAAACAAAGAGGATCTGTTTGGGGAAACAAAGCATGCATGCACTTACACATCACACCACCCAAAAAAAAACAACCTCTGACCTCTTCAGTTTAGCAATCAGCCCTGATTAAAGAAAACAACAACAGCAAAATAGATTTAGCATGAATGATTGTAGACATTGCATCTGGATTTTTTTTTTCTTTTCTTTCTACTTGGGAATATTTCAAGTAACTCTTGGAACTGTTACAGGAGCTTCCTGATGTGCTCTGGAAGTTCTAGAGGTTTCCATGAATCTGTTACCAAATCCCCCCTCTGCCCAGTAAACAGCACAGCTACAGTCACCCTCGTCTAAACATCACCGTCCTATGTATGGAAACCTAGCCTGTACGGGAAAAGGTTAAAAAAGCACCCACCACTCATTTGGTCCCGTGTCAGGTTGCGGGTTTCCTTTCCACAATTTCCAGCAGTTCTGTGTGTATTTTTGGATGGCAGTCTGATGAGGGATAATGTACTCGGTGCTGAGTCGACGTAGTCAGTACTGTACATCGTGTGTCCTGGAGCTTTGCTGGGAAGCGTTATTAAAATGTGTGTCAGAAGTCCCTGACGTTCCCGGGACTCGTAACTAATATGAGTCTGTATACCAGAGCGCTAACCTCACTGGTAGACAGGTGACCTGTGCACTCACTAACATGTGCCAAGATATGCAAAGGACTTGTATCTTTATCGAAGCTTTAATATGAGTAATTGATATCTAATCTGACCTTGACGTTTTATCGCCTCGTTTTTTCCACTCGAGAATAATAAATCCTCACTAATTAGCGTGACAATGATGAAGAGGGCAGCGCCAGTCATGAAATGTCTGTACATGATCTTCAGGAAGCAATCAAGCAGATGTGGACTGAAGTGACACCAGAGTACCGCAGACATCTTTTTGACTCTATGCCAAGGGGGATCCACCAGGTTTTGAAGAATACATGACTTCATAATAAATGCTGATTGTTATATAGCAATTAATTATAATTATCTTGATTATGTTTTATTAAAACTGTTAGATAGAAGACGTTGATCACATGACAGCCAAAGTACAGACACTATAAAATCCATTTTCTTATGAAATGAGACCAAAATGAAATTTCTGCCTTTTTTTTTTTTTTTTTTTTAAACAAGGAGCTACTTCTACTAGAAACCCAACACGGTTCGTCTCCCTGACATTAGCATCCTTACAGCGAAGCATGGTGGTGGTGGCATCATGTTGAACGTTATGCTTTGCTTCTTAATCAAAAGTTGCTGATTATAATTTTTTCTTTAAAATTCATGTGTAAACTTTAGAAACTGTCCCAGGAGACTGTCTCAAATCGACATGTCTGGTACTAACAACGATTGAACCAACATAGCGCTTGAGGTGTGTGTATTGTACAATATCTACAAGATATTATGCATTGCACTGCTATCATGTTGTATATTTGTATTGATGTACATTTGACATTGTACAGTATAAAGTTATGTTACCATGGCTGACAAGTGGGAAATCCACCATAGAGAAATTATTTACCTGGTCTTAAAAAAAAGCAACCTTCAATATTTTGTGCACACAAATTTTTTTTAATTTTCAGTGTTTCCATTCTTTCGTGGTTCCTATCGCACCTGAGTCAGTGTGTATGAGACAACTATGCTGGTGGACTGTATTACTGGGAAAAAAATAACAACAGTGTGTATCTATTTACACACATGTATGCATACGTATTGTATGTAAAACGTAAAAAAAATTATTTTAATAAAAAATTTAAAAACTGCTCATGCCAGCTATTCAAACACAGCTAAATGATGCCTAACTCAGAAAGCACACAAAGTTCAGGTTTTTTTTCATATTGTTGTTGTTCCTCTTTTAGTGCAGTTGTGCAACTGAAGTCACGTGGTATGAGGTAATCTGGAGGGGAAGGAAAAAAATAAAAAAAAAGAAGCATAAACGTGATTACCGATAACATGATTCGATTTACTTTCTGTTTCAAGCACCTAAACTTACAGCATGCGCACGCCGTTTGTGTTTTACAGGAACTGAGTGATAAAAACCTGCAGTGTTTGGGTTCAAGCCAAATAGGAATATTGGTTATTCTGGTTAATTAAACCATTTGAAAAATATCCTGGATTGTGTGCGTGTTCTTGCTTGTTGATTAAGTTAATCCAATTTCATTTATCTTATAGAAGCAGCACATGACTAAATAATGTATCTAAAGCATCAGTTTTATAATAAAGCTTACATTTTGCCAAAATAACTCAAAGCTGTGTCAAAGGCCACAAATACTGTACATCTTACTTTACTCTACTATATACCACCATGCCTTGCTGTAAGGATGCTAATCTATACGTACATGTATAGACATGGGGTGTAACTGATTATAAGCAATTTAGTAACAAAAAAACAGTCACACAAAAGAAAAACTGATTTGTTTCACTTTTTATTAGAAAACAGTTATGAAAATATATTTTGAACATGAAAAACCTATAAAATACATTCATTTTCCATGAGTGCCATAGACAGTACATTCAATGTTATTACCTGATTTATTTATTTATTTATTTTCACAATTTGGAATTTAACTAGCCGTCATTGGAATGTTAGGTACACTACAGAGTGGTAGAACAAGTATAAAGCTGGACGCATCATCGCGTATAATCCCTGTACTCAACTGTGCTGCTGTTGTAACAACACAAAAAGGCACCGTGAACAAACATGGCTTGTTATCCGGCAAATAACTTTTAAGGCAGCGTCTGCTACAGTGTCATAATAGTCATATAAGGCCATGGCAAGAAAACACAGAAAAGCACCTTGTTAAGAGTCACGTTAAAGCCGTAAAAACTTTCGTGTTCATGCCATGAGCACAATTCAGCCTTAAACATCATCATCATCATCATCATCACCGTCACATGGACAGTTTTCTTGTTCAGAAACAAACACCCTGCCTCCAGGAAATGTGGCTCTCCTTAACTCAAAGCTTCATCTTTTCTTTTTGCCCAGTACTACACGTGCATATCCAGGCAGGTCTAAACATGCACAATTCTTTCGTTCTTTACCCGCATACAACGAACACCAAAAAGAGCTTAGATTAACATTATGTATCTTGATGGTAGAGGTACGAACGGAGACACAACGACTACGGAAGCACTTCGACTACCATCAATGGTTTGCATTATTGCTCCTGCTAGCATACGGTTACAGGATATGGAGTGGCACCAAATGTTGACTTTTAAGTACAGAAAAAGTCACCTAATAGTTAGGTATTGCTTTAAATAAAAAAATTTTTTTTTAAAAAATTAAAAAAAACAAGCTCCTGCACAAGAAAAACATCTCAGTCGAGCTCACTCCATAACACAAAATATGCTTCAGAGGTTGTTAGTCATTAGCGGGCGCTGACCAAACTCTACTCAGAGAAAAATTAAGGATAGATATATGCATGGAAATATTCATCCGTCTTGCATTTTTTCCTCAGGAATCCATCCGTCCATCAACTCAGACAGTTCCTCTTTCTCATCCTTAACTGGTGTCAGCGTACAGATCCTAAGGCGGGGTGAACGCAAGCTCCCCGTTGCCGAGTGCCAGTCTGAGATCCAGAGCCTCTGGCAGAAAGCAAATCTCTGCTTCGTTTCAATCATGACATCACCGCGTGATGCTCAGCGTGATGTTCAACATGTCATGCAGCGTGGTCTGATGTTGACAGCCTGAGGATTCGGGTCCACCTAGAAGCAAAAAAAACAAGGTTGTTCATTCCGCACAGACTTTGTTCTGCTTTTCTTTGTTTGAAAACACCCGCATGCTGTGCATACCTCGCTGTACACTGGAGGTGGCCTGAAGCGGAATTCTTGCACGTACGCCATGAAGGGGCGCTCGAGCACCGCGCTGAGGTCCTCCTCGATACGGCTGGCTGCAGAATTCTGCACTGCCTCCTCCTCAGTGACGACCGAGCTGTAGTCGGGAGGAGCTGTGGAAAAACAACCAGGGAAGTCCAACGTGAGGAAGAAATATAATAAAGAAGAAAGTAACTTCCATACGTTTGGAAAAGTGTGAACGCGCTCACCTTCACGCTGCTCGGGGATGGTCATGCGGAGCCAGTCCAGGTTCAGGCTGTACTGGCTGCTCACGCTGGAGGTGCGGCTGCCGAAAGGATGCAGAGGGATGGTCCCCATGACCAGCGGAAGCTCCAGAGCCAGCTTTGAGGTGCCAGGAATGTCCACACACACCTGATGAATGGGAAAAGGTAAAAGATTAGGCATCTGAAGGATCATGTAAAACAGGGCTTATTTACATCAAAATGAGAAAGAATTACAGGTGAAGAAACCTCACACTCACCCTGAGCATGTACTCCACTTTGATGATACGGCACTGAAGGATAGACGGACCGACCGGAGGGATCTTGATGGCGCGGCCGTGCCAGGTCTCTCTGCGGCGCGCTCCCACCACATCTCCACAGAGAGTCGCCACGACCGCTTGCTTCTGCTTCGTGGTCCCTCTTGCGATGAACGTCTGAGTCTGAGTGATGTATGCCTTGGGCACCACAGATCGTGAAGTGGAGTTATCGAACTCAGCGAAGACTGGAATCACTTCACCTGTTGAGGCGATAACGACGCATCAACCTCTGTGGACTTTTTCAGTTTCCTTTGTCAGAATCACGAATCTAAACGTGCTTAAGGTCGTTGCTCTTACCTGGGGTGTATCCTTTGCGGTCGATCTTTGCTGTCACAGACACTTGCCCGAAGTTGTGATACCACATACGAGCCATCTTCTCTTTGGTTCCAGCTTGAGGTGCCTGGAACAAAAACAATATTCAGAACACATTTCGTCTATAGCGAGCGCGTCAAGAAAAAGAGGAGATCTGGAGAAGATTCTCAAGCTTACAAGTAGAGATGGCGTGTTGATATCGATGGGCTCGATTACTGTAAACTCTTTCTTGATCTTCTTGACCTGGGCCCACGGCCGGTGCAGCTTCACCTTGACCCAGTAGCGAATGCTGCCGTGCTTGCCTTCGAAGGAGGTCACAAGGGTCCTGGAACCACAACAGAAACGCACAACGTCAGGTCATTTCTTATATCCGTATAAACTACGCTGGTCGAAAATATTTAAAGCTTTGATAAAGGAAAAACAAGGAAAAATGAAGTGAACTCACTCTTCAGGGAGCTGGAAGCTGAAGGGGTATTCGTGTCGTCCTGGGGGAAGAGTCGTCACCTCACCATTATCTATAAGAACAGGATTTGCATGATGTTATTCAGATGGTTTCGAAAACATGACAAAAACAAAACAAGTCCTGACAAAAAGTCTAACATGCAATGAATGAGATAGTCGATCTCTTTGATGGTTTAACATGTAAGAGTTTTTATCGAATACTGTTTATCATATCTGCTTTTTTTTTTTTTAAATCATGTCTGATACTCTATCATAGCTGATACGGTTTCTCATGTTTAATACTTTATCATATCTAATACGATTTATCATATCTGATACTCTTGATACTTTTAATCATATCTGATACTTTTATACAATCCCTCATCATGTCCGATGCCTTTTATCCTATCTGATACTTTGTATCATATTCAATATTTTTTTAAATCATATCCGATACTTTGTATCAAATCGGCTACTTTTTAATCATATCTAATACTTTGTATCATGTCTGATACCTTTTATCCCATCTGATACTTTGTGCCATATCTGATAATCATATCTGATATACTTTATATCAAATCTGCTACTTTATGATATCCAAAACTTTATCATATCTGATACTTTTAGACAATCCCTCTCATGTCCAATGCCTTTGATCATATCTGATACTTTGTATCATATGCAATATTTTTTTTTATCATATCTGATACTTTTGTCATTTCTAATACTTTGTATCATGTCTGATACCTTTTATAATATCTGATATACTTTGCATCAAATCTGCTACTTTTTTTTTTAATGATATCAGAAACTTTTTAATCATATCTGATACTTTGCATCAAATCTCCCATAGACTTAATTAGATGTGAAGCATTTTGAAGTACTAGAGAGTGTGTGTGTGTGTGTGTGTGTGTGTGTGTGTGTGTGTGTGTGTGTGTGTTTGAGTAAAGGCTGCGCACACAAACAAAGCCCGTGTCTACGGGCTCGTGCACCAGTGCTGAGGGACAGACCTGCCTGCAGCAGCACATCCCTCCGGTTCAGATATTCCACCTCGTCGCTGTAGTTCTGCGTGTAAGCCGTGCTCGACCCTGCGCTGCGAGATTCGGTCCAGTGCACTTTCGCGTAACCTTCGGCGTGGAGTTTTACCGAGTGCACTTTCGTTTCTGCCCCGAGCTCGAGCACGACGCGACCCGACACCACGTCCCCGCTGCTGAACACGGGCGGAGAGTTCACATCCGGAGAGTCGAAAAGCACCTGGAACTTCTTCACCTTGTCGAAAATCATCTTTCCGAGAGCGACTTTTCCCGAGACTAAAGCACTGCGCGTCTGCTGCGGTCTGCGTCGCTACTCGCGTGCTGCAAAACAAAACTAAAACGCTTCATAGCTCGATATGTCCTTTAACTAGGAAGAAAGGGGGCGGGGCGAACGCTCGTAATTACCGCGAGCAGCCAATCCTGGCAGAAACATGACTGGGTGCCGAGATGATTGATGCTTGCAGGTTGCTCTCGGAGAAAAACAAGCTGACTGAGCATGCCCGAAAACAGGCGTTCAAAACAAAACACACCGAGACACCAAGTGTACACGCTGTTCCATGCAAATCAGAACCGACGTGGAAATGAATCTAAATGTAAATGAATCAACTCGAGTACACACCGCAAACGTTTACAGTCAGACATGATAACTTGTGTGTGTGTGTGTGTGTGTGTATATATGTATACGTGTATATAACTCTTGCCTTATCTTTTAAGTTAGGGTTCAGAATGAGGATTTAGTACTTTTTTTTTTGTTTGTTTGTTTTTGAACAAACACAGAGCTACTTTAAAAACAACAACAAAAAAACTAGACTTTTCTCCAGCCTCTCTTTGTGCAAAACAACAAAACTGGCTTCCTTCCTTGTCAACTGTGAACAGCGCCTGGACTACAGGCTCCCAGTGTATCTCGGGCTCCCTCTGGTGGTTACAAACGGAATAATCGCTCGCCATCAACCATCATCACAAGTCGTTGTAAATTCAAATTCGTTTATATTTACAGTATATAAACACAGAATTAGCCCAAAATATATATATACTTGAAAGAAAATAGTATGATGTACATTATACTAACATAATATGAATAATATCATATACATCAATATATAATGTATAGCAATAAATTTAGTATTAAAATATTTATATAAGTTTTTCTTTTCCTGAAATGTGTATATATTGTTTTCTTGCTCTCGCATATAATTGCTAATAATAATAATAATATATAATTGTCATTTACACACTATGGGCAACGTGGGAACGCCAATTGCCTACCTGCATACTGTATCTATGGTCTGCGGGAGAAAACCAGAGTACCTGGAGGAAACCCAGCATACTCGGTGAGAACATGCAACCTCTATGATCACAAACCCAGATGAAGGAATTGAACCCCAAGCCTGGAAGTGCAGGGCTATATTGCTACTAAGCCACTAACCACTAAGCCATAACCCGCCTGTTATACATAGGCATCCAAAATATGCAATAATCTTTGAAAATTTGATATTGAGGTGATATTAAGAACATTTGATTGTTGAGGCTGGTAACGCTAAATGAACTATTCCTCTGCAGAAGAGGTAAGTTTTGGTCTTGCTTTCCTGGTAAGGTCTTCATGATCAGTTTCATCATGGCGATTACGGTTATTGTTATACTATTCTGTTATGTTTTGTCGTGTCCATTGCACTGTCACTTTGTTGTTGCTCTTGTTTGCACATTTGCACGTGCACTT
>JAQQZT010000007.1:6163401-6174006 GCA_030068275.1 Clarias platycephalus | reverse complement strand
GCTCTGGACCGTTGACCCTAAGTACTTAAAGTCCTGCACCTTCTTTACCTCTGCTCCCTGTAGCCTCACCGTTCCACATGGGTCCCTATCATTCACACACATGTATTCCATCTTGCTGCTGCTAACCTTCATTCCTCTGCTTTCCAGAGCGTATCTCTACCTCTCCAAATTTTCCTCCACCTGTTCCCTGCTCTCGCTACAAGGCACAATGTCATCTGCAAAGGTGCACTAGTCTTTTTTATTTTTTGTCATACAACAAACCTGGAAAATAGATAGAACAGGCTAAAAAACATAATGGATAAGAGAAGGTAGGTGAGAAACAAATAAATCAAATTGTACACTCCCATTGTGCGGCATGGTAGCTTAGTGGTTAGCACTGTCGTCTTGCACCTCCAGGATCAGAGTTTGATTCCTGCCTCAGGTCTGGTTGTATGTGCATGGCGTTTGCATATTCCTCCCGAGCAAGGTGGGTTTCTTCCAGGTACTCCGGTTACCTTCCACAGTTCAAACACATGCAGATTAGGCTGATTGGCAAAAGTCCCCCAGTATAGGCTCCAGGCCCCCTGCGACACTGTATACAGGATATACCTGTAAAAACAGTCTGGGGAAGAACGCCATTTGTTTACAATACAGCTAGATAGCAATGGGTATCATCTTATTGAAGAAATGTTTCTGCTCCTCCTCTGGATCAGGTACTGTGTGCTTTTCATTAAAGAAACTGCCACACCTTTATCCTGCTCCATTTTTCTTACTCTTACATAAGTTAACATCATGTACGCAAATTCACTTAAAATATTTTCTTAATTTCTGTCCCTCCCCCACCCCCCCACCCCCCATTATCTGTACTTCTGTTCTCATGACCTGGTCTTAGTTATTCTCTGGTTAAGATTTGTACTCTGGAACCTATCCTGTTTGTTCTTATGATAGATACATGATAAAATATATCATATGATTGGATCAGCATGTGCAGTAATATACTGTACTCTAACTGGCAGGCAAGGTCTCTCTGGCTAAGGGTAATGCAAATATATGTCAACATTTTTTTTCTTTGTGTGTGAGAGTGTGCATGGTGCCCTGTGATCCCATCCAGACTTTATTGCTACCTTAACGGAAACTGTGCATCCACTGCAGCCTAAAGCAAATAAAAATAAAAAAAAATTAAGATTTATGAATAAAATAATAAAATTAACTATATTCAGTACAAATGCTTTGTATCAGTACAAAAACAGCATTAGATATCTTTAAAACATTCCTAAGTGCATACTTAATTTTCCTTAAAGAACTTCAAATAAAACCGTACTGGTGATGTCATTTTTAAAAACAATTTAACAAAAGTGGGAAAATAAAAAGATAAAAACTGTCCAACAATATATTTATTTGTTCATTCATTTATTTGAGCAACAGCTTTGCTTTGGTCAGGGGATGGTGGATCCTGGAGTCTGTTCTGAGAACATAATCAAAATGCATACAGATGAGTCTCTTCTGAAGTCCTTCACAGTATGCCATACACTTTTACAAACTCTTTGTCTAAAGACAAATGCATTTACTCTTTGATGCGGAGGAGATCAAACGGCACCGCTGACTTGTTTTCTGCATTTGGCATTTTGAAATCACACTGCATTTCACTGTAGAATGCCAGAAAATCCATACAGGGTCCAAAAATCAAAGGCTTGACTACGTGTGTGTGTATCTATTAATAAAGTAAGTCCTTTGGTCACTTTGATGATGATGGTGACGAAGGTGATGAGGATGATTATAATGAATAAACATCCATGACCGTCACACATCTCGTGCAACAATTTGAAACACATTAGCATTTCCAAACATATTCCTAGACTTGACGTTATCACTTTGTTAAACAAAACATTGGTGAATACATAGTGAATACCTACTTTTGGAACTATTGCTTAACAGAGGAGCTTGTTGGCAAGCAGGCTATTTGTTGAATAGAGACCTTTGCTCTACATGCAGGTGAACAGCGGAGTTTGTTTTAGTGATTGTGAATGCGATAGTGTGATGTTAATTAGGCGATGTATTCACTAAACACAAAACAAAGTAAAAAAAAAAAAAAAAAAGATCTCATGTCCTTTTAGAGAAGATGGTAAGTTAAAGTCAGCTGATACAGTTTGTAAAGCAAAACCTATCCATGTTTAAGGTTAAATGGCTGTCCCAGGAGCGAAGGCTTCTCTGTTGTTCAAAAGAAAATCAACAGGAACGTCCCAGGAGGGCAGTGGGTGACAGGCACCAACAAACATTTTGGCTCCACACATATCAGTTCATAACAGAACCGTCTGTATTGAACATATAAGCCGCATGTTTAACTATGTGCAGTTCAGGCATACTATCGTTGCATGTCTGCTTGTACAAGATTTATAGAGTACTGTATATTAGATCAAAACCCGTACAAACCACAATGTTTACTGTCGCTATTTGAACTTTCGCCTGCTTTCAACAAACCCAGATCTCATAAACATTGGACCATACAGGACGATTTCACATCAAGCCTTTGAAACAGCTCGCAGTTTTATGTACTATAGTATAGTTAACATTAAAAAGTCAACCATTCCTGATGAAGTTGTAAGCTGTTCTGATGTGAAATATGAAACCAAAATAGTATTGTTTTTAATATATGGGATATAACAGCCAACAGAATTTAACTAAAATAATAATTTTGAAAAAATTAATTTACCTGGCTGCATAAGTGTGGACACATTTTAAGATTAAAGTGTCAGAGCGCAGAGTCAGCCAGTGTACAGCAGCCCTGGAGCAGAAAGGGTTAAGGGCCGTGCTCAAGGGATCAACAGAGGCAGCTTGGCACTGCTAGGGTTTAAACCCCTGACCTTCCAGCCAGTAACCCAGAGTCTTGGGGGGGTTGAACAAATAGTTGTAACAGTCTTTTTGTTTAACTATCTGCCAGCTTGGCTCATCTTGATTTCACTTTCTCTTGCAAAAATGACCCATTTGCAAAGAAGCTCTTTTGTGCACATCTTCCTTCCAGTCATTTAGGATTTTTTTTTTCTACAGTGACTGGGCCTTTCTGAAAGTTTGAAGATGTTCCTTTATTCACTTGGATTTGTGTGTTGGGTCTTTATCACGCTGAAAGATAAACTTTTTTTCCCTTCATTTCAGCTGTCGAGCAGAGGACTGCAGGTTTTGAGTCAAAGGTATTTAGAACTATCTATGATTCCCTCTATCTTGACCAGGGTCCCATCTCCAGCTTAAAAAAAGCAGCCGCATAGTACAATGCTGCCACCACCATGTTTCTCTGTCGCTATTCACTTTGTTCTTGGGGTGATAAGCGGTCTTTGCAGCAAAACCTCTTTTTACTTATGTAGGCCTAAAATAAAATCCCTGACCTTCTCAAAAAAATCCCTGACTGAGATTCTCAATGTCTTTTTTTTCAGCTGTGTTATATCCAGAATCACGCATACTTAAGAAAATACAAAACTGCCACAGTATCAGAGCTGCTGTTACAGAAAATGAACATCAACGTCTTCCTACTAATCGTGAAGCTAGGAAGTCTGGACAGGGTGTCAATCCATTGCAGCGCACACCCACAAAAACAATGGGCAATTTGGGAAGGCAATTAACCAAACCCGCACATCTTTGAACAGCTGGAGGAAACCAGAATACTTGGAGAAGACCCACCAAGAACAGGGAAAACACGCACACAAACCGTGCACAGACCCGAGATGGGAATTGAACCATCAAATCTGGTGCTGCGAGGCTACAGTGCTATCCACTACGCCACCATGCCAAAACCTGAGATTCATCATTAAGTAAAATAAGTATATATATTTTTTGATTGTTATGAAGTAAAATTAACAGTTAGCAGGCATAATATGTTTGGCTTTAATCTACACTCTCAAAAATAAATTTCTCTCCACAAGAGAGAGGCCCCATTCACTTAAAATAAGACCGGTTCAGACATGAACAACTGCATGTTGGTTCAGAAAGGTTGAAACTGCATGTTGAAGAACCCGTACAGAACAAATAAGGCAGAGGAAAAAGACTTTTTCAAGGTGAGAATTTCTCTTACAAAGAATTTCGACTATTACAATGTGCTAGTTATTTTAACAAAATGTAATCAATTTAACAAAAGTAAACTTGGATTAACTCAACTAGCATTCTGTAGCCGTGAATAATTGATACATTTTTTTATTTGTGCCATGGGGTAGCATATCATGCTTCAGCTTTTGCTTTTAAAAGTTAACTATAATTAAATCGTCATTGTTTAAAATCTGTTGATATTCACATAAAGTTAAATTGCCACATAGTTTTTTGTGATAGACTAAATTTGTAGCCTTTGGAGCTTGGATGCTTACTGTATGTGTGAGACAGGAAAGTCTCTTGTTTCTTTTAAGATCAAGCAGATGCTTCCTATGGTATGATGATCTCCGAAAAGAAGGATGTAGGTCATCACCCATTCAAATGATATGAACTAATGAACTTTTCTCAGATCCTTTCCCCATCATTAGCACAACACTGTTGAAATGTACAGAGAAGCGGCGTAATTGTTACCTTGGGGAGAAGGAGGAGAATCTTTTCAAGGTATTTGATCTAAGTAAAAACAACATCTTGCAAAAATTAAATCCTTACTGAAAAACACAGGGCAGAAGAACGGCTCTCTGTTGGTTTGAATCTTATAGCATGTTCTACTTGCGTCCATTTCATAACCATTATTGTATTAATTTCTTTAATTAGCCTCAAGTTGAGCCATTAAATATACAGTATAGTTATCTTTTTCTGGCGAAAATCTCATATGACATGGTATTTTGGTTTGGTGATAAACAAACGCAGTCATGCGTTATCTTTCCATTATGTTTTGTGAATTTATTGTAAATCATTTCATGCCTTTTCTCTAACTGTTTATTTATCCTTATGTGCCATCATATCATCCTTATGTATCACAAGATGACGGTGATGCGCTTATTCAAGCTTATTGATGTTACATTCAAATTCATTTCTGAACTGAAACCCTTTACTATTCATAGACAGAACATTATGAGTCAATGGTTTCAGTTCCTGACAGAATGTTCCCTGGCCTGCACATCTAATACTAGAAGTGTTCTATTTGAGTTCATCTGATCTGACGCTCACCTCGATCTGCCAGCACTCGACCAGATGGATAAATCCAAGAGCTTGACTCAGCTTTCCTGAAACGTTGGCGCTGTAAAACACTCAGACTATTCATTACGCTAATAGTCTTGAAGCTAGGGTTGTGTGCACCGGGAGCTATTTGTGGTTTTCCTGAGTAAACATAAAGATGATTAGCATACACTTAAATGGCATGGATTAACGGACATGCTGGTGTTATCTCATAGATACTGACATTTTAGAAAGTTAGAGCTGCTGACATAAAGAAATGTAACTTGAGCTGCACATATCCTGAGCTGCACTGAATTCTGGTCCAAGGTGGTACTGTATAAGACTTTACAGGATCTGAATCAGCTGGCACAGCACCATCTGCTGGTCTAAAGCACCTTTCTAGTTTGGTCAGG
Source organism: Clarias platycephalus (assembly GCA_030068275.1). Taxonomy (NCBI): domain Eukaryota; kingdom Metazoa; phylum Chordata; class Actinopteri; order Siluriformes; family Clariidae; genus Clarias; species Clarias platycephalus. The sequence continues at coordinate 6,168,505 of JAQQZT010000007.1, read as the reverse complement.
AAGAAAAGAGATATGTATGTTTGAGCCTCAACACCTTTTCAACAGCTCAAGAACCTGCTTTTCAAAAAACTGCTTTGAAAAGCACTGCAGCTGTAAGTCTATCACTTATTCACTCATTCTCTATACAGCATATCTTGCACAGGGTCGTGGGAGCCCTGGAGCCTATACCAGGGAACTTGGGGCATGAGACAAGGCACATCCTGGACAGGGTGATAATGCATCGCAGGGCACACAAGCACTCACATAATGTGGGTAATTTGGAGACGCTTTGGCACTGCATGTCTTTGGACTGTGGTAGGAAACCGGAGAACCTGGTGGAAATCAACCAAGAACACATGCAGACAGACCCGAGGTGAGAAGCGCACCCTCCGTCAAAAATGTCATTCAGAAACTTCTCTCAGGGTCAGGTGTAGCTCAGTGGTTAAGGCATTGGACTATGGTTCGGAAGGTCCCAGGTTCAAATCTCACGACCACCAAGCTGTCTCTATTGGGCTCTTGAGCAAGGCCCTCAACTGCTCAGATATATAAGGAGATAAAAATGTAAGTGGCTCTGGATAGGGGCTCGGTAATAAGCATTGACATCTAATGCTTTAAACTTTACATTAAAAATACATAACTAAAATGTATGAGTATTTTAGTAAAAACCAGGACTTTAGATTGTGCAGAATTACAGTATACAGTTATGATAGTAAACTATTTTTATTTCTCTCTATATACACTAATGCACTTACCTCAGTGTTTCACTAGCACTTGGGTACCATCAAAGTTTTCTCAGTATGCCGGAACCATGATCGTACTGTCTGCTTCACGTCTTAAATTGATGATCCCTCACTGTGTGGTATGTCTTCAATGCTGGTTTCCCCTCTGTTAAACTTCATCCATGTGTGCACATTGTCAATGGTGTCATCTCTGTAAACATGCTGTAGCACAGCGGGAGACCATCGACTGTGACAAAGTAGGTTTTCAAAGTGGATTCGAGAGTTGGGTTCAAAGATGGTGCAAATGCACTGCTTATGATGAAAATTATGTTATGTGGTACCTTTATATAGAGGAGGAGTTACTGAAGTGAAGGCTGATGCACAACTGATGCAGACTAAACAATTTTCTGCTGCACCATTGAAGATGCCTTCTTATGTTTGTATGACTTTCAGATAACATAATGAAGTGTAGGCAGATGTTAAAAAAGCTGTCTAAATATAATACAATCATCCTACTATGAGGGGTTATCAAAAAGTTTAGAGATTAGCTCTGTTTACAAGCTCTGTTTTTGTTGCCGTACCGATACACCCAAGTTTCGACAATGGTAGTGATCCTTGACATGAAAGTCAGGTCATCCGCGGCTCGCTGATGGAGTTCTTGACAGACTTTCACACGATGTTTGTTCTAGTCCTGGGGACGAACTTGGCAGCAACATGGCACATGTTCAAATCACACGTAAGGATTTCCTAGACTGTTCCGTTTGACACACCGACAATAGCAGCAATGATGTGGATTGTTCTCCTACGATCATCATGCACAAGTTGCTGAATGGTTTCGTCATTTTTCAGGGGTTGAGTGCATTGAAGGTCTTCCTTATAACTCATCGTCTCCCAGTGCTGTTTTTTCGCTCTTGAAGCGCACCTCAAACTTATTGCAGCGTCGCCAAATCATGTCAAATGTCTTTGGCATATTTGCCCAATTTCGCGCATAATATTATAATAATCATTTCACGTTTGCTCTTTGTACTAACTTGCTGTACATGACGAAATCGAAGACGTGGTAACGCATGCGGTCAGAATATCAGAGTTACACAGCTCCCGATGTACACAGGACGATGTCTTTTGGCACACTGACTTATGAAGATCAGTGCCCCGTGACTGTGCGTGCAGCCTTGTGCTGCCATTTGTTGGCGTGGTACAAAACTAACATAGCACCTTGTACAGTATGTTTCCATATTATTATTCCTAAGTTCACAATGCTAAGGGAAACATCATAGTGAACTGTAACTCATCTTAGCTTCAAATGTGTTAACAGTACAAACAATTTTTCACAGAAGACAAATCAGTACCTTTTATTGTTAATATAAAGATTTCTCATATTTCAACATTACAAAATTGTATTTATGCAAATCAAGCAGTTATTGTGAATGGAAGGGCAAAGAGCTGCTCAGGGAGGAATAGTAATACCAAAAATGATCAACATTTCTAGTTCAATCGGCAAGAGAAGAGATCTGGTATGCAGCCGTAAGTTTGAAGCTTAACAGCTCTGTTTAACTGGTGTTAGTAGAAATATCATGTTTTATCCAAATATGCAAAAATCACATCTAACAATCAATCTTATGAGTTCATAGCTGCAGCAGGAAGTTAGTATAAAGTCTTTGAGAAGGAAGTTACAGCATACTGTGTGAAGAATTTTAAAGGGCAAGCAGTGTTGAAAGTTTGAAAGTTATTTCTCTGAAAATTAAAGGAGGCGTCTCGAATCAAATGCAGTCATAAGTACAATAAAGCACTGGAAAAAAATTCTGTTCACAGGAACGCTCCATTTCTGGAAATATATATTCTTTTAGATGTTCAAGCTGTCTCAATACCCTGCACGTAAATGACCAAAAGTATGTGGACACTCGATCATTCTTATCAAATGTGCTCGTTAAAACACCCTATTCCAGATAACCTCCAAATGTTCTGGGAAGGATGTCTACTAAACATTGGACGATGGCTGTTGGAGTTTGTGTTCATTCAACCAGAAGAGCTTCAGTGAGAAGAACTGGAGTGCACTCAACGTTCCAGTTCATCCCTAATGTGTTCAGTAAGGCTGTGATTAGTGCTCTGTTTTCAGGTTATTTGAGTTCTTTCACACCAACCTTGGCAAATCATGGCTTTATGTACTGTGCCTTGTGTAGAGAAGGACTTTCATGCTGGAACATGTCTGAGCTCTCCGCGTGATGGTACAGTATTTAAAGACTTTCTGTACAATCGTGTGCTTCCGAATCAGCGGGTGTCCATGTACTTTGGGCAATGGTAGATTATAATATAAAGATTTTCAAACCCATTAGAAGTGAAAAGGAAAGCAGCATTTATAATGATGAGAGTGGAAAACTAATACCGAGTGTACTTGTAAACTAATGGCCTAGTGTTTCATCATTATAGTTGCCAAAGCTCTATCTGTGGCTGAAGTCTGAACCTCTGGCAGAGGTAATGAAGACCGTCATAAAATTTACATAGATCTTTGCTACAAGCTCGACTTTTACAAATACACATTATTATATAGAGTAGTAGTGTTTCTGTAACTATACATCATTTTAATCATTCATTAGTTTATAATACACATATATCTGCAATGTACATCTTCTTACATATTACTGTATTACAAATTTTAAAGGAGATCTAGTTTAGACCTTTAGTTTAATCCCAGTTTACTTCTTAATGCAAATCTCCCAACATGTACTCTACTATTATTGTCATTGTGCTTTTAAATAGAAAAAGAACAATTCTGTGTAAAAGTCTTGAGCCCCCCTTATTTCTTCATATTTTACTTCCAAAGAGCCAGCTATTCTTGTATTTTTAGTGTAGTCTTGAGAAATAGTTCTCCAGGCTTCCTGAATGACTTTCTTGCCTCATATTTTCAGTCCAGTCCCTGTACCTGACCCGTTTATTCGGTTTGTTAAGCCACACAGTGACACATTAAATATTCAAGAATAAAAAATATCCAATTAAGGCATGAACCAGTGAGAAACAGGTGCAGATGATGACAGATGATCCGGCCGGCGACTAGTATACTGGTGATGCTGAATGCTGAGTGGTTGGAACAGACGAGAGGGGAAATGAGGGCGCTGTTCAGGTTGTTACATAAACACTCACGCATTCGCCTTCTATACTGCGTATCCTGTGTACAGGAGCCTATACCACAAGACTTCGGACACGAGGTTCACCTTGGGTACACTTTAGACAGGTTGCCTGAAGGAAACCCATCAACCACAGGGAAAATATGCTCCATGCACAGACCTGAGATGGGAATTGAACCTTCAACCCTAGATCTGCATATTTAATATGAAGAAAAGAGGGGTGGCTCAAGACAGGTGCACAGTACTGTACGTGAAGCATTCGAGAAATATCATCAAATCAACAAAACGAACCCTGGAATCTTGTAGCCATTTTTTTGTGTACCTTTTAGCATGATGTTGTACTGTATATAGAGCTAATATTTCACTTCACATCACTTTTCAGTCCAGTTTTGTACAACAAGGTGCTATTTTGCTGTCTCACAGGAGCTGAAGATCTATCAGGTCGTGAAGGGAGTGAAGAAAGGGATGAGAACTAAATGCGTAACAAAGAGCATGCTTTTTTTTCACGAGTAATGGAAATGATGAAGGATAAAACCCCAGCCTTGGTATCTGCCTCGAAGATTTAGTGACGAAGTGCTGTGCAAAGTTACCAAGTCTCCTCTGAGATTTGAAGAAAGTAGTGTAGCTGATGCATGTTTAATAGGAATTAAGTGGCATGCTTCATCTCTACACGCCTGTATGATTCATCAGTCTGGAGCTCTCGATGTCAAGGCTGCTATTTCTCTAGAAAGCTAGCCAGGCTCTTTCTCAGGCCGTTCAGGTCACAAATCTTGACGTCCAGCACATCGATGACTTTCCGCACTTCGTTCTCCGCCTGCTGCCGTGCGTCCAGCGAAGACGCCAGTTTCTGCTCCACTTTCTGCACTTGTTGTTCCAGCTCGAGGTTCCTCTGCTCCAGCTCCTAACGACACAAAGCAGAGACGCTTCCAGTTACACTAAAATCTACTTTACTGCTGCACCAAGAAGGATTATTAACAAAGGACCTCAAGCTTACCTGCATTCTTTTAGTAATCTCTTCCCTCTCTTTCTCCAGATCCTGGAAATCTGATTTTCTGCCTTGTAGCTTTGTAATTTCCTGCAAGCGTAAATATATTTATTCCTCAATTTTATGACATAAATGGGCTGTGTTGCGAAATGTACAAATCCAAAACAGCTTCCAGAATCAGTAAAGGAATCAGTAAATATGAAGCATGAATTACATAATGAAGTTGCAATTTCTTATACCATCCATCGAACTGAACTGAAAAGCTTTTGGTAAAAGTAAATGCAATTAAAAATCCAAAA
>JAQQZT010000007.1:6131445-6143245 GCA_030068275.1 Clarias platycephalus | reverse complement strand
CGAGCCTGGCCGGGAATCGAACCCGGACCCTGGAGGTGCAAGGCGACAGTGCTAACCACTACACCACCGTGCCGCCGCTATTATTATTATTATTATTATTAACAGCAGCCCTCGCACTTTACAATAGAGACACTAACACAAAACTTGTGCAATATACAGTACTGTACAGTATATACAGTTATATTGAGACCCTGTTCGTAAGTGAGCCTGAATGTGTTTACATGTTTTTGGTTTATCCAAGCTACTTAACCAGGTGCTGTTTAGCAGTTATTATGATCTCCGATTGAGGTTTTTTGAGGCTCATTTAAATAAAGGTGTCATATCAGTGGCAGCACGGCCTCACCTGTATCGTTATAGCCCTCTCTTTTAATCCATATATTGTAATACATCAGGAACCCTTGCTGTTCCTGCACTGGAATCGGTTTCCACCAGAGCACGGCTGAATCATGTGTGATATTTAAAACCGTGATGTTTTTTGGCTCCGATTTAGGTGCTGAGGAAGTAAAGAATCTATGTTAATAGGTGATTTCCTACAACCTCTTTCAGTCAACCATTCAAGAGTCAGCCAACTTAGTTCTACAGCTAAACTTACCACCTTCTGTAGAATAAATAGGACAGTGATGTTTATGTTTTCCTCCAATGTGAATAAAGTAGTAGTAACGCACAAACTTCTCCATACCTGAAATCAAACTCATTAATTATCGTGTTTTATTGCAGACATAATATATGACAGACGTATTGCAATGTTTATTAATGTATTTCTCATCTGTACCATTTTTAATGTCCTCAAGTGTTTTGGAACGTGTGATATTTACTGTTCCTGGCCGGGTCTCACCATCTAGGAGTTTATACCACTCCAAGCAGTACCTTTTAGGTTTGGGTAACGAATCCCTGTTGCAGTCTTTCAGAAAAACAAGCAGATATGCACTGTAACTGAAAGATGAAACATAATTCCTGTATCCCTGTGTGTGAGTGTGTGTGGTACATGAAGTAGTTTTTCTAATAGTGACAACTTAAAGATGCCTACATTTGAGATGCTCAACAGATGGAATGATGATATCCAGAGGTGGTGATTTTCCGACTTTGTTTATAGCCACGATAGACACCCTGGCTTCAGAGTCAGTAGCATTAAATGTAAAAGTGTTATTCTTAATCGATTTATTTGTTGTCTTTTTACATGGTAAATTGACAGTCACTTCGTATGAGACGCCTCCAAAAGAGGCTTCATGAGGTGGTTTCTGGGGGGGAAAAACATTTTAACATGCAATAAATTATATAAATATAAATTCAAAATATTACTTAAAAAAAACATTCAAAGGAAATGACATCACAACACATCCCAAGATCATGCAGTATTTGCAGAGATTTAATAATTGAAATAAAACAAAATGCTAATAATGTGTAAAAAAAAAAAAAAAAATTGTGCTAATGCTTCGGCTAAATAACATTAAGAAATCAATATTTGGTGGAATAACCCCAATTTGCAATTACAGTTTTGCATGCTCTCCACTAGTTTATCACATTGCTGTTGTGTAACTTTATTCCAAAAAAGCACACAGCTCAACATCGCTCGATGGTTTCTGACCATCCGTCTTCCTCTTGATGACATTCCCCCCCATACTTATTCTCTTTTACTTTATGACAAAAACCATTGATCATTGATAATCCATTTATTTTTCAATCCTTGACTTGACTTTACTTATTTGACTTTTTTTAATTTTTATCTGGAACTTACATCCCATTTGAGCTTAATTTCCCATTTTTCTGTGTTTTCCTTTTTTGTCTTATTCCAGCACACAGCAGGTTGTTGAATTTCTGTAAAACAGCCAGTGACATGTTTAAGTGTTAAACACAGGCCTGTGACCACTGAACTACCTGAGGTTTAAACATTCTACTTCACAAAAGTTCTTTTGACAGTAGAGCACAGTGATTCGTTTCCTTAAGTGGTTTAGCATTGGTATCAAGATTCTAAGAAGTTGACTTACACTTTTGTATTTTCTTACTGCAATGCTTTTACTTACAATGTACTTGATAATTAAGTTGGTTAAGGGCATTACAGTCAAAGTTTCAGCACATAAAAGAAACATGAAAAAATATTACATCGTCTGAGTCTCACTGTTCTATTCTGTTAAAAGTCAACAGGAAGTACGTTATATATACAGGTGGGGCAAATACCACTATCTACATGCATATACAAAGAGTATTCTAGTTTTTGGATTGTACAGACTAACAGAACACAGTTATGAGAATAAAAACTCCCTTTATTTCTCAATATAATCCCCTACTACACTAATATAATTTACCCACTAATTCCTGAATACCATCAAGGTAGAAAGATTCTTCAGTACGCCAGAGCCACGATTGGACTGCTCACTTCCCGTCTGAAACGCTGACCCAAGCATGACTCGAACATGTGGAAATGCCTTTTAGTAAGGTCAGGACTGTACGGTGGATGTGGCAAAAACTACCAGCCAAGATCATGTGGTGCGACGGGACATATGAGGTCATGCATTGTTCTGCAAAAACAACAACGACTTTGGTGATGAAACAAGGAGTTCCCGGGAGGCCAGATTTGCAGCAATGCCAATGACATCAGGCAGGCAGGCCCATCATGGCGTACAGAGAAATCTTTCTACCTTGATGGTTTCCAAGCACTAGTGAAACACTTGGTTCTGCACAGTCAAAAGTACCAGTTTAACTTGAGCACCGCTTGCACAAACAATGAAAAATACTAATGAAAAATGTTTTTCCAATTTTTGGCAAAATTCTTTTTGGTCGTCTATTAGGTGCACAACTTTCCAGATCTTTCTTGCACAATCAATGTGCATCATGAGCCCACTGGCCCAGTTAGCTTTTCCTAAATTGAAAGGATGTAAATATACACTAGCTCAATTGGATATATAACTATATAGATTGTTAATTTGTCTTAGAAATGCAATTATCCATAACCAGAGCCCTTGAAAAATTTATCATTTGTTAAAATTACCCAGTCTGCTAGAAGCCATGATACAAAACGCGTACATTCACAAGACTGACGGCATAAATGTTTACACAAATTTTTTGTTACATTGTTCCATTCTTCCAAGAAAAATTAGTGTATAGTATAATTTTAAGTTTTTAAAAGTTTAGCTAATTCGTTAAAATTACTAGCTATAATTTTGTTGACATCAAACCACATATTATGAGGTTGCACAAAAAACAATTACTACTGTAGATAGTGTCCTATGGAAGTCGATTTTGACAACATCTCAACTTAATCATGTTCTATAAACACTGATCACAATCCACTAATTTTGTATAATAATCCACTAATTTTGTATAATAATCCAGTAATATTGTATAATAATCCAGTAATATTGTGTAATAATGTAATATATCACCAGTAGGAATGTCAGCGGTCTGGCTCCAGTCACTCCAGAGGAGGCTTTGCATGGCTTTCCGTCGTATCTGAACTTGGTACACTGTCTGCTTTTGTAGCTGCAACGTGTAGGAGTCCCAAATACCTGCAGTGTGTCAAAACACATTAAGACCTATTAAAGTTCATAGTTCGTCATCAAATATGAATATCAGTCTTGTCAAATGCTCGTTTTTTAGCATTGCTCAATACAGTACTTTAGTATGCATTTATTTTAAATTTATACGATTTCATTCCTGCTTTCAGTATCCATGCCGCTGATGTTTCAGTGGTATGTTATATTCAATACCAATCTTAAAAAAAAAAAGCGTCACTGTGTTTTTCCGTTGCACTAGGAAACTGTTTATGCTTTACACCTCCATATACCGGGCCTTATGTACTGTATACAGTTGTGTTGACATTTGTATGCAGTGCTGACTGAAGTAAGGAACATTTAGTATGTGCAGTTTTCACCTTCAACACATATTCAAAATGAGTCATCATTATGACAATATTAGCAGAATTCTAAGAAAATATTCCAACAGACGAACGACTGAGAGGAAATCAATATTACAGTAGAGTAGTCATTATAGCGTAAGCGTCCATGGTTGTTGTTTTTTCCTTTTTTTTTTTTTTTTAAATGATTTTTATATCCCAACCCCAGCGTTCAATCAAATGCATTTGTTCTCCCTTAACAGGACAACATGGAGGACAAGCTTTGCTCTAAATAAAAAGTGAAACAAACCGTTATTTTTGTCATCCTCGGTCTTAAAGGTTGTCTGAAATTGAAGAATATAAATGAGATAAATACACCATGACACTGCTTAAAGGAACAACAACAGCAACAAAAAAGAAATGTCTTACGTTCTTCCATGTATCATTAATCTTCCTCCATCGGATCTCGTGAATAGCACCTTTGTTGTCATTCACTCTTGGCCAGCTTAATTTGATATTTTCAGCTGACCTTGTTCTTTGCTTTATATTGGGTGAACTATATTTAACTGTTGGCAAAATAAAAACAAATTCTGTTTTGACATATAAAGGAGTAATTGTAGCAAGGTATGATGACGTAACGTTGTGCTATGAATGGATTTACTGCAAAATTATTTGCCAAAAATGATGACATGATGATATAAATACATCAAAAATAAGAGTACTCTACTTCATCAGAAACAAGTGCAAAACAGATGCATAAAGAACAAAAAAAAAAAGATGTGGAAAGAAAGTCAAGAATGAATCACAGTATGGCCAGGAAGTGCTAATACTCAAGACGGGTCCGAGCAATCATACTTCTGTACAACCTTACAAGCCAATGCAGACTAGATTGTTAAAGCATTGAGTTGTTTTATTACAATCCTACCTGAATTGCTCAGGAACACAGAGATGGTTGGTGAGCTGCAGGTCACATTGGATACTTGCCTGAGCACCCATATGTCCAAAGGACGTTCTGTAACCAGATCTTCTACAGGGAGCACTTTGAACAACTGTTTGCCAGAACTGAACTGTTTAGCATATGAGGTATCATTAACAGATGAACTCCTGGAGATAAACAAGATTGGGTTGTTATTAAGTTATTTTAATGAAATCATAAAGCATTCCCTCACTTAGCTCAATGTAGCAATCCATACCAGATACCATCATATTAGAAATATCAAATTTTAAGAATTTTTTTTTGTTTATTATAAAAGGGGAACAAATTGGGGTACTCATGTGCTGGAATAAGTCATAGATCATGACATGGAAACTAACCAAAGTAAATAACATTATAAAACATACCGCATAAAAATGGTATAAATAGCATCTGGAGACCGGTCTAGGTCCTCCCATTTACACAAGAAATCATCATCGGGCCGAGTTGTATTTTTGTAACATTGTGGACTCGAGACACTACATGTTGCACCTGTAAGGACATCAGGATAAAAAAGCATGTCGTCAGTGTCCGGATGGGGAATTTTTTTTTTTCCAAGATCAGGAATTAGTACTTCAATATTTTACGAGCTTCTGGTCTACAATATTTGCAAATACTTACGCTTAACATACAAAACATTATTTTATTCTTTCAGCAATTTTAAATTAAATTTACATTTTGCAAAATCTGTAGGCTGGCCCACATGTTTTAATTTATGCGTAGGGTCATTATGTAATTATATATTTACAGCGTGTATTTAAGTCAACTTAAGCGTTCTACTGAGCATCACAGGAGATCCTTTCTTCCTGTGACCATTAAACTTTACAACCCGTCTCTGTAAAAACTGAAACCGTAACTGAAAGTGGTCACAATCATGTCTTTTCGCCCCCTGTTACCACCTGCAAAATACCTAAATGGATTTAAATTTATTTATTACTCATAGTCATGTGCAATGCTCATTGTGTTGTATAATTACCGCACTTTATCCCTGTTAGTACACTGTGAGCTTAAAATTAGTCTTGTTTCTCACACTTAACCCCTGGCTACTATCATACGCAATTTCATTTCACATTAACTCTGCTGTATAACACAGTTGTAACCGTGTTCTTCACTTTTACTGTTTTTTCCCCTAGATTTTGCTGTTATTGGAATTGTGTTGATGTGCGTCTTTTCTTCTTTCTTTTTCAAACTGTGTAACAAGGCAAAACTATTTAAAATGTTATTTTTATTAAGACAAAATTAATAAGGTTTTTTTAATCTCAAGTTTAAAATTTTTCAGTACAAAGAAATTTGCTATACAAAGTGGCTCAAAAGTTTGAATCCAGTGCCATTTTTTTCTTATATGTTTTTTTTGTTTTTATTTTATATAAATATTTTATTTAAATATTTTAGACCAAAGACATCCTCAAATCTAATACCGGAAAATATTATTATATATTTTTAAACCTTTGATCTTATTTGAGGTCAGACGTCTATCAGAATCAGTCCAGAAAAATTGTTCCACTAAAGAAGGAAATCATCTCTTCGTATTTCATCATCAAATGTTCACCCAAATCAAACGAGATGTATTCACATACACACAAAAGCTGCAAGGTCGCAGACTGTCAGTTTAGACATTTGCCGTAATTTATGTCTCTGGGTTGTTGTTTTTTTGCACATGGATCCAGACTTTTGTTTCATCCTGTATGTTCTCCAAGCTCATATCTGTAACTGGGTTAGATCTAGGAATTTTACATCTAGGAAAAAACGGCGCCTATTTCATTGAGGAGCCCATTCGAAGCTTTGGTTAACCTCTGTACTGGATGTGCAGCGTAACACCGGTAACATCTACACTTTGTGGTTGTTGATCTTCTATGATAAGAACTGCTTAGCGTAACTATATATGAAAAGAGAAACATACCTTTATCAAGCAACGCAGCAACAACAAGCAACAAAAGTCCTACAGTCTTCATGGTGTTTGGAATACAGACAGGTTCTGATGTAGAACAGCTCAGGCGTCCGAAATAGTCCAGTTCATGACCCTACCTGCTAGAGTAAATAGAGTCCAGAACTTTAGCAGGTTCTAAATTAAGTGTCATCTCTTCTTTTGTTTCAAACTGAAACCTTGAGCAACTCATGTCAGCATATTATCACTTTTTGTCAAGTACAGGCAGCTAAGCTGCATGACCACAAACCACACATCATGTATGGGAGGGGACTTTTGTGATAGCTCAGATGAGATGAGTTTCTTTCAGGTGCCTCATTTGTAAATGTCTCGCTTCTTTCCTGCTGTATTCAAAACCAAGCTAAAGCCCGTACTTATTGGACAGAGAAGTTTGTATTGTTTAATCGCTGTCTTAAGACTTTGAAGTGCATTGCAAAACTTTTTGTATTGAAAACGTTTATGTTAAAAAGAGTGAGCTAATTCTGCTAAATCAGAAATGTCAACGTAATTCAGGATTTGACTCCTGAAACCTGTTTTTACATCCTCATTACAATCTAAATAAATCCTCTTCCATTTCCCTAAAAGACAAAACCCGTATTGACGTGAATATACATGGCCATGCAATGTGGGGTGTTCATCTTTATAACAACGGAATCATTTTATCCCAAAACAAACAATCAATTTTAAAAATATTAATTATTATTGCACTTATTCTTAAATTAAGATTTTAAAATGTACTTTAGAAAAACACACGAGAGGCTAGAGTTTATTTCAGGATTCCAGGGTTTCTTACAAACCTTGCTCAATTCATTTTACATAAGCTGTCTATCAGTGTTTTAATGTAAATAAGAATGAATTTATCTGATTCTCCAAAATTTCTCACATTTATCCAAAAGTATTGTTGTTCCTCATTACACATCTTGATCCCAAAAAAAAATTTCTCTTGGAATTAATTTAAAAAATTTATGTTTCAGAAGGTTTGGAAACCTTGACCTATAGTATAATGCTTCGCTATGAGAAAGCCACTATAATAAAGTTCATAATCAAAATTCTGCTCACTTCTTCCTTTTACTTATATCAGGAAATTACTTTGTAACTTAAAGTACAATACATATCAGATATTTTTCATGACTTTACCTGAAGTAATATTCTAAAAAGTGACATTAACTTTTTCCAAAGTAATTTTCTGGTAAACTTTTTTTTTTTTTTTTTTTTTAACTCAAGTATCACTTTCAAGCACTTGCTGGCTATAAATAGTACAGGAATCATTTGTTCCTTTTCTTCAGTAACAACTTCATGAGTCTGTCCTAGTAACACATGAGATGGGAATAAACCTTATTTGAGATGCCAACGCACCAGGGTGAGCTCGGATCTGCAGTGACACCAACGTAGACAGGAGTGAGTGTGTTAATGAGTGGTTCAGCAATCAGTATGTTTATGGGAATTGAGAGAAATCTGGAGAACACAAAGAAAACCCATGAAGAGAGAATACCAAAGAGAGAAAAAATCCAAACTAAAAGGTGAGATCATAATAAACAATTAAAAATACACCTAAAAAAGCTACATTTAGTCTTATTATACAGTATCTGAGCATATGATTCACTGTAACTGTGCTTTTTATGTACGACCATTGTTGCTTGATATTTTTTTTTTTATTAATAAAACGCAATAAAAACTAAATATGTTTTTCACCCAATCACAACTTTTTATATCTGTATTAATTTCATTGTTTGAGAGAAGTTCTGCACAGAAGACAGAGCCAACATTACACATTCTGTACACACCCATGATCCACTGAGAAACTTTCTGTCCATTCAGAATATAACTTATCTAACATTCTATATAAACATGCTCAATGTGAAGACTGTGATAAAACCGTGTGTTTTACATGGTTCTTGTAAGTAATGAAACACAAAGTTATTACTTTCACCTTGTGTGACAACTTTCTGTTTCTCTGAAATCACTCACATATTGTAAAGACCACACCTCTTGGTTAGGTCACGTCACATCTGTCTTGGCTGTCTTTAGGGTTTTTTCCCCTCCTGCTTTAGCTGCTTTATTTCTTCTGCATTCTATGGTGAGAGCATCATTATGCAAATTAGAGGCATCTTTGTACAAATCTGTAAAATTATAGATAATATATTAGTAATATACTGCAGTGTATTGCATTGAGATGGGGAGGGTTTGCTGTATTGTGTGGAATGATGCCAAACATTAATCAAGTTACCATCTTTTCTTGTAATTGATGGACAAGAGTCAGGGTCTCTTTTTTCAATTTCTGTGGTTGTGGGTGACATAAGACAGATATTCTAACCACGTGTTTGTGGTTGATTCTGCTAATTGCTTACAGGCAAAAAGGTGTCTTTTTTTTTTTTTTTAAATCCCCTCCCCAGTTCAACTGCGTCACCAGCACTCTTACTCAGATTCAGTAGACTGCCTTAAATACGGCTCTAAAAATGTTATTTTTAACCGTTTAAAACATTCAGACGTTTTTATTAATATGTTATTTTTGATAATAATAAGGTTATTAATAAGGTTATTTTGATAATATTAAGGCTCAATATTTAGCCCTTTCACCAGAGATATACACCAAAAAATATCACAATTAAGAAAAAAAATATCACAATTAAGAAAAAAAATATCACAATTAAGAAAGAAAAAAAAACAAAATTAAGGCAGAATTGTCACTTAGGTAAAACGTTAAACAAAGACTAATAATAGTTTAAAAAAAAATTTTTTTTTAAAGGAATGTTTAGGTTCAACTAATTAAATAGAATTAAATGTAAATATAAATGTAAATGTAAGTGCATTACAAACATGAAATATATATTATATTTAAAAAATATATTCTACACAAGAAGGAGTGCTGTTGCAATGAATCTTAATCAGCACGTACTGAAAATATCACAACCTTGCTGATATTTAACACAACAGCACGACCTCGAGTGTGATACTGATTTTATATAACATTTCCACAAACGCCATTGAATATTACTCACTCACTCATCGTCTAGACCGCTTTATCCAGTATTCAGGGTCACGGGGGGCCTGGAGCCTATCCGATTACAGGCCAATCCATCGCAGGGCACACACACACCCATACACTCACTCACACACTTTGGGCAATTTGGGAACTCCAATTAGCCTAACCTACATGTCTTTGGACTGTGGGTGGAAACCGGAGTACCCGGAGGAAACCCACCAAACATGGGGAGAACATGCAAGCTCCATGCACACAGAGCCGGGAATCGAGCCTGGCTGGAAATCCAACCTGGACCCTGAAGGTGCAAGGCGACAGTGCTAACCACTACACCTCAGTGCCACCCATTTAGTATCAACAGATTATAATTTGTATGTTTATTTAACCAGTTATCTTTGCACCACCAACACATATCCTTCCATGACTAGTGGAACTGACTAATCCATGACTGACAGTTAGTGTAATTAACAGGTGAAAGTAGTTTTAAATTCTCACCGGCACTATGTAGCCAAAAGTCAAGGAGAATAAACCATGGAGGAGGTGGACAGTCCTGTAACTCTCGTATATTTCTCTTTATATTTCCACATTTTCTGGTTTAGAATATCAACTCCGCTAAGTCCTGGATTCCGGAGTTAAATCCCCAATAGCGTTAAATAAATAAAAAATAAATAAAACCTAGTGCTCTAGGATGTAAAATCACTTGTTCTACACATCATGCAATACTCTTGATTAGGGGTTAAAGAGCGATTTAGGATTCAGCCTTGTGTTAGAAGCTTGTTCGCTTTGTTACTCACCTTAGGTGTAAATAAAACACAGATGTTTCAGAAACAATTTGGAGTAGCGTAAAAGTAATTACCAAGAAGACAAAGTGGTGATTAAGATGACATAACAGCATCAGATGTGGTTTCTTGCCGAAAGTGCCTCTGTGATGGGTTTTGGCAGGCACCTGCTCTCCCCGCTTTCCGGTACTTCGGACCGTATCGACTGACTTTCACAGATGCTGTGCAGATGTGTAATGTAATTCACAAGTGTTACAACACCTGTGATGCAGAGTGATACATATATTTTTACCACCTTTACCACTGATTACCCTGACAAACCACTTCCCCATTTTCATTTATCGTTTTTGGTCAGACAAGTCATGAAATGACTAGTTTTATTTAAAAAAAAAAAGGAAGCTGATGATGAAAATAGAAAATTATTGGAAAATTATTGGACAAATTCCAATTATTGGAAGTATTCGTTTACTCGTATTGCAATTTGTTTTAACCTCAAAGCATATGTGTCTTATATTAAATGTGTAGTGAAAAAATGTGTTGGGACAAAATACACCATGTGAGTGAATGTAATGAAGAGACAGAGTCAAAGGTCCAAATGCAGGCTATTTGCATATAGGCATAACATTGGCTTGACATTAACATACCAAGAACAATGGGTTTGATCCCTGCGATTTGGAATCATTTTAATATGGCTGAACACTCTGTGCCGTATACTTTGCAATGAGCGAAACTTTTCAGTTCAAAGGGAACTATGAATGGTGTCGGTAACAAGTGAACAGTGGTTCATCACTTTGCCGGAATCGTACATACAATATTTCCCATCAGTCTTAACTATAGGTGAAGATTATGGAACTATAGTTTCGCATTTACCAAACTCGAAAGGGGATTTATATTATTTATTATTATCAAGGATGACACAATATTAATATGGTACAATAAATATTTGTAATTTATGTAATATTTTAATTACATTTAAAAATCAATGTAAACAAAAGTTTCAAGATTCATAAATTCTGGGGACAAATTCTTGGTCGACCTGCGGTCCTGCCTCGCCTTTTCGTGGAGATGATGCGCTCTTCCACTGTGAAGACTGTTGCTTCGTCTCAGTGTTGTACCCATACACTCAAGTTTCGTCACTCGTAATGATCCTCGTAATGATGATGGATGGGTAATCCATGTCATGCTGATGGAGTTCTTGGCAGACTTTGACACGATGTTCCTCCTGCTTCTGGGTCAGCACACTGTAAAAAATAAATAGTACATTTTACGGTAAAAAACCGGCAGCTGTGGTTGCCAGAATTCTACCGTAAAAAAT
>JAQQZT010000007.1:6095927-6125232 GCA_030068275.1 Clarias platycephalus | reverse complement strand
TTTGAGGGGGGTGTTTTTCTTTTTTCTGTTTTTTGGAAGGGGGGGGGGGGCGGTTGATGGTGTGCAAAGATTTACTTTACCCTGATGCTGAAAATGTGTCTTGTATTCTCCCTATAACAGACCACAATGATAACCATGGTATGGGTAATCCTCATCATTACCGTCGCCATGGTAACTAAGAAACCCCATCTCTCTCTCTCTCTCTCTCTCTCTCTTTCTCTCTCTCTTGTTTTGCAGTCCTAAAAGCTTTCAGCACATGAAATGATGCAGGAAAGAATGACTTATTATATAATAAATTATTATTATTATTATTATTATTATTATTATTATTATTATTATTATTATGCATCTTGTGCATGTTTGTCCTCTTCTGAGAGGACAACTTATAGGACATGAACAAATGCAAAGAATTTCTTCTTGTGTTAAACAACTGGTACTGAAAGTTGTGACAGCATTAGATGATGATGATGATGGTGGTGAGATGAAAGCGCGCGGCGCACACGCGCTCACCTCTGCTGACCTCTACAGGTCGAATTGAAATTCGCATCCTTGTTTTTCTTTCGCTTTTACGCCGTTTGATCTCCGCAACAATGTAACCGATTTTCTACGAGGCTCTATTCCGTTCCCTATCATCACCACCACCACCAGCAGCAGCAGCCTCTTCCTCCTCCTCCTCCTCCACCTCCTCTTCCTCCTCCCTTCCCTTTAAACCCGATCAGGAGACATGAGCGCATCTTCGCCTCGCATGCTCGTGGAGGAGATCCAGCCGGTCGTGTTCTGATCAGATCGACTTGACAGCATTTGGTTCAGACACCATGGCGATGTGTGCGCTGAGGTTCCAGCTGAGAATCTGATCCAGCCTTCAGCACTTTCAGCATGAAGAGACGAGACAAGCTGAAAATCCCCTCCCTCACTTTGGAGTAAGTTTGCATCTTTTTCTTCTTCTTAAAAATTCCACTTGCATGATGATGATGATGATGATGAATAATTTAGGAGTAGATACTGGAAGAAGAGGGGAAATCCCTCACTACTGATGATGAGTCTGTAAGAAGAGGAGAAAAAAAATGAACAGAGCTGGAACCTGGTAGCACACACTCATATTTATTATTATTATTATTATTATTATTATT
Organism: Clarias platycephalus; assembly: GCA_030068275.1. Lineage (NCBI taxonomy): Eukaryota > Metazoa > Chordata > Actinopteri > Siluriformes > Clariidae > Clarias > Clarias platycephalus. The sequence continues at coordinate 6,124,102 of JAQQZT010000007.1, read as the reverse complement.
ATTATTATTAATATGCATTTTCATGTATTATCATGTAAAAACCTAGTTTTATAGGGCATCAATTAAAACACATATGAAATACACCATTACTGTATACACTGGGCGATATGGCTATCCTATTGGTTTTAATGGTTCATTCAGAACAGATCGGAGATGCCCAGGTTCTCGGCATGTCCTCAGCCTTATCTTGCACGTCTAATTTGTGACAGACACAGAACTGTAAGGGTGTTCGCTCTTCTCTGAAGCATCATGTACAGGAAAAACCCTGCTCAAACCTCCGTAATTCACTCCATTAACGTCCAGCCTTATCAGGTATCATCAGCTTGGCGTCCGTCATTAAGCTACACTGTGTACTGTATATGACTGATATTTTTTATATGAACAAACAAGAAGGCATGGGACAGACATGGTCGTACAGTATGATGTGGATGTAATGAAGTGTTGTTGATCTTTCAGCTGCTCTCATTAAGGGTATCCAGATGTTTGTGATTTTGGCACAGGTTCCACACCAAACCCAAATCCCCTTCCTGATGCATTCCTTTCATCTTAATCCAGGGACTAGAACCGGCTGGGATGTCAACCAGTCCTTCCTCATGGCACTCGAAAAAAAACCTGTACCACTGTACCACCTCCACCATGAATGCCGGCCAAACAGGTGGAATGAGTTGGGAATTAAGAATTATGAGTGATTACTAGCTTATAGGGAAACTTCACTTCCTTCAGCCCTTGTTGCAGGTTGGGTGACCTATGTGTTAAAAGTTATCAGTGTTTGAATTTGGTGATATAAAATACACACAACACACTCTCGCTGAACAAATATTTGGAGTAATATAAAACTGAGTTGATAAAACTCAAGGGATCGTCTACGGTGTCGCTTTCATATTTTTTTATGTTATGATCCCTCACACTGCGTCTAAAACAGCGTACCAGAATGTGCATTCTTAATCACAGCCTGGATCATATATCAGTTAGATAACAAAGCTTAAGTACTCAGGAGTACAACCCGAGATACGCCCTACATCCTACACACTATGTGTAACCTTCTGCTTCAGCGCCTTAATGAACCCAAAGTAGAGCCTGAGTCACGGCTTCTGGTTATTAGAAGAGACGCTGGGAGCTGGTGAATAACTAACACAACCTAACTATTTATGCATCTTGCATGACTGTACTGCTCGACTGTGCTATATGATCATAAACACTGCTCATGGCATATATGCACCTTATGCTCAATGTGGAAAGGCATAGATTTCCATCCCATAAAGATATCTGAAGACGTTAATGACTGTGATACCAGAACGGAAATGTTCTCATGAGAAAATGTAATTAGCAAGGCAGATGTTCTGACTCTCGCAAGAAATGTTTGCTTGTTTTCCCGACCCCTCTTCCAGCCTGCTTTAAGAGACGATCGCTGCGGTACGCATGTTCTTTCCTCCCACTCCAAGCACTATGTAAATATAGCTGCCCTCCTCTGCCCGCTGGATGCTGATCCATATTACAGGTTTATATCCGCAGCTCATCAGTCGTCAGTCCCCTTTGTCATTAAGCTAAACGATATGATGTACACAATGACAACTTTACTTAACAGAAAAGTAGCACATATATGACTATACGGCCGTTTATAAGCAAGCTGCGCATAGGGAATGGTTAAACAAACGAACTGATGGCACTGCAGAGCACCGAGGGTTTTTCTGCACAGTTGGTTCTCCTCCAGTTCTCTCGCATCACTATGACAACACCCTCCTGTTTTTGCAGCACATGTTGCTATCCATTGCACTGTTAGGTGCTTCTCGCTGCCAGGCTGAGGACCATTTGTGCAGGTCTGATGTTTTTCTCGCTCTCTCATTTTTTTTTTTTTTTTTTTTTTTCTCCATCAAGTGAAAGTCCAGTCACAAATCCTAAATCACAAACTATGAACCATGAAGCAAGACGAAGCTTTAATTATGTTATTATATAGTGTAGACACTTGAGGAAGTTCTCAATGAAAAAAAAAAAAAATCTGTTGTTTCCAAGAACAATGTTTTGATTCAGCTGTGTTTGGTTGGACTTTGGACATTTACGAGCGTAACACAATATCTGACGGGCGTGTGTTGAACAATTGATTGCTGCATGAATACCACTCATTGCATTACGATGTTCGCAAAGAGACATGCATAGCTGCACACAATTTCAAAGGTAAGTTGTTCCACGAGGAAGACTCGGGTAGCCCTCTGTTTACGATTTATAGTCTGCTGTTGTTCATAAAACAACAAATCGCTAAATGTGATACGAATATAGATTGTCCATATTGTATTCTGACATTTTTTTCTCAAGTTCCGGAATAAGACGTTTAAAAAGTTATTAGATAACACGATCTATGATGACGTCAATTGACAGTGATAAGAAAATTCAAGGGACACCAAATATTGATGTTACAATCTTTTAAATTCTAAATGGAAAAGTTTAAAAAGTCTCCACATACTGAAGTATCTACAAGTAAGTATGAATTACTTACAACTGGATTGACACAATACAGTTCTTATGAAATATTAACATTATTAAGGTTAAATTACCTTGGTTTGAGTTTATATGTTTGTACTGTATGTGTTTTCTTTATTCCTTCTGTATAAAATCAAACTAAATCATTTGAATTCATACAGGTTTACCTTCACGCTATATTTTCAATGTTACCTTGCTATCTAAAAAATAAATAAGACTAATAGGGCAGATGTTGTGAAAGAACGATTGGTTGTGGTATCCATATTTTAACTGTCGGCGGGATGGTGGCGTAGTGGTTAAGGGGTTTGATTCCCGCGCCGGGTCTGTGTGCGTGGAGTTTGTATGTTGGGTTGCTTGGTGGGTTTCCGCCAGGTAGTCCGATTTCCTCCCACAGATCAAAGACATGCAGAATAGGCTAATTGGCATTCCCCATAGTGTGTGAATGAGTGTGTGTGCTCATGTCCTGGCACCAGGCCAGGGTGTACCCCAGGCTTCCCACGACCCTGCACAGAATAAGCAGTTTAGAGAATGAGTGAGTGGTTCAACTGTCGTTGTTAATTCTTGTTTGCACGTCCTTTGCTACCACCATTTCTTCCTTGGTGGTCCTCCTCATCTTTTCTTCCTGCCTGTTTTTTGCTTCAAGAAAGTGAACTCAGGAAGGTGAATTCAGGTCAGATGATTGACTTTGGTGATGCAGAACATTCCACTTATTGGCCTAAAAAGGTTTTGGGTTGCTTTCACCGTATGATTTGTGTCATTTTCCATCTGCCATGTGAAGCATCATCCAAAGTGCTTTGAAGCAGATAGCATAATTCTATGCACACGTCATAATTCATCCTGCTGATCACACTGTCAATAAATACTAGGAAACCACCTCCATTGGTAGTCATACACACCCACACCATAAGACGGGGCTTCAGGCTCGTCCACAAATGACCAATTTGGCTGCAGGCTTTCATTCCAACCAGGCAGTAGTCATAACCGTATTCACTAATTTTATCTAGAGCCCCAATGGACTGTTAAAGATGCCTAGCAGAAATGTGGTCCTGCAGACACACCAACCCACACCAACCCACCCCCCCCACACACACTCCATAAGATAAGGTGGTATGTTTGAGATCATGAGCAGTACAGTCTTTTCTTCAGACGTGTCATTTTGCTAGAGGTTGATCTTTGCCTCATCTGTACATAAGATGTTGTTGGAGACCTTTACAAGCTTTTGAAGATGTTTTTGTCTTCCTGTTTTTGAGGTTTACGTCTTGTGGTAAACCCTTTGTGCTACTCTAGTGAAGACTGCACTTGATTGTTGACTTTGACACAGATACCGTACTCTTACCTTCTGGGGTCAAAGAGTGGATATTCATCTGGGCAACTTTTTTTTTTTTGAAGGATTTTTTATTTTCATTTAGGCGACCAGTCCTTCTGTCGCGTTCTTCCAGACCTTTTGGTGTTCATGAGCTCACCAGTGTGTTGTTGTTGTTTTTTTTAGAAATGTACTTAACGCTTGATTTGGGCGCAGTTAATGGTTTTGCTACATTCTAAATGGTTTACCAATGGTTTGGTCAATATCCAAATTTTCATGCGCCTGCTTATATATTTACCAAAACAAAAAATTCATACACAGTTCCACAGAACTGCAGTCGGTCAACTAGTGTAACTTATGTGCCTTATTGGGAGCGAGCCTTCCTCCTACACTTTACCATCCCTTTTTTATTTCAGAAAATCCTTATTCTTGGTGCCACAGAAGATGGCACTTCAGCCGGCGCCATAATTTTCAACCTGTACTAGCCATATTTAGACTGGTCTACAGTATTTGTTTGGATGTCAGATAAAATATTTACTGATGCCATCCATTATTTCCTCCCCATTCCATATGAGCCATGACTTCTTCCTCCTGTCTGACAGCTACGGTACCTCTTGTTCCATCATCAACACTTTGCACTGCGAATTTTAGCATTGTGGCAGTTATATGTATTAATGGGATTTAATTGACAGCAAGCGTATGCTTTCAGTTTTAAGAATCCCACTGAGCAAGTTACTGGAATATCACATCAGACCAGGCTTTTAATTCATACACAGTGCTCATTGTATATAGTATTTTGCAATGCCGGGTCAGAAACAACTACGTGTCTGTCTACAGAATACAGTACATTTACGGCTAACATTATTACATTCTATAAATCTGTGCAATAACATTTCTGTTTATTCTTTTATAAAAATGTGTAATAATTGTATTCTGCATAGCAATTTAAATAGCTTTTAAATCTTAAATCTGTGTCATTGCAAGTGAGTTTCCAATACATTACGATATACATTACAGGCGGCACTATAGTTGATCTTATAGGTGGCATAGTGGTTAGCACTTTGGTCTCACACCATCTGAAGTCAGTGTGTGTGGAGTTGCATGCTGAGTTGGTTTCCTCCGCGTACTCCGGTTTCCTCCCACAGTCTAAAGACATGCAGAGTAGGCTAAATGACATTTCCAGATTCTTTGTAGCATGTGATTTAGTGTGTGCCTTAGTGATGTAGGCACACTTGGTGATTTAGTGTGTCCCGGGTCCCCTGGAACTAGTCTCCAGGCCGCCCACGACCCTAAAGGATAAGAATGTGTGTGTGTCTTTGAGAGAGAGTTACATTATAATCAGACTTTATGCCTGCCATTTCAGGGTGACATGACATGGACAGTACTGTACCATGCAAAATATCTTTCAAAGATCAAAATTTGAGTGTTTTAAACCAAGTTGCATAGATCATGTCATGAAAATAATGTGTGCAATGAATGAATTGTGAAGGCAACAAACTCGTTTTAACTTATTTACACTTAAGTCTCATGTTAAGCTAAGATGTAAGCTAAGGCAAATCTTTATTAATCCCTGTCTGGAAAATTTAAAATGTTTAAGCAGTATGATAAGAAATGATAAGAAATGTAAAAAAAAAAAAAAATTTTTTTTTACTTAGAAATCATTAAACTGAAGCTACAAAAAAAAATCATGAAGGAAACTAAAGGCAGCACAGATACCCTTAGTCAGAGCACTAACACCTGTAAACGTATCTTGACTTTCAGTTTGTCACCCAACCAGAGCTCAATCACCCTGAGCCCCTGCAGCCCCTGCAGCCCATGCAGCCCTTTACAAACCCTTCATCCGTGGAGGTAAGCCAGTCGCCTTACATGCTGAAAGATTTCCACATGAATTACAATCAGAATTAATATTAAAGCAAGGTTGTTCTTTTTTATATAAAAGCTAAATAGGAGGTTCTTTTCTAATATGCGAGGGTGAGTCAAAAATTATCCACACTCTGACACTTAGCTTTTAGAAAAACCCAATACATCATTTGTCGAAATAATCCCCTTGCTTCAATACACTTTGCCCAAGCTTTCGTATTCCCTCATTAAAAATGTTTCAGGCTGAGCTGCGAGCCACGAATGCACTGCTGTCTTCACTTCTTCACCAGAAGTGAATTTTCGTCCTCGCACTAAGGGGACCAAACAGGTCCAGCGGAGCAAGATCAAGACTATAGGGAGGATGCTTTAACACATCGAAACGAAGTGTCAACAGATGTGTGCAGATGTGCATTGTAATGGAAGATCCCAACGCCCTTGGAAAGCAGTCATCTGCGTTTAATCCAAAATTTAGGCTTCAGCTCTCCAATGTAACAAGCACTGTTGATTGTTGAATGTTATTCCTGATAATGTTCCAATACTGGCCCACGAGAATCCCAGAAAACTGTAAGAATAAATTTTCCAGCAGATGGTTGACATTTTAACTTTTTCTTGGTCGGTGATTGCAGATGTTTCCATTCCATAATCTGCCATTTACTTTCGGTCACCAGTAATCATTCTCTTTAAGAAACTTTCATATTCCTTAGAGTATCATTCCAAATTTGCAGATATCCAAACACTTACACTTACTGCGCATAAAGTCATTGATTCAAAATGGCAGCAGATACACCTTTCATCCAGGACCCTCTGTAATTCAACTAGGGACCATGGAGGCCAATGGTGACCACTGTATTTATTCCCATTTTGTGGTAGGACCTCCGGTCAACATTCACACGCACATTCACACACTATGGATAATTTGAAAATACCAATTAGCCTAATCTGCATGTTTTTGGACTGTGAGATTAAACCGGAATACCTGGATAAAACCCACCAAGCAAGTGGATAACATGCAAACTCCAGACCCGGAGTTGGGAATCGAACTCGTGGGAATCGAACCCAGGACCTGGAAGTGGACCTGTGCTAACCAGTAAGCCACCTCAGACCAAAAAAAAAAAAAAAGAATCACTGCATGCTGCTGTTCTTTCATGCAAATCACAAGTGAGGCATCCATATTTGAATAGAAAATTATCTGATGTAACACGTTCACACCTGCATAGACTGGAGAGACAGCAGCCTTGAATGGAATTGCTGGTAAGACTGGAAGGCCAACAAAAAGTTTTAATATAACCGGAGTGACGATAATTTTTTTTACTCACGCTCATATATACTTACATATTTTATATACTGTAGCTACAGTAAGCCTGTAATTAGCTCCAGATTGTAGTCTTTAAACAAATAATACATTCTATATTATTATAATTCTAAAATAAATAAATAATTACATAAGCTTGTACTGGCTCGTTAGTGTCAATTTTAATTATATTATGATGTCAATATCAATCTTTACAAATAACTTGTATAATCTTTAATATCTTTCAACATTTGATTTATAATAAATTCTAAATAGATTTTTTTTTTCTTTCATCGAAGTCTTTTCTTTCATGTAGGTCTAATGTCTTACATTACCCATGACTTTGTTCGACAATGTCAAAATGTGGCACCAGTAGAAATTATTCTGCATTCATGGTGCCTTGTAAGCAGCAATTTGCTAGAGGTAATGATCTCACGTCCCACTTTGGGACGTCTGATGTGTAAAACAGAAAAAAAAAAAAAAAAAAAACATGGCTGCTGCCAAGAAAGCATGTCTACGTTTCTCTGTTAAGCAGGTAAAGCTCATAAAAAGCTACTTTAGCAGTGCTTTTAGAATAACAGGCCTGAATGGCTACTACTTCTGGTCTTGTACTGTATGTTGAACACTGAAATTGAAGCGAGGCAACAAGAGTAGACAATAGTAAGTAGTGTTAGCAACACCTTAGACAGCTAATGTTAATGATTACCTTCTCAAAATAAATAAATAATATTGTCAGATTTATAGATTTAATCAAGTATGGTGTCTGCATATTAGGGGAATCAAAAAGATCACAGATCACAAATCCACTTTCGCCCTATGTTCTCTCTCAGATGCCTTAAAACCTGGCAGTAGAATTCACTATTGACGGTCTGGTCTGGACAAATTCTCCGTGGACAATGCTGCAAATGTCGAAAAAGATGATGACCATGCACTTGGTTGAGCTGTGAACCTACCTCACCTTTTTTGGTCATGGAGATGATGGGCTCCTCCACTGTGAAGACTGTTGCTTTCTCTCAAGATCGTACCATACACCAAAGTTTTGTTCCCAGTAATGATTCTCGACATGAAGGACAGGTCATTCACGGCATGCTGACAGAGTTCATGGCAGACTTCAACACAACAATCCTTCTGCTTCTGGGTCAGCAGCCTGAGGACAAACTTGCCAGCAACAAGACACATGTTTGAATCACACGTGAGGATTGCCTGGCCTTTACTGTATGACACTAACAAAGGCAGCAATGCTGTGTAAGGTCTCGTTGAAGGCTCATCGGTCTTCCGGATCTCTCGTTGTCTTTGAGTGATGTGCTTCCACTCTTAAAGCGCGTGTGACACTTTCAATACTTTCGAACGACTCATTGCAGCATCTCCGTAAACTTGCTGAATCTTGTCAAAGGACTTTGTGGCAGATTTGCCCAGTATCACGCAGAATTTTACATTCGCTCTTTGTTCTAACTTGCTGCTGCACGCAGGACGATGTCTTTTGGCATACTGACTTATGAAGGTCGGTGCTCTCTGTAACTGTGCGTGCAGCCTTGTGCTGCCATCTGTTGGTGTGTTACAAAACTAGTCTAGAAACTTTTTGATACCAACTCATATTAATGGATTTAAAGCTAATAATACTGTAAACTAATTTAAACGTATAAGAATTGGTTCTTCACACTGTTCCCAGCATGTTCGGCTAGGTTGATGTGACATCATAGTGTAAGTAGGGAAAGAACTGGTGATTGAGAAGACTATGTCCATTTGACCTATTGAAATTTCATGTAGAGGGGTGTTTTTGGTGGGTTATTTGGGTAAAGGCGGGGAATTACAGATGGCAAGTTTGCCTTTGATTAAAGCTCATAAGTTTGTATTTCTTGTACGAAAACACCTCAGCTTGAACTTATTAATCAGAAAATCTGGAAGGTCCCCTTACCCCCAAGTTTAGCATATGCTGTCTTCTTCTTCTTTGTTTTTTTTTTTTTTTTTTACAGTGGTTGTAATCCAGTGGGTTGGTTACATTACCGCCATCTGTATGTCTTATTCTCTCTCATCTTCCCAGCCTCTTTTTCCAGAATAGCCTTCCTTGAAAAAACATCTAATGCGTCCTCTCCTGATCTGTGTCATGAACTCTTCGTCTGCTTTATCCTGCACTTCCACACACTCTTTCTTCTCGACACATTTCCCATTCTCAAAATCTAGTTGGAATTTTGTAGGTCGCATCACCGACACATATATATCTCTATCTCCTCAACTTCCCTGTCCTTTAAAGTTGACATATGATGTCATGTCACTATTGAGTAAATAAAATGTGACGTCACTACACTGAGTGACATCGCAGCATCACACAACCAGGTACTTCCCACAGGAATAACAAGAACACAACAAAAACACTCCAAAAGACACCATCGTCGTTAAATCTGCCAAATGCCTAAATGTAAATGTAAATGTAAACCTCACAAGTATTTAAGTATAAAATACGTGAATTTGTACAGTATTAAGGTGGGATTTCCCCCCTCTTTAATGCTGGCTGTAGTGTGTGTGTGTGTGTGTGTGTTACAACTCATGACATAAACATTCGCCCTGTGTGTGTGTGTGTGTGTGTGTCATGCTGTAATCAGTTTAACATTTCCTGCTGAACGTCATTACTAATGTGGCGCTTGCGTTATACTGAAAAAGGACTCTATTTTGACTAGCTGAGGTAGCACGTGATGAAGTGACGTCAGTGCTCTGCAGGTCGCTGCTGGCAGTGGACGGAACCATGTAGTGAGCAAGGGGGGGAAACTTTTATTTAAAGAAAAAATACAAGTACAGAAATTATAATATAAGAATAATTATTATAATAATATAGGGAAATATATATAAAACTGGGATGTTATCAATACTGACAGTTTATTAGGAAAAATATACTGTTATGTGTGAGGATTGTACTCTAGCTCACCCCTGCTGGAGAAGAAATAGTACGTTCCAACGTCATCCCCCGGTAATCACCACAACAGGGCGCAGAGACACAGCACAAAGCTGCAGGAAAGTCTCAGAGACTTCAGGCATGGCGTGAAGTCTGTGAGGAGCACGGAAAGAAGTTAAAAAACAAAACAAAAACAAACAAAAAAAAAAGGTTAAAAGTACGTGTGGATGCTTGACTTGTTACCAGGATGGAGCACGACTCGGTCCAAATGGGAAAAGTGGAAAGTTCGGCGTATCAGTTACCAAAGTACCAACCTAGCTAGCTAAGCTAAGCTAACCAAACCAACCAACTTACTAACAACCTAGCTCGTTAGCTAACTAAAACAAAGCACATGGATGAATTCCTCTTACTTCTCTTAACTGTTAGCGTTATGTGTGCCTCGTCTGAGCCTAAAACAAGAAGACTTCTGGTGCAGACTTTTGCCTGGAGAGTTTAGCGTCGCAAATGCACGCGAACAACGAGCTAGCTAGCTAAATAAATAAACAAACCTGTACAGTGAATACCATGTCTGATCCAAGTTGCTGGAGTGCAGGGACGAGCAGCAAGGCTCATTTTGTCAGTGGGGTGATGCTTAAGAGATCCAAAAGGTAAGTAAGAGGGCTGAAGTTCATCACAAACATCACCCTCTGTACATGTGACTTTGTTTTCTGAGTTTAGTGTGGATGCATTGCTCATGGACTTCATGTGATGAATCCTCAGATTAATTAAGTGATGCATGATGTGATTGGATTCTCTGTAGTTTATAATTTTTTTGTGGAGAGAGAGAAACACGTGCAGTGAATGCAGGTCTGAGTGAATGATCTTGAAAATAGAAAGTGCAAACTTGAGTTCGTGCATTTCATTTCTTTTTAACAGATCCACCTTCGAGAAACGTTTCCTCAAAAGTTCTCAATAATGTTTTCCCCCCTCTACTTCTGCAAATAGTGTAAAGCTTTGAATTGCTTCCCGTGTACTGATAATGAGCCTTTCTTCTTCTTCTCCTCCCCCCGTCCCTCCGTGTGTTTTTTGTCACAGTTGCCGCAGCAGCAGGAAGAACCTCGGGGTCGGGACGCCATCACCGACGCGCCCTCTCTCACCCCTGTCAGTCCACACAGGTGAGAGTCATCCTAAAGCTCGGCTTACTCTAACAGGCTTTGTTCAACACAAGCAGGCGTTGAGATCCTCTTTTACGTTAATGGGCTTCGCTAAACAAGATAAGTAGTAGTCTTGACCTGTGTCTGTAATGGAGTGTTATGTGAACAGACACCTTTTGATGTTATGAAATCCTGCACTGTTTAAGCCAATGTTCTCCAACCCTTTTTTTTTTTTCTTTTGCACCACGCACCAGTTTTATGCAAGACAATTTCCCATGTTCCAGCCATCGCACACTAAAACAAATCATAATAACGTGCATGATAAATACAATATACCAGACCACCCTGAACACAACAAGGTGGTCCCATCTAGGACTGATGGGAGATGATGACAGCCGAAGTATATTCCTTATATCCAGTCTGCTCTATAATTTAGTTTTTGCTGCTGTCACTGCAGACAACCGCGATTTCACAAACTTGGCTTGCTGAAAGTGTGGGAAGGCGATATCGGTGGAAGCGGACGGGAGATGATCTGACTCAGCAGTCTTAGATAGTTAGTAAAATGGAAATAAAATAAACAATGGTTTAAGTGAGTGATGAGCTGGCAATTAATGTCACTGTGATCGCATATGCACCATTCCTAATAAACTATCTGCCAGGAAAGTTAATTGCCTTTCCTGGTAGCACACATTATGCTGATTTTAGAAAAGTACACACTGTAATTTTCAGGTCAGACGACTTTCCGGTTTCTCGTTAACATTTCAAGCATACTTCTAGGAGAGAGACTGGAGAGGGGTTGACTTTTTTTGCCTTTTGCCTTGATTATAAATAAAGCACGGTTAGTTTACTGATGCAGTATGTGCTGTACATATGATCAACTATTAAAGTTGAGATATTTGTTTGTAGTTAAAGAGTTCTCCTTCATGTTTATTTCTTGTCGCAGACTGGATGGGCCGGAGTCGTGTATGTAAGGGGGCATGACATGAACATGTACATAGGGGCACGTAACACAAAATAAATGACATGGGCAAGATTACTTCGGTTTAAAGTTCTGAATGTTAGTTTTTTCAATCATTGTCGGTTCTGTGTAATGTATCATCTTGGACTCCTCACACACCTCCGTGTGCATTTTATTTGTTTGTTTGTGTAGCATTGTCTAGCATTGACCAGCATTGTCTGGTGTGTGTTAATCCTTCATTTTGGTACAAATGATTCTCTACAGGACTTGCAGCATTGTTACCAAAAAAAATAAAAAATCTGGTTATTGAGTGAAAGAATTTTCTTTTCCCTTTCCCGACCCGGAGCTTTTCCCTTATTAAGTTACCTCAGCTCACGTAAACATGATGTTACTGCTAAAATCAGCTCTATTTGCTGTTATCAGATTATTTTGTTCATGTAATCAGTGCTTGTTATCTAACCATCTAAAAGAACAAGGGACATTATCTGGTTGTTCGACCTAAGATTGCTGTTCAGCGTCTGCGTGGCTGGTAACGTGCAATGGCCAATTTCAAAGTTTATTATTATTATTATTATTATTGAGAAACTGTGGAGTTCTTTAAATAAATATGAAAAGAATTTTTAAATACATAAGAGTTCTGTGCATAAAGGATTTTTGTTTTTACCTAAAGCTTCAGGGCATGTTTATTTATTTATTATTATTATTTTTTTTTATAAATGAAAGAGAGAGAAAAAATTCTTTGATCTGATAAAAGTCAGGGAATCAGAATTACAAAGCAGTCCAGTCACGGGAGCAGCGGTAGGTCAGGAGTTAAGCCTGTGTCAGTGTACACAATGCAAATGGGGGCGAGAGAGTGAAGGCGCCTGAGACTGCACTCTGAGAGGAAAAGGGTTTCCAGCATGTCTGAGTTTTATCTTTTTTTCCATAATGAACGGATAAGGGATTTATTTATTCTGTAATTAGTTGAGAAGCTGGTAATTTTACGTATCCTCTCATCCTGATATGAGTGACAGATGATATTCAGCTGATTTATCTGTTTGCATGGATGAGAAGTTGTAGAGCTAGAAAACTCATGACTGCCAGCTAATGACTAGCAAAAGTTGTAGGTAAGTTTCCTCTGTTCTTGTATTTCATTTTCCGCTCTTAATCTCCTCTGGTGTGACTGTGCTATAACACTGTAGTTGTTCCCAGGTTCGATCAGTGTGTCACAGCACAACCGGTGTTACTGTTTGTTGAGTGGCAGGTCCAGGACACACCCTTGAATTAGATCTAAATCTTGGCACTCGCAATTAAGACATCAATATGCACAACGCATGTACGACAGATAGTTTGCAATAGCATTTTCTTACCAGAGAGTGTGCTTTCCAGAGCAGCCGCCTTAGTGAGTCACAGCGGAGAACATATTACGAACAAAAACAAAGATACACAGGCATGAATGAGAACTGTTGCTGATGTTTAATTATAATTATAGTGTTGTTGCAGGAAGCAAATGTTGTCCCTGTTAAAGAATGCTTTAGGTTATATCAGAAGCAGGAATAACAAAATGTTTTGGGTTCCGTCTTGTGGTTCGGTCATGAATTTAGACGTACAGAATGACTCGCAGATGTAAGTACTGTGTTTTTATATTAATGATTTCCAGTCCCAAAATCTAACACTTTCCTAACTTTACAGCTTATCATTCATTTTGCCTTGATTATAAATAAAGTAAGATTATTTTTATTTGATTTGATTGTTTTTTTACCTCGTAGTTTACTGACGCAGTATGTGCTGTACATATGATCAACTATAAAAGCTGAGATATTTGTGTCTAATTAAAGCTAATTAAAGAATTTGAATTTATTTTAACACTGCATGGCTATTGAAGTAAAGACTTGGGTGTTTTATAAGGAAAAATTTTGTAGGGTTTTGGGTTTACTACCACGTTAGATTAATGTGACTACATGACTAGTTCATATGGTATATTTAATACTCTTTCATAGTGTCTCTCTATTCTATTCGTTTTTTTTTTTAAAACCTGTTTAGTCATTTGCATGTTTTTGTTGTTTTGTTCTTTCATTCATTCAACTTTGTGGATGAAATGTGGTCTGAAAACGAAAATCATGAATTGAGATCACTTAAAACACTGAAAGTGGCATGGAAAAAATAAAAATCAAGAGTAAAAACCATAGCTATGCTAAATAGTGAAAGTAAAAGCATACATGTGTAAAAACAAACCAAAAAATTTTTTTAAGGTAGCATAAAGATTTAAAAGTTTAGAGAAATGAAAAAAGGTCATGTGGTGTGAGGAGTCCAGAATAACCCTGTTTCATAGTGATGGGCGTAAGTCAGGTTAAGAAGGGAAGCACATGAAGCGATGCAGCCATCAAGCATTGTGCCCAATGTACCATCCTCTGGAGGCAGTGTTATAATCTGGAGCTGTTTCAGTTGATCAGGAACATTCTTTGGCCAAAAAAAAAAAAATGAAGTCAGCTGATGACCTGAATGTACTGAATGACCAGGGTAACACACCTCTGCAGGGTTTTTTTTTTCTTCCCTGATAGCATGGGCATATTCGAGGACTCAGATTGTGAGCGTGTGAATCTGGGAGCATGAGGAATCATTTTCACACATGAACTGGTTCATGACTCTAATCAAAGTTAAAAGTGACTGAATGAAATCTTGGAAGTGTAACTGTTTTGACCAGGCAGTGTATAATTAACCCAGAATACTTCAATCAAACAACACAGCAGTTCAGTGGATCTGTCCTTGTTAATGGGGTTTCCCATATTACCAAACCTTTTGCTAGAGATTGGAGTTTAGAGAAATGGGAAAAGGTCATGTGGTGTGAGGACTAATCCAAAATTAAAATTCTTTAACAGTTCTTAGTCGCTTGTCTCGGTCATATTTCATTCATAAATTATAAATTGGCTATGCGTTATCTAAGAAATGGTACGATGGATTTTGCTGAACCTATGCAAACTAAGCCACTTATTAGATTTGCTCTTCCCTGTGTGTGAGATAAGGTTTTTATGATCACTCCAGTAGCCACATCTCAGAGCGGTTTACATTAGATAGACAACGAACTCAGCATTTTAAGTTTTTTAATTAATTTATTTTTTATTCACTGCAAGACATTATGAAGATGCATGAGCCATCTACAGAGGCACCGTAATCCACCTTTGAATATCTTAGGACAGGGATCTTTAACTCCAGTCTTAAGGGCTTATTGTCCTGCAGTTTTTAATTCAACAACACCCAAACTGAACCAAGTAATTAACTGATTAGTTGAATCTTCAAAACTGAAAATGAAAAACAATTTAATAATTTTGCGATTGCACTGGTTCGGGATCAAATGTGGAAAATACTTCTTATTCTTTTATAAGCTACATTGCATGTCCTTTTTAAGTACTGTAAGTGATTGGTCATCGTCATGTGCTTTGCATTGTGTGAAAAGCAGCAGTACGAACACGAGCTCTGTGCGTCTGCAAAGTGTGCTTACACACTCCGACTATTAGCGCAGCACAGTTTGTGGACATTTGGATGATGTAAGCTAGTAAGCAAAGCTCCTAGTGTAATTAAAATAGCTAAGATGAGTGTTTTTCCAGCTCTGTCCTGTGCTGTATTTTCCTAGTCACAAGAGGTGTTCGAGTCAAACTGGGAGTTTTGAATAACAGAAAACAGTTATGAAAGTAAAAACTCTCTTTATTTCTCTATATAATCCTCTGCTACACTACTGCACTGCTTGGATACCATCAAGGTAGAAAATTTCCTTAGTATGCCAGAGCCAGGGTTCGGCCTCCTGCTTCACCTCGGAAACGCTGGCCCCCCAGGAACTCCTTTAAGGGCCTAAACATGTTGCAGTGGCTTGCAGCCTGGTCAGGACTGTACAAAGAATGGTTCAATGACTCCCAGCGCAGTTCCTGTAATGTGGTGTTGGTGAATGATTGTGTGCACAGTCCCCATAGACAGATGTGTCTCTTTGGCATGTTGTCAAGTTACCTGTTGATTTTTAAGGATCAGGCGTTCCACTTGTTGACGGAGCGACTGCTGTGGGCTCCGAGCGACGTCGGTCAGGATCGTCATTCATTTAAATTTTTAGCTAAGAGTCTTATCACTTGACATTTACAGAAGACCTTTATTACAGTACATTGGTTTTTATGGCTTCATTCACCAGAAATTCATCGGAAGTCTCAGTTTGATTGGTACATGGGTGTGACTTAGTATTTATGGTGCAGCACAAAAGCATGTCTTCAAAAAATACTGATGTCTTTTCTTTATGTGGGAATGCTCTCTCTCCAGCTGCCAGCAGTCCTTTAGACAGCCCGAGAAATGTGTCAGCCATCGCCTCCCTCAACTTTCCTTTTGCCCGCAGGTGAGTAATAGCTTTAATGTTTTATTTATGGAGCTTGTAGACAAACCATGTGTTTCTTTTTTTTTTCCCATTACAGCAAACAGTAATCTGTGCATCTGTTCTGTGCATGATGTGTAATGCTGATGGTTCTCTTTCTTCACCTCTTTCTATGTCCTTTCAGCCACCTGGCTCGAACTGACAGGTAGCAGATCTCACTATTTTCAAACCTTCACCTCCCTTGCTTTACTAAAGATTTCTAAAGGAACAATCTCCATGCTCCTCATTCCCTTGACTCCCTTAAAACCATGATTTTTAGTTCTTCAGCTACTTAAGCACAGACTAAGTTTTTAATCGGAGTGAATGTCATTCATATTGTGCAGATCAAGCACAAGTTTGCATGATTTTTGCCTGTCTGTCTATGATTGTTAAATGGTACATAAGAGAGAAATATAATTGTGAAAATGGGCTGATTTATGATAATAACCCTGCCATTAACGCTATATATATTTTTTGTTGTTGTCCTTTCAGGGCGGAAGGTAGAAGATGGTCACTGGCATCTCTTCCATCATCTGGCTATGGGACCAATCCACCAAGCTCCACCGTCTCTGTAAGTGTCTTCAGTCTTAACACAAAATCTGGGGTCAACACACATCAGTTAAAGCGTAGTCTTTTTTTATGGTTGTTTGTTTCCACAAGCACCAACACCTATTTCACTTTCGAATCTGTTCCTGCAAGGCGGTTAAAATGTTGCTAGTTGTTCGTCTGTCGAATGCTTTCAAAAGCAATACAGATACAAACACTGGTGAAGCACAAGTGAAAAATTAATTGCCTTAAATTTTTCTTTTTACACATAACGAGTAAATATACTGTATGATTTTCTTCCTTCAAAAGTAATAAAAATAAGCAGTGCCCTCATCTCTGTAGTTCATTCAGATGTTGAGCAATGGAACTGATCCTTGATAATAGAGCGACTTTACAGTTGGTTATGCAGTACAAAGTGATATGAGTAGGAACTTGGTGGTAAATGCTGTTTGTTTGTGGTGACTGTGTGTGTGTGTATTGCGTGTGTGTGTGTGAGCTGAGCTCTTCCTGCACGTTGAAACTGCTACGGGTAGAGTTTTCTTCTAAAACACAAAAAAACAAAAAACACTCTTGTCTTGCTGCATTCTGTTACAGTCGTCCTCCTCTTCCCAAGAACGCTTGCACCAGCTTCCCTACCAGCCCACGCAAGACGAGCTCCACTTCCTGTTCCGACACTTCCGTAGCTCGGAGAGCATGACCGATGAGGATGGGCGAAGCTCTTCTTTTATACGCCCCCGCTCCCGTAGTCTTAGGTAATGCCATCAACCAGTCTGTCCTCCTCATTACTTTAATCTGGTTTAATCGTTTTTTAAAAAAAAATTTTTTAATAAGAGTCATTAAACCACGCACGTGAGCAAATAAGAGTGCCGTGTTGCTTATTTTTGTTTGTTGTGTTACTGTTGCACTCTTGGCTTTCCTAGCCTAGCTCATATGCTTACGGAGTCTGTAGATCAGCTTCTCTCCCACACACAGCTTACTGCTCGTAATGTACACCTCCCTAACACAGCCTACTCATGGGTAAAATGGTAGCAAACACTGCACTCAGGTCATGAAGAAATTAAATTGTAATGATTTTCCTCATGGTTTAGCTATCATTCTTCAGTAACCGTAATGCAAAAGTAATTAACTAAATTATTAATCAAGAAATTCTTTCATTGTTCCAGTCCTGGACGAACCAGTGGCTCCTTTGACAGCGAAACTGTGATGATGAATCATGTTTACAAGGAGAGGTTTCCTAAGGTATACTTCCTGAGAAGAGTTACGGATTATGTAACATGTTAAGTTTTCCTTTATGAGGCAAAATGCCCCCCTTAGACATGTATTCATAATCCAAACGTACTCTTTATATAAGCACTTGTTTTATTTAATTATTTTTTTAATTTTTTCACTTCACACTGACCATCAGTATGCGTCAGGTAGGCTAACTCTGAGCTCTTGTGTCCAGGCGACGGCGCAGATGGAGGAGCG
The DNA here is from genome assembly GCA_030068275.1 of Clarias platycephalus. Lineage (NCBI taxonomy): Eukaryota > Metazoa > Chordata > Actinopteri > Siluriformes > Clariidae > Clarias > Clarias platycephalus. The sequence goes on along the minus strand of JAQQZT010000007.1, from coordinate 6,105,816 downwards.
CTTGCTGGACATCATCACACACTGTTCTGCCGACAGCACTTTACCTCTGGGAGATGGAGTGCTGGGTTTCATCCAGCACCAGCTGGTGGAGCTCGCCAGGGACTGTCTGGACAAGTCACAGAAAGGCCTGATCACCTCCCTCTACTTCCTAGAGCTGCAGGAGAATCTTGACAAGCTGCTACACGAGGTGTGACATGAAACCAACTGCATGTTCCTCTTCTTAAATACAGACTTCAATATGGGGTGTTTCGGTGAAGGACAGTCACTGAATTCTATCAAGAATGTATAGATTAAAAAGAAAAAAGCTTTGTTTAATATAAAGATTAAGGTTCAGTTCTTCGTCACATGTACCTTACAGCATAGTGACATTATTATTATTATTATTATTTTTTTTTTTTTTTCTTTCCATAATTCCTAGTTAGGAAGCTGGGATCAGAGTTCAGGATCAGCCAGGATACAGCGCCCCCTGGAGCAAATAGGGTTAAGTGCCTTCAACAGTGGAAATTTAGCGGTGCTGGTACTTGAACCGCCGACCACCTGATCCGTTTGAGCCACCTAATGTTCTAACCATAGATGAGGAAAAAAATCGGTTTAGTCATGCATCATGGTTCTTTGATGTGCCAGTTCATTTATCGCCTCAAAGAATCCAAAATCACTTTTTTTTCTTCTTTCTTTATTTGCGTTTGAGCTAGGAAAATGGTGCTGTTCCTCTATAATCCTGCAGGTGGCGTGCTGTAAACTATTCACACGTTTGCAGGCAGCACAGTTTGTTTAGAACGGTAACGAAATATGACAAAATATTAATTTCGAATCAGGATATGTACATCACCAATCGAATCGGTGTTTGGGTATTGTGATGTGATACATCAGGTCGTCCCCAGGGATCCCCATTCCTTGTTCATTGAAACACTAAAGAAATATGGTGTAAAAAAAAAACAAAATAAACAGTTCGGCTACATAAACATGCCTGTGGTATCTTCCTTATAGGTGGTCATGTGCCACTTAAGTGTAAACTAACAGCTCGGATAACGCTGACTGCGCTGAGCTTTTGAAAAGATTTTGAGCTTATTTAATGAATATCAATAAATATGAAAAATATTTTTGCATCCATTTTCTTTTACATATAATCGGTCGGTACATATGATGCGTGATACCTACTGGACTTAATAGAGTTTCTTAAACCAGTTTTCAGTCCTCCATCCTCCATCCAGCACATGTTGTCAGAGTGACTGTTCATGACCCATGTGAAAATGTAACACTTAAACAAGTTGTGTTAAAAAGTTCTTAAAGATATTTGATGAGCTACAGATACACTGAATCTGAAAGCCGTCTTTTTTTTTTAAACGAAAATAATAAAAAAAGATGGGTTTGGCTGTTTGTCGTACTGCTTGTTCAATCGGGTCTTTGACGACTACAGCAAACTGTTCGTTGCTCATCTTTAGCACAAGCTGCTAGCTGATTTGATAGTGATCTCTGAGGCTCGCTGCTGCGCGGTTTCTCTCAGTACCAGGCACCAGCTTGCAGAACAAACCCTGTTCTGTCTCAGAGAGAGCTAACATCACGCTGTGCCTGTCACCAGCGTGACAAAAGTGCATGTGGCGTCTTATCTCATCTCCGTCTCATTTTACTCTTTCTGCCCTGCACCACTTCCTACAATTTTTATTGTCTCTTAAAGAGAACAAAAGGGTTCAGTAAAAAAGCCACTTCTTAAATGACACCTCCAACAATCATTGTCTCGCACGACGACGTCATTTGTTTGAAAGGCTCAGGGATCACTGATATCTGGGAGGGAATTTCCCTCTTTGTGTGTGCACGTGTGTGTCATCCTAACTTCATGGCTTAGGGTTAAAAATGCAGATCCCCCCTTCTCAAGGCTAGAGAATCTTCCATGCTCTTAGAGAGCCTTAGTTTCCATAGCAACCCCCACCTTCTGTGTAGTGTGTTGACAGCCCCAGGCAGGACTCATCGCTCGCTGTCAGATTGCAGGGCTGCTGTGGACATTCTGCACAGAGCTAAGCTTATTAAAGTGTTTCCCACATCCTGCAGTCTCTGCCTCAAGTATATAGTATATCTTCTTCTTCTAATAACTAATTTCTTTGTACCGCCTTCTGTCTGTACGTTTGTGTTGCATTCTTTAAAGTAATACGACACATCTTGCGAAGTGTAATGAATGCCAATGTGGAGTCGATTTGGGTCATTACACTCGGCAAATAAGAGATGACGGTGAAGTTTTTTGCTTTATGCTATGACACATTATGTTGATTCAGCTCATTTGAGTTATCTGAAATAGCATTGCAAGTGTGGGAGTAAGGAAATGGTGATATAAATTAAAGATCATTATTATTATTAAGCCTGTGACTTCACTGTATGTATTTCCGTATAGACAGGACAGGAGCGGATTGTTCATTGAACAGCAATAATTACGGGATCTGACGTCATTAATGAGCGAAAATATGACTCCGTACAAAATCTATAGCTTCCGTCCGTGTAGGAAAGATGAAAAGAAGAAATATGAATCACCGGCTGAAATGTGTTTGGAGGAAATTGCTTGTTGTTTTGATGGAATGCTCCGTGTTAAGGAGGTTATGTGTGCAGCCTGTTACCAAAGTCTGTGCTCTGTTACAACTTTCTAGCTGTTGACTCATACTTATCATCTTGTTGTAAATTATTCGTGGTCACGTCATCTTCTAAACCTTCATGACTAACTTTCTGTGTTATAATTAACTTGCAGAACAAACGGATAGGGGGTTAAATAATTCCAAAGCATGCAAAATGGCGCATGTTAAATATACCTCTTATACAAGAGGGTGCTTGTTTTGTGTTAAATCTTTTGTCCGGTGTTGTGTATAAACAAATAAATTTTTTTTGCCCTTAGGCGCTGGAGCGGTCCGAGAGTGAGGAGGTCACAGTCATCACTCAGCTGGTAAAGAAGATTCTCATCATCATATCGCGCCCTGCACGGCTGCTGGAATGTCTGGTAAAAGCACAAAACCTCAATGACGTTTAGAGAGAACGGAGATGTTTTCTTGTTATGCTCATCATAATGTCTGGAATTAACAGGAGTTCGACCCTGAAGGGTTTTATCACTTGCTAGAGGCAGCAGAGGGTCACGCTAAAGTCGGCCAAGGCATCAAAACCGACATTCCACGTTACATCATCAGTCAGCTGGGTCTCAATCGAGATCCCTTAGATGGTATTAGATCTAGCATGTAATATCCAAGAAATTAAACATACATATAAATATAATATGTGCTGTTCCTAAATATGTTTGGTCTTTCCTTTTGGTAGAAGTGAGTCAGCTAGAGGAAAACTATGATGCTGGGCCCTCCCTTAACGTGGACACAGAGGAACATGATGTAAGTTAATCCAGTGAGAATTGAGTTTCATTGCACAGATTAAATATAATCTGGTCTAACTGGGCTGTTGGTCTATTAAAAAAAAAAAAGTTTCCATGTTGCTGTTTTAACTTTCAGCTGCACAAGTCTGTGCTCACCCCGCCTCGAAGGAAACCACTGGAGAGTGACTTTGAAACCATAAAGCTGATCAGTAACGGAGCCTACGGGTAAGCAGATTAAAGCATTAGCATTAATGTTCATCATGCTTAATTTAGCACTTAAACAAACCTCCTGTCAAATATTTAATTAGATTAATATTTACTTTGCTGAATTATTTGGGGGAAAAGTATTTTTGTCACATTTTCCGTTAAATCTACATAGTGCAGCTTTTTATCATTATCGTAAACTTTAGCCATATTATGTATAGATAAAAGATTCAATGCATAGCAATTAAACTTCAATAAAAACTTTTGCAACCAAATGTTTGTTCAAAACATGTCAGAGACAAGTGGAGATTGTGGGGGGGGATTCATTCAGTTGTGAGTCACTATTCTTTTGTTTGCAAATTGATGCCACATTGACTCCAAAATTTATTTTTTATTTATTTATTACATTTATAATATAGGTACACTGGTCGATCAGCCAGTAATCAGAATTGGCCATTTGTCAGCCTGATCAGTCATGACCGAATGACCTTGGACATGACCAATTCCGTGCCCGAGCTTTCTAAGTGGTGCAACAGTGTTGCATGTGTTAAAAAGAGATGCATTCCGCTCAGTAAAAATTTAGCTTTGTGTGTAACTAAATGTTAAGTTAAATGTTATTAAATTGTTAAATGTAATATTAATTTACTGTATAAAAGCTACCCTCAGTTTTTAAGTAAGAAAACTAATGTTAAGTAACTAATATGGAATGGGCTACATTTAATTACTTATGTTTCTTAGTTCGATTATGAAGCTTTTGAATAAAGTTAAGCTATGGCTAAAAATATATATATATATTTTTATTTTTTTTTACAGGTTCAAGCTTTTAAAATTCTAACAAAATTCGGAAAAATGTAATGTCAAATCGTGAATTTATAAAATTGTGGTACTGACAGAATAATTGAATCTGCAGCCATGGAATGCACTAATATCGTATCGGCTTACTGTATAATCGGTTATTCCCATATTTACAGACAGGCCTGGAGTGACGGGAGCTTTGGGTCAGAATTTGTGATAAATTTGTCTATACAGGTAGTCGCTGACTTACGAACATTCAAGTTATGAAATTCTGCCGATACTAACGGACTGCGGAGATACAAATATTCAAAGATGCGAACAAATCGCAGAAGTGTCCCTCATATTGACACTGCAGTGCACCAGATACTAATGTTTACAATTATATGCAATATTTTCTGTGTGTAAGTGAATGTATAAAATGCCCGGTATATTGTAAGTGTGGGGGTGCCGGAGAAATGAGTCGGCCTCACCGGTTACAATGAATCAGTCCAGGAGCAAGATGATAGAAAATGTATTTCCTGTAAAGCTGTCCTGATGCTGAATAATCCTAATTTCGGAAAATCCTTAACGAGACAGAGTTTACAGTTCTCTACAGCTTTGAGACAAAATGGCATCCTCTCAAGCGCGCAGTAAACACCATGTAGCGTTGTCCTTTCCCAATGTCTTCCCGGGTTATGAACAAATCCGACTTACGACAGATCCTGACTTACGAACATTCTCCTGGAATGAAACTCGTTTGTAAGTTGTGGACTTACTATATATGTAGATGTCAATTCAGGTACGTCAGTCAACATCATGCTCCATTGTCAAGGATATGAAAAAAATCCAATAATATAATGACAAGAAAAAAACAGCAGCCCATCACTGGAGATGATTGAGAATATTGAAATCTTTTGCCCAATACTGATGTGATGCACGTTTCAGGTTGCAGATGTGCCCCTTTCCCTCCCCTCCATCATTGGAGAAATGAGAGAAATTACATCCTTCTAATAATGAATACTTAAATAGTGCCTTTAACCTCGTACTCATAGTAAATATCTCAGACGCATTACTCGTGCAGTGTAATGTTTGGTAACCAGCCATGATTAAAATGATAAATAACTGTACACCTATGAGGATTCTTCCTAAACCAGGTTATCATAGCTGTAGATGCTGCCTCGTCACAGACTTTCATACATTAATTACTTTTTACAGAGCCGTGTATCTGGTGAGACACAAAGAAACCCGGCAACGGTTTGCAATGAAAAAGATCAACCGGCAGAACTTGATAATGAGGAACCAGATCCAGCAGGTGTTTGTAGAGAGGGACATCCTGACGTTTGCAGAGAACCCTTTTGTCGTCAGTATGTTCTGCTCTTTTGAGACCCGTAGACACCTCTGCATGGTCATGGAGTACGTGGAAGGTAAAGTTAATGCATGATCATTTGCATAACGTTCCAGATGTTTTAGTTTGAAACATTTGCAGCTATAATTCTGCTATAATATAATTGAGTAAAATCCACTCTTTTAGATAGTTCTAAAGCAAAGAAACTTGTATACAAATTATCATTATCGTTGTGTTGAACAGGCGGTGACTGTGCAAATCTGCTCAAAAACATGGGCCCGCTGCCTGTTGACATGACCAGATTGTACTTTGCGGAGACGGTTCTAGCACTGGAATACCTTCACAGCTATGGCATTGTGCACAGAGATCTCAAACCTGACAAGTATGAACTAAGGATTTGAATTTATTTATAATATAATATTGTATGTAAATGTAATAACTTGTTCAAGTGGTTTAAAACCGGTGTTTCTTACCCCTCCATGCAGCCTGTTGATAACCTCAATGGGGCACATTAAGCTGACGGATTTTGGCCTGTCCAAGGTCGGCCTAATGAACATGACGACGAATCTCTATGAAGGCCATATTGAGAAAGACACCAGGGAGTTCATCGACAAGCAGGTAATGGGGGATGCATTTTATTTCTGCAGTATTGCATTGATGCCACTTTTATCAAGCTCTTTGGAAAAAAAATAATAATACATTTCCCATTTTGGAAAACACCCCATCTCCCCATTTTTTTCAGTTCAGAATTTAAATTCTAATTTTTAAACACTTTCAATATGAATACTGAATTGTGTACTTGACCCTGGTGGAATTAAGTTTTGAACACCATCTCATCAGCAGAGGTGATTGAGTAAATGTACCACGTTACTGTACTTAAAAATGTCATGTACGATACTGGTCAAAAGTTTAGTCACACCTTCTAATTTTATGATCTTTCCTGATTTTTCTTTCTTTCTACATTGTAAGTCAATCCTGAAGGCGTATCTGTATCTGCACTTGACTTGAGTATATTAGGGAAAACTTTTACTCCACTCAAATGCACAGCAAATATCCTCCTAATAAAGTGCATTTCTGCATAGTGTTTACGCATTGCCTAACCACATTCGTGTGTAGTATTTAAAGCGAGAATTTTTGCGTAATTACGCCTAATAACGTAACAAAAGTGAGAGAGATTTATTTTTCACTATAAAAAGGTTACTGAGGGCTAAACAAGGCCCTGTACTTTTGATACTTGAAGATCTTTGTACGTGTAATGATACTTGACTTTTACTCAAATACACAAGTACATGAAGGACTTCTAATTATACTCAAGTAATATTTGCCCTGGGGAATTACTAAGGTACAGGATTTGTCTACTTTACCCACCTCTGGTCATCAGTGTGTAACGATATTTTGCTGTTGATGGATTCACTTTCTAGGTTTGTGGCACGCCTGAATACATTGCTCCAGAGGTTATCCTCCGGCAGGGTTATGGCAAGCCTGTAGACTGGTGGGCGATGGGAATCATACTGTATGAGTTTTTGGTGGGGTGTGTGCCCTTTTTTGGAGATACACCAGAGGAACTCTTTGGTCAGGTTGTCAGTGGTAAGTTGGGACATTATTGAAATGGATTTTAAATGTTGTTTATTTGGTCTTGCCAACTAGCTGACCTGAATATATGTTTTTAGATGACATCATTTGGCCCGATGGGGATGATGCGTTGCCGGTGGATGCCCAGGATTTGATAACGCGTTTACTGAGACAAAGTCCTATTGAACGACTCGGGACAGGTAATAAAGCAGTGGACTGATGGATTTTCCCTTGTGGAGTTGAGATATTCCGAGCATATTCCATAAAGAACCAATACCAAGTGTCTCCTTCCTAATTTTAGCCTCCTCAGACAATAATGTCCAAGTTGTTAACAGAGGGGAAAAGTCTTATTCTATAAATGCAATAAGTCTATTCTCATAGTATATTATTAATCAATTGTTGATGCCAGTTTCTTTCTGTCATGAAATATATGCGCAGGAGGAGCAACAGAGGTCAAACAGCACACGTTCTTCACTGGTCTGGATTGGAACGGGCTTCTTCGCCAAAAAGCTGAATTTATCCCTCAGTTAGAAGGGGATGATGACACTAGTTATTTTGATAGTGAGTATTATGGGTTATCTCTTTTGTTTTTACATCCAAAAAATGGCGTTTCTTAGAAAATATTTACCAACAGGACAGAAAAAAAGGGTTTGGGTAACATTATTTATTTTAATTGCATCTTTGCCATGTCATTGCTTACACTGTAGAATTACTATAACATTTCTGTTGAATTTTGTATTTTTGCATGCTTGCATGTATTTCATTATTAAATTAGCCAAAAAAAAGCTTATTTATTTAATTTCCTTATGCATTTATGCAAATTTTTATATTTATCTAGTTTGTTAATCTAGTTAATACTTGTAACCTTGTTTTAACGAAAAAAAATTTATGGCTTGATTGGAAAATTGTTGTTTTCATTCTTGTCTGAAGTAAAACTTTAAACACTTGTTCCCCCTCACAAATCCAGCTCGATCTGATCGCTATCATCATTTGGTTTCTGACGAAGACGATGAAACAAACGATGACGATTCCTCCCTTGAAATCCGAAGGTTTTCCTCCTGGTCGAATCGTTTCAGCAAGGTTGGAATTTTTGGCTTCAAATATTCTATTCAGATAAGACAGAATCTTCAAAACACCTTCATTTTAAAACGTTTCTGCATCTGTTTAGTTACTCATACACTTCCTGCTCCCTGCTCTGTAGGTATACAGCAGCACGGAATATCTGGCCACGCCGTCCAATCTGAGTTTCTCGTCTGACCGAAGTCACAGCGAAGAGCACGAGGACCGGTCAGACGGCCAAGAGAGCCATTCACCCGGAGAGATGCACAGACAGAGCAGCACAGGCGCCCCGGATACCAGGAGACTCTCGGGACATCGACCATGGTCCGTTGGAAGTCTTGTTCCCACAGTGTTCTCAAAGACAGGGTGGCATCCTTGTTAATAATGGTGGCAAGATTAATAATAATAAGGTTAATCAGTATTAATAATTATTATAATAATAATATAATAATGGAAACTTATTTTAAGTCCTTACCAAAAATATTTTTCAGCAAATCAAGTCAGTGATCGGAACATCTCAATATTCTAAGAAACAACCTGTTGAAAAATGTTGTCGTTTAGGGAAACTTATAGTTTCAGAAAACCTTTTGAAATTATCCATAACTTCCTGTTCTCTTGGACGTTTAATATGAGGTGATTTCCCCTTAGTCATTTATCAGCATGGGGGAGGTTAAAGGAGTTCCTAACTAAAATTAAACAACATTTTTTTTATGATCATAAATCACCCTGAAAATCCTTATAAACCACCATTATGGCTTAAGAAATATGAAAGTATAGTTTGGAAATAAAGGTAGTTGTTATTTTCTTGTCTGTGTCCTGTAATTCTACACAGTCAAAAGTCCTGGTTTGTCCCCTCGTAATAAACTCATGGGTGGTTTGGCTTCTCACTGCTTTTTTACGTTGATCTCAGATAAATACGCATTGCAATTAAACTAATTAACTACAAAAACACTATTGTACTAAGGATGCCTATAACTCTGATAACTACAGTATATTTGTCCTCAAACCCTTAAGCTGACTGTCTGTGCGTCTGTTGTATAATTGTATTACGTTTGTCTTTGTTCCATAGCCTGCGACCAAGAGCCTTGTCCAGCTCCTCTCAGCCGGATAGGTGTATAAGCCCTCTGGTGGCGAGCAGCACACACAGCCTGGAAGCCATGCCGCGTGTTGCGCTCTCCACTGATGATGAAGGTCAGGACTTCGCCACAAATAGCTAAACTGTTGTTAGGATTTACGAAAAACAAAAAAAGGTTCTTTGGGCTGCAGTACAGAGCGGCGTGTTACATCATTCTGTTTTTAAAAGAATTTAAAAATTCTTGATTGATTTTAGATCAGCCTAATATAATGTTGTGACAAGACCAGTGAGAAGCCATTGCAACTGAATTGATGCTTTATATATATATATATATATATATATATATTAGGATTTATATAAATGGTAAATTTTTCTCAACAATATTTTTATTGATTTTAAACAGGGATATAACAGGGTAAACATGCAATACAGGTTTTATAACCCCTTTATAAACCCTATAGCACCCACCCCGTCCCTCCCTGACTCCAAGCCAGTTTTACATGCATAAGAAAGGCTAGACGCC
>JAQQZT010000007.1:6085357-6095827 GCA_030068275.1 Clarias platycephalus | reverse complement strand
CACTGGGCGTGAGTGGGTGACGTGGCATCCTTCCACTTGAATAAAAGAGAGCGCCTGGCCAGGAGTGTCGCAAAAGACAACAAACGCTGTTTAGCTGGAGTTTAGACGCTTATCTTCCTCTCCAGTAATACCGAAAAGAGCGATCAGAGGGTCTGGTTCAAGATTGTATTTCAATATGTAGGACAAGGCCTTAAAAACATCCCTCCAGAATTTTTCCAAATGTCCAGTACATATGAATAAGAGACGCCTCTCCGCTTTTACATTTATTACAGCAAGGTTCAATGTCTGGGTAGAAACGGGAAAGTTTAAGTTTGGAGAAATGAGCCCTGTGTACAACCTTAAACTGTAATAAGGTGTGGCGGGCACATAAAGAGGTAGAGTTGATAAGTTTAAGAATTGAATTCCAAGTATCATCTGATAGTGACAGATTTAAATCTTTCTCCCAAGCAGTTTTAATTTTACACAAAGGGGTGTGACTCGAAGCCATCAATCCACCATAAATAGTGGATATTAGGCCTTTACGCAGCGGGGACAAACAGAGGAGATTATCTAGAATATTTGCAGCAGGAGCCTCAGGGAAATTTGGTATTAAAGGGCGAATGAAGTGTCTTACTTGCAGGTATCTGAAAAAATAAATGGTAAATTTTAACAATATTAAATCTGTAATTAATACAATTATTGATTACACGTCATGATGATGATGATGCAGATTCTGTTATTATGGTCCTTCATAGTATATCGCTCTTTATCCTGCCTGGACATATGAATAAATGTTTATTCCTGCTCACTTTGCAGCTGAGGTGGTCGTATCCAACCTGCGACGAATCAGGCTGCGTAGCAACAGTACAGGAACAAAGCACTCGTCTCCAAGGGAACACGGCAGTCCGAGATGTTTTGGCAACCAGCTTGAAACGCCTGACAGACAGCATCTCTCTCCAGCAGGCAAGGTGCCAAAATCTGCGTCTGTCTCGACACTGTCCCTCATCATTACTCCAGGTGAGAAACTCCGCATGCGATCTAATAATATTAACTCCAACCGATTAAAAAGGAATGTAATTATTTGGTGAAACCCCAAAAACTGGCATGGTACTGCACGAGTAAAGGTGTAATCCTTCCGTTCATTTCCCATCTATCCAGATGACATGAGTGGAGGTCTTCAAGCCAGCCCCATTTCCCCACACTCCATTTCTTCCAATCCCTCATCCCGAGATTCCTCCCCGAATCGAGACTTGTCCCTCAGCTTCAGCTGCCTGCGTCCTCCCATCTTCATCCATAGCTCAGGCAAGAAGTTCGGCTTCACCCTGCAGACTATCCGCGTCTACATCGGCAACAGCGACGTATACACCATCCATCACATGGTCTCGGTGAGCAGCTCACAGAAACTGGCGCAGGATCGATGTGATCGATTTTCGATACGTATGTAGTTATTTTATATGTTAATAAAGAAAAAACTAAAAGGGAATTTCTTTCTCTCTCTCCTTCTTTTGTATAGAGTGTGGAAGAAGCCAGTCCTGCTCATGAGGCTGGTCTGAAAGCTGGAGATCTGATCACTCACGTGAACGGAGAGTCCGTGCAGGGACTGGTGCACACAGAGATGATGGAGCTACTGCTTAAGGTGTTGTAAAATAATATGTGGATGTTCTGTGATTAATATAATTAATTATAGTGGGTTTTAGGGTTAGGGTTGTTATTATTATATTGTATTATTATATTATTATACTGTATTTTAAATCCTGGGGTTTGTTTTTTTGTTTCCAGTCTCACTGCTACACTAGTTATCTTCCCATCAGGCGTCTCCGCTGACTCGTGACAATTAACATTCGAACCCAGCAGTAAACAGCTAACAATAGCTCGATTGATGCTCGTACAAAGCCTGATTCTCCTGCATGTGCTTCCTCCGTCACGTTGTTTATTTAAACTATGCTCAACAATCGAATTTGTTTTACAGAGCGGGAGCAAGGTGGCCTTGCAGACCGTTGCTCTGGAGGACACAACAATTAAAGTCGGGCCGGCACGGAAGACAAGCCACAAGGGCAAGATGGCCCGTCGCAGCAAGAGGGGCAGGAGAAAGGACAACCAGGACCGGTCTGAATGCTTTTATTAATAAGTCTCATCACTCTTAGAGTAAAAGAGAAAATTCTTGAACTGCTTGATTTTTAAATGTGGAAGTGTGAAATGTTTAGTCACCTTGAACTGATTTGAAGAGGTCAGACATGTCGCTCATCTGTCTATAAACATGTTTAAACTGTTAAATTTAACTGATCATTTTGTTCCCTGTTTCACGTTTGTGAAGCATGTTTATTTTGCTATATTCTATAGGACGTGTTTGCAAACCTTCACACTGGAACACATCTTAAATAGTTTACAATCCAAAAACAAATGTCTCTTAACAAATTTAAGACGTAAAAAATAAATCTGTGATGTTTTTTTCTGCCCTCAGACGGCGGAGCGTCCTGAAGAAGCTGTCCAAGCAGGGCACGGTGATGCACAGCAGCCGCAGCTTCTCCTCTGGCCTCCATCACTCCGTGTCCTCGAGCGAGAGTTTGCCTGGCTCCCCCACACACAGCCTGTCCCCCGGACCCTCCACACCGTGCCGTAGCCCGGTTCCAGACCACGCTGCTGGTACACGTCTATGCTTTGAATTACATTTCCCTGTACAGCTTTACCTGGCTGGAGTAGCTTTTAATTGAACGGATATAAATAGGATGGATACATTATAAATTAATTCAATAGCTCATCAGGCTCCTATAATAAAATGCAATACTATTTAAAAAGTAATGCAGGTAATTAGGGAACAGAACGAGCATATAATCATAGAGCATATCAAGTTCGAGCATCGCAAGAGAGCTTTCTAACAGCTTTTGCATTTTTAGCCTATATTTTGTTGTTGTTTTGTTTTTAGAGATGGCCCTGAGCCATTTTTACTTATAAACAAAGCTCACAGATTGCTTTGAGCACAGAACTGAGTACCCAGATTTTTTTAAAATAAAGCCTCTCACATCGGCACACACTTTCACCAGCGAAGTATATATTTGTGCTTTTATATTTTTTCCTGTGATACTATTATCGATTTTGCATTGCGTATGCTTTTCAAAAGTTGCAAAGCCATTTCATCTGCCATTAATTCGAAACACTACTCTTTGCAAAGTGAAAGTGTGCACCGATGTGAAAAGAGTAGCAACTTTTGCAAAGGGTACACGATCCAAAATCAATAATGGTACCCTAGAAATTACTATTGTTAAACTATTGTTATGACAATTGTTAAAAGCGCTATACAAATAAAATTGAATTGAATAGAAAAACAACAGCGCAAATAGATACTTGCAAAATAAATGCTACCTTTTACAAAGTGAAATTGTGCAAGCTTTATTTAAGTCATGAATTCACAACCACATTCCAACCATTAATTTTTCAATACTGGACACGCAGCTAAAAAAAAAAAAAAAAAGGCATTATTATTACTATTTGTGACAATTGTACACACGTTGGACACAGGCCCATCGCTATCCCCAAAACAACGCAGCAGTTAGCATTTACTCACATCTGAATAGAGTCATTTACATAAAACTTGCCTGTGAATGGAACGCTAAGCGCAGAGGCATGTATTTGGCAGTAATATTTTTTTGGGGAAAAACGCCTATCATTTGTGTATACATATGCTACGATATCATTTCACTTACAAAAAGTGACTTTAGAACTTTAGAAAAAGTGATTGATGTCGACAATCACCACCCGTAAGTGTTAAAACCCCCTCTAAGGGTTAAAAGGAGCCAGGCTTTAGATGTCTAATTGTTGTATGTTTGTTTGACCATTTTTAGATATGATCACCCAAAGCGGCTCTCCATGCTCCAGCTCACCAAGTTCTCCAGCTGTCCAAATGCGCCCGAGCTCACTACATGGTCTGGGATCCAAACTGGGCGCTCAGCGTTACGTTAAAGTCGGTCGGCGCAAGTCAACCAGCAGCATCCCACCGTCACCGCTGGCCTGCACTTCCACCCCCCAGGCCCTGTCTCCTCAGCACTCTTCCTCTCCTCTACCCAGCATCACCAAGACCCTTCATTCCTACCATGGTAAAACACTGTCCCCTCCCACTATCGTTCGCCATGGGGTTCGACCACGCAGCACCGAGATTCCCGTCTCCCCCCTGTTGAAGCGGGTCCAGTCTGCTGAAAAGCTCTCTGGTGTCTTCCACGGAGACAAAAAGGGCCACGGTCCACGACGGCACACTTTAGAGGTACCTCACTGCGAGATGGACATGAGCGGCGATGCGGAGGCGGAGTCTCAGTATGGCTCGGACCACTGCAGACTCGGGGCATTCGCCGCCGGACAGATCGTGGTGATGCGAAAGCTCAACCTGTCCGAACGCCGCGACTCCTTCAAAAAGCAGGAAGCTGTACAGGAAGTAAGTTTCGACGAGCCTGATGAAAGGGCCGGACAGACTCTGGTCACACCGAGCGTGCCAGACGATGCTCGGTCCAAACACAAGGCTGAGTGGATGGTGCCAGATTCGAATTCCATTGAGGGGTGTGTGGTCAGGAGAGTCCCTCTGGTTCCTCAGATTGCCGTTCAAGGCTCAGAAAGTGAGGAGATGGAGGACTGGCAACCATGCTCTGACGAGGAAGCCGATGGGAAAGACACAAGCGGGAGTCTGGACTCGCACCCAGAAGACAAGGGAGGACCAGAGAGCGCATGTTCTTCCAGCATTTCCACATCAGACGGCTCATCGTTGGCGTCCAAAAGCAAAGATCACATCACTGACTCTGAAGAAACCTCAAGTATGAGTCCAAGGAAGGGGAAACTCAGAGGAAAATGACTTGGCCCACGTTGATGTCACTTGAATATTCCATACTCAAGAGTTGATGAGGAGGTTACCCATAGTCCTTTCCTCATGAGTATAATTGAGAGCGATTGGGTTGGAATGCCACTTAGTGTCTTGTAAATTCAATTTTAAAAAAATGAAGTAAGCTAGATTTTTACAGGGGAATATTTATAATTTTTTTAACATGTCGGAATTCTAACGATGGTGAAAAAAGCAACCTGATGGTAACCAGCTGGTATTTTGAACCATCAAACAGGGAATGACTTTACGTTTTTATGAAATTGTATTTTCAGGCAGAATATCGAGTTTGTATCTCAAGCGTAGCTAACATGGTGAACCATCACATAAAAAGTCTAGGTGCGAGAAGAAGAATCATGTAGTGACTTAAGCGAGGGCTAACAAACAAACACGCGTTTAGTCGATCATGGTTTTCAACTCGTCAGTATTTCTGGCTTGTGCAATTCTCCCTTCAGTCTAATCCAGTTGTCACAGCTGCATGCATAAATCTTACTGTTGTATTCGGTTCATTGTAGGGCTTTTGTTTTTTTGTGTTTTTTTTTTTTTTTTTTTTTTTCCCCCCACTGCATTTTGCACCATCTAACCCCACTTAGGTTGCGTAGGGTAAGGAAATCTCGGCTCAGGGCTTTTGGCTGTAGACATTTCACAGTTCCCTCGGTGTTTGCAAGACGTTCGATTTATTAGCAGCAGGTGTAGTATTTTTTTTTTTAAATGTTATGTTTGTACAGATTTAATTGCTAGATATCGTGGTGCCTCAAAGTTAACCTATAGAGATGGTAGTGACCGTTTTTAACCATGTTATCATGTAAGTTTTATGTTGATTTGGTCTGATTTTTCTACTGTATATTCTAGCTATACTAACTGGAAACCTGCAGAGCATTTCCACAGGTAGACTTGAACGAGTTCCCTGCTTCGACCGCACTTCCAGTAGGGTTCCCAAATCTCTCTCTCTCTCTCTCTCTCTCTTTCAGTTTCCTCAAACAATGTTGTATTTCTACAGACATCTCATCTCTTAAGAGTTTAAAAAGAAGAACGTTCTCAATGAGTATAAATTTCTCATTTGTACTTGCAACTCATATTTATTAAACCTTATTTAATACATCCTGTCAAATTCCCTTAAAATCATAAATTTTACCGGACATCCCTTTTTTCCTTTTTCATGCTTGTTATGCCTGTAATTATAAGATTGCTTCTCAACCATATTGTTTTCATTATGTATTCCCTGACATCTTTATCTAACTACCTATTGTATAGGAAGAATGTTTACATTTTTTCATTTACTTTTTTTTGTTTATATCAGCAGGCAGTACTGTGCAAAAGTTTTGAGCCACCCCTCATTTCATCATCTTTTGCTTCCAAAGAGCAAAATAGTTCTCCAGGCTTCCTCAAAGATGTTTTTTCTCCATTAGTTTTTTGTTTGTTAAGCCACACAGCGACCTATTAATCATTCAAACATAGAAACCCTTCAAACTTAAGGCATGAACTAGTAAGAACCAGGTGCAGATGATCAGGTCTGTGATTATTATACTGCTAATGCTGAGTGATTGGAGCAGACGAGAGGGGAAACGAGGTTGCTGCTGAGGTTGTTGCATAACCAGTTTTCAAATTGTATTTTTAGGCACTTTGCAGTCTGTCACAATAAAACATCAGTCCCCCTTTCTTTAATTTAATGTGAAGAAATCAGGGGTGTCACAAGAATTTTGCACAGTACTGTAGGTCTTTGCGTGATCTTAGCAACTGAATTTTCATAATAGAAGTATAAGGGTTTTTTTATTTAATTTTTTTTATGTATAATAGTACAGTTTGATGAACGTTAATGATTCCAGCTGCTTATCAGAAGAGGCTTTCAGTTGAATTTGCAGAAAGCTTTTTTTTTTTTGAGTGTGTGTAAAGACAAAAAGAAGAAATTTTTTTTTTTTGTTCAACTCTACTGGTACTTTGAAGTCTCTAATAAGACATAACTGCATCTTGCTACTATCTTTTGGTGCTACTTGAGTCTGTAATGCTTTGATGGTAGTTGACGTCTTATCCAGGCGAATGTTGAGACCCTTAAATAACTGCATGCTGCATGTACTTTATAGTGAGCACACAACTAATGCTCGCATGGCATTCAGTGCAATACGTGTCTCCTGGTGCAGTACAACCCAGCCTGTGACTTTTTGCGTAAAGTTCGCAGTCGTTCCGATCAGATAGAAACTCCTACGTTCGTTTTAATATTACCGCTCACTATATATTGTGACTATAAATGATTTGTTCCTTTCTAACTAGTTGTGTAGCACCAGAACCTCCTTAATTAACCAGTGGTGAGATCGGTTGTTCCTGCTTTATTTTTTAATCCAGTCCAGATCTGGTCAAAAAAAAAAGAACTGGAAATTATGCCGATGACCAGCAAAAAAAAAAATTATATCGGTTTTGTATATTTATATGCAACAGTGATGATGTTCTTCCTCCATTTCTTCACATCTGCATTTTTTTTTCTTTTTGGGTCTTTGCTGGTTTGTAAAAATACTTTTATATCTATTTTTTGTAACGTTGTTATACCTGTTGGCCAGCCCAGTCAATGCTTTGTATTAAATCATCATGTGTTGGCTCTAAACATTCAGAATCTTTCTTTAATCGTGTTTCTCACACATTCAGTAAAATTCATATAGATGTTATGGATTTAGAATGATTTATTATCTAAGGTTGTTTCAGTTTGTACACAGGTTTGCAGGTAAAACTAAATACAAAAAAACAGTTCCATGAAAAGCACAAAGTCCAGCCGTGGCTCTCTGGCAGCCAGAAGTCTGACATCACAAGCCTTTGCTCAAGACGGTGTAATTTACAAACTAATAGTACAATTCACAATGTGTGTCGCTCTTTACTTAAAGAATATTTAGGGCAGCTCTTTAGCTGTCCTTACTGTTCACTCTTATTGTTTCCTCCCTGTCCACTTCATTAGGAACACTCATGACTACATTGGGTTCCATGCCCGTCAGCCAAGAACAGGGATCTGAGGTTACAGTGGATGCAGACTGGTCATGTGGTCTAAATGACGGCACATAGACTGACTTATTGCTGTCAATCACTACCTTATAAACATGATTTGTTTGTGTATCTATGTGGCAGTGTGAATCCAGACATCACACTCTTAACAATTTTGAATAGAAGCTGGTGAGAAATGCACACGTAAATGTATGTATAATGAATCATCCATGACCCTGTTGAGACGTTGGTGATCTTGGCCAAGATGATCACACAGGCCAGAATGATCAAGCTGGTCGGTCATCTTTGCCAGCTTGTAAGTAATTTTTTCAGCTTCCAGAATGCTTCTTCAAACTAACAAGTTAATGTTTCATTCTGTAACACTTTCCAATGCTGTTCATCAACAAACCGTCACAGGGAACACTGCAAGAAATAAACAGGAATGAACAAACAGGATTTTATAAACAACACCTGATAACTGCAATGTTGTATATGATGTACTGTACGTGGTATTTTTCATATTATTTACTATACTGTACATCTGCAAGTCAAACTGGGACTTGTGATGAAATTTCTGATGAATGAAGGCATAAAACCAATTGACATTTACAGAAGACTTCAAGCTCGGTACGATGATCTTCAGTTTTGAGTTGCAGTAAGACATTTGAATGGTGCAGACGTTTTATAGAAGTGGCTCGGAGCTCATTGCAGGAGTTCCTTTGAACATTCGACAAGTGGAACGTTCTCAGTCCGGTTTGATCAGCAAAGGTGTTTTGTTTTTGCAGGACAATGCACAGCATCATGTTGCCCATCGCACCACTTGCACATTACAGGACCTTCTCTGGAAGTTATAGCCACATCCACAAATTCCTAACCCCACTTCAATCATGTTTGAGCCATTAAAGGAGTTCCTGAGAGGCCAGCATTTCAGATCTGAAGCGGGCACTCTGATTATTTTTCACCTTGACCGTTTCCAAGCACTAGAGAAATGCTGGGATAAGTGCATTAGTGTAGCAGAGGATTATATAGAGAAATTAAGTCTTATAACTGTATTCTGTTATTCTGCACACTCAAAAGTCCTGGTTTGACCCCCCAAAAAATAGATTTCCCAACTTTTTGAAGCAGCGGCGCTTTATTAAGGGCTAATATTTAACATGAACTTTGGGCTGTTATTTGTTTTCAGATGGGTTGAGGTCGTACTTTGACACAACTCGCATAATCCAGAGTTGTGTCCATTTCAGCGTTTTAAAACCTCAAACTGGAGCACGTCCCAGCTGAATTAAATGGTCGATTTACGCTACTGCGCCTGAAGTGGAAGACTCCTCAGCATGGGGAACAATCCCTGCAGTCCATCTCCGGAAACCATTGATGGCATTTTCATGGTTGGCCAGGCTGGCGGGATCATTCCTGACATTACCCTCGATAGAACAGTGTCTAATTACCTCTCTTTAAACTCTAGCTTTGCTCTCAATGTTCACTATGATGCCATTCAGGAGCGCCTTTCGAAGGACCAGCTTGCTGCGCTGGAGAAAAACCTGACCTCCATGTTCAACAACAGGACAAAGGTGTCTTACGGAGGTGTTGGGATTGTGGCCCTGGCTATGTCCTTCCTCTTGGATACTCTGGCTGCTAGTGTCAATGGACAAACTGATGGGGAGCTGACGAAGCCGTACCAGAGGATTTTTGGACCTGATAACTCTTCGGCGATCTCTAGCATCACCAGTGAGTACCTGAGACTAGTTCCTGGGATGATAAATGATGAGGACATAATGGCAGAAATAACTGATGTCTACGACCAAAAGCTGAAACATGCACTTATAAAACTCTATGAGAGCATGACTGTTGCGCACCATATGAGCACGGCTGCGGTTAAACAGTGGATCAACGGAGCCGCCATTCACCTGCACATGAGAATCCACGGGATCCGTATGTTATCAGTTCCCCGAGGATCTGCCGAATCTCTCCGGCTCTCCTATAGAACTGGACTGGGGCGAATTTTCCAGCTTTACACTTCATACTTACGGCGTAATGTGAAGGAGAGGGGCCCTACGCAGGAGCCTCCCATAAAAGCTGGGTTTTTAATCACAGAACCGAACAGAAAAGTCAGGCACCGGGTGGCTCACAGTCCCTGCCAGTCATCCAGCATCATCGGCGCAATTGCAGCACGGATCCTAGCGATCCAAAATATTAGAGCTACTGAAAAGTTTTTTGAAGAAGCAGCTCGAAATATAGACAAGCTGATCCAGCAGAAGGAGCATTTCGAGCTGCCCACTGGAAACATGAGCTACAGTACTGTGTAAAAGTCTTTGGCGCGCGCGAATAATTGCTGCAAAGCAAGATGTCTTCAAAAAACGTTTATACATTACTGCTTATGATAGTATGTTTTTAAACAGTAATTAATGAAACACAATCAATAATTGGTGTGATGACCCTTTGCTTATAATATGAACATCCTGCAGAACCAGCCGCAGTGCTCCTTATGGAAAAGAAAAACTTGCATAAATATATATATAAATATATATATATATAAAATTTATATAGTGGGGAAATAAGTATTTGATCCCCTGCAGATTTTCTAAGTTTGCCCGCTTGCAAAGAAATGAAGGGTTTATAATTTTTATCATAGGTTTATGGTACAGGATAGAGACAGAATGTCAAGCAAAAATCCA
>JAQQZT010000007.1:6055486-6069367 GCA_030068275.1 Clarias platycephalus | reverse complement strand
TTTTGATTGTGTGAAGCTGCTTTGAGGCAATGACAATTGCTAAAAGCGCTATACAAATAAAATTGAATTGAATTTAATTGAATTACACTTTAAACTGTGCAGTGCAAACAATCAGCACCAATCTTCACTGTTTAGCCAGTTAGACATCCAACAAACTTGAACTAGACAGCGACAAAATATACCGAGCGCTCATTCACGGAAAGCACTCTGTCAAAGATTTCACCTACAAATAATGCATTGTTTCGCAACAACAGGGCTGAGACCTGTCAAACTTGTGGTTTAGGACTATCACGTGGAGAAAAAGCAAGAACATCACGTTCTGTTTGCATTTGAAACGGCACAAAATGTGTCCATCAATTATTTTAGTTACGAACATTTGGCTGGATGCCTGCGTTGTGTGAATGTAATATACAGTACTTAAAATTTTGTCAAAAGGAAATTATGAATTGTTTAGGAATTAAAGTGATAGTCTGCGTTTTTTAAGTGTTCCTTAAATCAAAATCAAGGTTCATATCAGTACATTGCTATGTAGTGTAGATAGTTCTTGGTTGTTATTAAGTTTCCTGCTCTGCACACCGGCTGTGAAGTTTGTCACCTGGAGTACAGCCAATTTCCACAACCATCATTTTGTGCAAAAATGCATTCCAAAGTTCAGGTGAGACCTGGATGAAGCTCCTACAGTCCCACTGAGCTAAACTGAGTTGGTATCTTTCAATTTAGATTTAATACAGACTTAGGGTAAAAGGAAATATCCTTGAATTGAAAGATAAGAACTTGTTTTGGATGTACCGGTCTTGACTTGTCGTTTGAATGGCAAGATTTAAGGCTAATTTTTTAATTAGACAATTTTTTTATTTTTATTTAATTTTATTTGTATAGCGCTTTTAACAATTGTCATTGTCGCAATGCAGCTTTACACAATCAAAATCAAAAATGAAAGTTATTGATGCCCACAATGACAAGACAATAATGACTTAATTACAACCCTATTAACTAATTGCTGATAAAAGCAGGAATAATGTACTATATGCTTATTTCTGGAGCTTATGGCATAATGTAAACATAATGTCTAACAGCATGCTCATACGTGTACTGTACGATTCTCACCAAAGCCATAAGCCCAGCTCCTACTCCAATGAGTGGAGACACAGAGATGATGACCAGTGTCAACTTCCAGCCCTTTACGAAGCCCATGAGGAAGCCACAGACGAAGGTGGTGAAGCGCTGAATGAAGATTCCCACCTGATCCGCAATGGCGTCGTTTATTTTATTGATATCGCTGTCAAACAGAATAGATCGTACATGAATATAACAGAACCGTAACACACTAATGCATATGTAATTGGGGGCACAAATGTTTATCTTACTCGGACATGCGTGTGTTAAGTTCACCCGCGGAGTTGCAGTCGAACCAGCCGATCTCCATCCTCATGACTTTGCTGAAGTAGAGCTTCCGGATGATCTGGATCTGTCGAGCAGCGCTCGACACCCACAGAGAGATCTAACCAGGATGTTCAAAACTTTAACTCTTTTAAAAACTTTTTTATTATTTGACTTTTTTTTTTTTTTTTTTTTTTTTTACATTATCTCCATTTTGGTTATGAATGCAAGTATTCATAATCAATGGTCTGGCCATTAAAATCTAGGGCTTCTGTAAATCAAACCTTTTACATACAACCCTGGAAATTACACACAATCCCAGTGTACAAACAAATAACGCAATAGCTAGATTTTTTAAAAACCTTTTTGAAAATACACTCACCAGGCACCTCACCTGTTCAACTTAACGCAAATTTTCAATCAGCCAATCACATGGCAGCAATTTAATACATTGAGGCAACTGAGCATCAGAATGATGAAGGTAGGTGATTTAAGTGACTCTAAATGTGGCGAGATTGTTCTCAGTTCTCTGGGTGAATATGCCAGAGATCAGACTGGTTTAAGCTGATAGAACGGTAACGATAACTTAAATTACATCTTGTCACAACTGAGGTATGGCAAAGAGCATCTCAGCTAAGAGCAGGATACTGAGGCTACAATTCACATGGGCTCACCAAAATTGCACAATATAAGACTAAAAAGTAAAGTACATTGCCTGGTCTCATAAGTTTTGATTTCCTCCACAGTGTATGGATATTAAGGACAAAATTTGGTGTAAATAATATAAAAGCTGCATCCATCCTGCTTGTATCAACAGTTCAGGCTGCTGGTGGTGTAATGATGTGGGATGGATTGGCATGCTTTAGGCCCCTTTATTCCCAACTGAGGATTTAAATGCCACAGCATACCTGAGTATTGTTGCTAAACATGTCCATCCTGCTATGACCACAAGATATTGCGCAATGAAACAAAGCTAAAATCATCTCAAAATGATTGTTTGAACATGTAAGTGAGTTCACTCTACTCAAATGGCCTTCACAGTCATTAAATCTCAATCCAATAGAGGACTTTCATCTAAATGAAAACCCAATACTAACAAGGTTTATGTAATGAAGTGGCTGGTGAGTGTATATACATGGTCAATATGCCACCAAAAGTGTATTGGCGCTACATCCAGGAAGATTAAAAACAAAGCGGTTTAACTCAAGACAGACTGGCCCAGTAACTGCTGTCATGGTTCAGTCATTGCTCACAGGGATTGTCCTATATTACTGTAGACACGACTTACTTGTATGTATCCAAGCAAGAAGACGGAACACCCAATACCAACGTAGTAGTAAGCAAAGTTAGTCATCTCATACTCTATATCTAACAACCTAATGGAGACAGAAAAGTCATTATTAATGAAGACTGTATGTACCAGTGATTGCAGTTTGAGTATTCATTTTCATGGCTTTCAGAAACAGTTTCTCACCCACAGGATCTGGTCATATTGAGCTCCAAGTTCTCCTCGGCTGAGAGGTTCCGCCACTGAATGGTGTTATTTAGGCAGTGTTTGGCTGGATCTTGCAGCTCATTCAGCTCGATATCATAGTCAATGAATGTGTCAGTCAGCAACCCAAACACGAGCAGCATGAGTGGCTGGGAAGAGCCGTGTAATATAGCACACAAACTCCCAAAGATCATCATCAAGATTTCTCGGCATGTGGCAAAGCGGAACTGGGGTGAAGAAAATATGATGGAGCCATTAATGAAAAAAGTCTTTCTCATGTAATGTGATTATGGTATGCCAGATATGAGTAAAATAGATATGGCCAAAAGTATATGAACATCTGACTGTTCATATCTATAAGTGCTTTTTGAATACCTCAACCCTGTGTTGGGCACCTTAGTTTCAGTCAAGAGAAATCTTAGTGCTACAGCACAGAGTAACATTCTAGATAATGAGCTCTATAATATAAACTTTTGGTCATATAGTAGATGTGGACACCTGACCATCTCCTATGTGCCAGTGCCTACGTGCACAAACAGTGAGCTCCATGAAGACATGGGTTGGAGAGGACCAAGGTTGGAGAGGAACAACTAAAGGGTCCTGAACAAAATGTTAACTCCAACCCTACTGAACACCTTTGAGATGAATCCAAGCCTCCTTGCCTGACCATTTTAATGCTCTTTTGGGTGAAAGAGCACAAAATCTGGTGGAAAGCCTTCCCAGAAGACTAAAGGATATTATAACAGCAAGGGGGTAATAAAGCGTACTTTGGATTCCACTACAGTTGATACACAGTTCAAACTGTGAAAAAACTTACTTATTAAATTCTGGGAAATTTGTATTTATTAATGAAGCCTTTTTTGTTCCTCGTGTGCTGTTGAAGACATCGGGCGACGGGTTCTTTTACGGGGCAGAGTTGCTAGCCTGACGCTCAACCTTTCTCTCTTCTAATCTGTGCTTTCGGACCAGCGACGGCAATTTTATATAGGAGTACGGTTAAAGGTCTTCCCTAAGGACCCAACAGTGCAACCGGATGTTAGTGAGGTTCGAATTCCCGACCAGAACCCCCTGATCTATCAATGCTCCCTAATAAAGTCTAAGAATGTTTCATACTAAACTCATTAACAACAATGAAATGTAAAATGTTTAATAGCATTTAGTATTCTAATCCAGTGGTAATACTACTGAAATATCAAGTAGTTTTATACAGACTGCACGGATCGGACCTGTGCTAAATTTAAAACCAGAAACGGTTCACATTACCAGCTGAAAGAACCCAACACGGATGGCTGCTTCTTCCTTCTTCTGGCCTGGCTTGGACCTGCGAAGAGGAAACATTTTAATGTCCAAATCAAACTGACCAACAATTTAATAGAATTTTTTTGTTTTTTTTTGTTTGTTTAAAACTTACGTTTTCTGCTTTTTGGACGATGCTATTGTCCTGTAATGAGATCCAAAGTCAGTGTGATTTAATAGAAAGAACAGAGATGATGAACTCAAGATTTAGGTATTTAGATTTTATTTAATTATTTAGAGTTATTGTCCATCATTATGTTTTTTTTATTTTTTATCTTGGATTGGCATTGTGTAATACCAGACAGAACAAATTAAAGTGCACAAAATTCTAATTAAAAACTTCAGGTTTAATTCAGTAGATCACCATTATCACCCCCCTCCCCCCCCAAAAAGGTACTTTTAAAACTCGTGTACTCACATGTATTCTGCATTTTGCTCTAAAATCAGAATGAAAATATTAATATTATTACAGACTGACCATGCGCACTAAATAAAATGTTTAATTCCTAATAGATGAATAAAATGCCACGTTCCTTACCTTCATTGGAAAAATCGTAGGCATCGTTTTCGTGTCCAAACCTCTTAATGCTGCGCAGCTTCACAGAGCCTGGCATCGTGTTTCCTATTCTAGATCGGTTTACAAAAACTGCATAAAACTTTAAGCTGTGATGATGTGTTTACAGTTTAATCATCTGTTGAGTGTTTCATTAAATCTGTGTTCTGAAGTCAGAGTGACACAAAGCAGATTAGTATATTTGTGGTGCTGGAGCATGTGGTTGGTTGTACTACAGGAGGTAAATGTCCAGCAGGTTGTGCTTTAAAGAGGTGAATGACCATCGTAGGTAAATAGTGCAGAGGAATGCATCCTGAAATCAGTTTCACAATCGGTATTTTCAGGCGCATACTCACATGATTGAATCAGTCACTAGAATAAAGAGACGGATCACCATATTATATCAAATAACATTTATTATAACATCATTTTATAAAATGTAAAAAATTTTTACTAATTATACTATATTATATTATATATACCAATTATATATTATTATTATTATTATTATTATTATTATTATATTACTAACTGGAAAAGGGGATACCATACATACATACATAAACACATTGCATGCATTGATTTTGGAGTGTTTCTGAGGGAATTCGTGCCATTCATTCTATAGAGCATAAATTCATGAGGTCAGACACTGATGTTAGATGAGAAGGCCTGGCTTACAATCTCCATTCTAGTTCATCCCAAAGGTGCTCAAAGGGATTGAGGTCAGGGCTCTGTGTTAGGGCCAGTCAAGTTCTTCTACACGGAACTCATCAAACCATGTCTTTAGTCAGGCATGTGCACACATAGACATCAAAGGGAGCTTTTTTGTAAATAAATTTATATAATATGCGTGCATGTGAGTGTTTCTGTTTGCGCACAGCTTTCATTGTCAAAAGAAAAAAAGAAAGACAGACAGAAAGAAAGAATGAAAGAAAATATCAGGTTGGTTTGAGAAATTTTACGACTCTGTCGAGTTCCGATGTGTAGCACACATTCATTTTCGCAGACAGACAGATAGACGCAGAAATAAAGCCCTCCCTCCCTTTCTAGTTGTGTTTGCTTTGTTGTGGAGGTGCGTTGGGATCCACAGAAGACTAACCTACCTGTGCCTTGAACCTGAGCTAATTCATCCTAAAGACAAATATACTTAATTTTGTGTTGCTAACGTCCGTGACTCATGATCCACCATGTGATAAGTTAGCTAAAGCTTAGCTAAGGCGATATATCATGGCTATACGGGCTAACAGCTGAATACAGTGTAATTATTGTCATCAGAATCGTCACATCTCATCTCGTCTCATCTTCTATACTTCTTTATCCTGTATGTATGGCTGCCAGGGACCTTGAGGCTATCTCAAGAGACTGAGACGAGGTACACCCTGGACAAACACATACACACACTCACACACTCCAGACAATTTGGTAACGCCAATTAGCCTAATCTGCATGTCTTTGGACTGTGGGAGGATACCGGAGTACTTGGAGTCTCGGTATGCTAAAGCATTAAGATTTCTCTTCACTGGGGATAAGGGGCCTGATTGATTGAAGCACCTGAATTCAATAATTAACAGGTTTGGCCAAATACTTTCGTCCATATAGTGTATGTTGATATCCCGATTAAGTTCAAAGAACTGCTTCTCTGACAGATTGTACTTTAAAGTTGAGGTGAATGCTCTTTGGGTCATTGCACCACCCCTGTATTTCTAGGCTCTCAAACACATACAGTACACACGCGCACACACACACACACACACACACACACACACGCACACACACACAAATAAACAGCCCAGGGTGCTTTTATGAAAAATACAGCAACCTGTTTTGTTAAATGCAAGGGAATAGTAATGGAATACAAGGTGAGTTTTATTCCAAAGAACTAGTGGCCTTATTGAACAAAAGCTTTCCAGGAAATCGTAACTTATCCGAGCCATCGAGCTCAGCGCATTAACCTGTTGGAGGTTAAAATTCTTGCTGATACCATTAAAAAAATTTACATATTCTGTAAAAATTTTTATGATAATATTTTTTTTTATTTCGGTCATGGAAGCACATCGTAGTCAAAACTCATTATAACGTGTCTGATAATTCATGCAATATACATACTGTAATAAATCGGCATACTTGTGTTCTTAACACTGATCATGGTAATCTGTCAGTTTCTGTCCTGAGGGCTTTTAAAAAAAAATTTAAAGACAGTTGGCTGACAAGCCTTAATATTTTCATTTTCCTCATCTGGCTGTTTTGTAAAAGATGTCAAAATTTGCACCTTCCATAAATGTTCCAGCATAGAGTAAAAACATAGTAGCAAAATCTACTGAGGAACTGTTGCCAGTTTTATAGTCAAAGTTTTTCTCTACATACAGTAATAGTGTGAAGCTGTTGAACAAAGCATTGTGCCTTGTTATGATTTATCTTACTGTATACCGCTACCAAAATTGTAATACTATAGTAATGCTATATTGTAATACTCCCGTCTCTCCAAAGTAACTGGAGAGTACTGTAAATGCAGTTGTGGACAGCTGTGTTCATTTATTCATTACCACACGCAGCTTCCTGATACCACTTGAAGAATGATGGTTCTGGTTTGTTGAGTTAAAACCCAGTAAGTGAAGTAGACTGGGTCTGTTATATGCAACATTTTTTTTTTTTTTTTTTATAGTTACAATACACATGGTTCAAAGAGGAATTACTGTTAAGGGCAAGTGGGTTTAAGCATGGGCAGCCTGTAGGGACAGAGTTTAAGCCCCTGATGTTCATTGACCCATGCACCACCCCTGTAGTAAATGTTCCCTATCGGATTAAGTATATAAACTGGATCTGGCATGGACAGAAAGTAAAAAATTGGGAACATGCTGAAATGGACAGAGAGTAAAAATCAAGTTTCTTTAGTCTAGACAGGTTGCATAAATTACATATTACCTACTGAGTGACCTATAGTACCTTTATCTCAACTCATATCAGAACAAACTTATTTTCAGATAACAAAGGAAAGGCTAGAAGTATAATAAAGGCTTGCGCCACATGGACAGAACGTCAAAGACATATGAACGTCGATTTAGTGTGAAACCTTTTATTGATTAATAGATTGTGTATTAACTCAATTTTTATTTCCGTCCTAAAGAATAATATACACATACCCATAAAGGTTTCTTAATATTTTAAACAAAAATGTAGCAACCCTTATTGTTTCCACAACTCCAGAGCCAGGGTTCAAGGTCTGTTTGCGCTCGACTAATAATATACAATATATTGGCTGCTGTAATGCATTTTATTAATGCATTTTCATTAACAGAACACACTTCTTTTTTTTTTCCAATTTAACATTGTTTACAGACCTACTTGTTCTGTGTTATTTGGATGTGTCCAGGCAAACCATATAGCTATGAATGTAATAACTGCAGAATATTTGCAGGACCTTGTACCTATGATGAACAGGTGTCTCATTCAGGATGTTTCTATAGAGTCAGAATTCCATTATGAATTAATCCCAAAAAATTTCAC
Organism: Clarias platycephalus; assembly: GCA_030068275.1. Lineage (NCBI taxonomy): Eukaryota > Metazoa > Chordata > Actinopteri > Siluriformes > Clariidae > Clarias > Clarias platycephalus. The sequence continues at coordinate 6,061,142 of JAQQZT010000007.1, read as the reverse complement.
AAATGTATTTTGTGATTATATTTATTAACAGACTGCTGAATCTGGATTCACAAATTGCTCGTTATTTAAGAACATCGCTTTTTCGTGTGTAGATTTCTTGTGTGTGGATTTTTTTTACATTTCACTGATGTGGTTAGATTCACAAAAGTGTTTTTTTTTTTTTATGGGGCATTCCCTGCAACCAATCATGAGTCTCCTACAATTTCAGCCAATCACATGAATTTAAATTTCAGCGTATTATTCAATGTAACTACATCACTTTATACACCCACTCATAAAAGTAAGTACACCCCACGAAAGCAAACATTTTAGTATATCTTCTCAAAGGACAATACTAAAGACATGAAACTTGGATATATTTTAGAGTACACCCCACAGCTGTACATTTTTAACCATGTTAAGTCACATGTCCTATTCATCATGTTAATGTGTTTGTCAGTGGCCGAGTACGTCTCCAGACCTGCACCTCAAGCGGAAGGTGGCGAAGTGCCGTGTGTCTAACATCCAGCAGCTCCGTGATATCATTACGGCGGAGTGGAAGAAGACCCCAGCAATAACCTGTGCAGCTCTGGTGAATTCCAGGCCCAGGAGGATAAAATAACAGTGATGCTCACACAAAATATTGACACTTTGGACACAGTTTTGACATGTTCACTTGTTCACTTTGACATGTTCATTTTTCGTATTGCCATCTACTGTATTTAGACAATAAAGTCTGCATGTTGAGTTATTTTCAAAGGACAGTAAATCTGTACTGCTATACAAACTGCACACTGACTACTCAAAAGTATATCCGAGTTTTATTTCTATAGTATTGTCCCTTGAGAACATATGATAAAGTGAAATGTGAGCGGTGTACTCACTTTTGTGAGATACTGTATAAATTATGATGCTGACCTGATTCCATATATTTCTACCACATGCCCAGAGTATCTGAGATCCACTGAGACCCTGACCAGGATCCTGAAAATCAGAAAATCTGAAAAAGCCTGCTTCAAAACCGAACGTTGTGCATGCTGGTTATCAGGCAATATTAATAACGACCCTCATGTGGTGTTTACTTCTTTGTTCAAGTATGAATATTGTATTATGCACTAGATGACCACTTTATTGAATAAAACATAATTCTTGCAAAAATAACGAATATAACATAACAAATTAAAGTAGTAAAACTATTTAATTTTTAGTACAAATTAGGCTTCCTTGTCTTTTTATATGTTGTGTTTATGTATGGTGTGTATATACAATTTTGCCCTCACCTTTCTGTTTATTATGAAAAAGCTGCTTAAAGCTGCTTTAAGACAATGACCATTGTTAAAAGTGTTTTTAATGTAAATAAAATTACATTGAATTGAAATACATTCACCACATTCCAGTTACAATAAAATTTTTATGACCAAAATGATCTTAAACGAATCTGAAAGAAACAATACAGCAATCTATTTCACATCCAGCTACTTAAAAGTGGTTTCCAGAGAACATGAAGTGAGAACTGAATGTTCTGGCAAAAACAGTGTTACAGGAAACTAAAACTGGAAACATTGACCTGTTTAAACACATTATACATTGCATTTTATGAGAAATCTGGAACTGTTTTGTTTTTCTGTTCCTGAATTGAAAAAATAAAATAAAATAAAATTAGACTCCACATGCACAATAGCCATTAAAAAAAAGAAAAAAGTGGAGTTATTTTGACCGGCATGGTTTTTGACCGACGCACATACTGTAGTACTTAGGGAAGTTAACAACCTACTGTACATGTACAGTAAGTCCAGAAGGTCTTTTAGGGAAAAGGTATTGCTTACTCAGAGTTGTGATACACACATGCTGAAATCAATTTCCTCACCCTTTGTAGATCATGCAGATTACCTGTATGGTGTTTACTCCTACTAATTTTGCAGATTTTTCATGAACTGTTTTTATGAACTACTTATTTTCATGAAATAAAGAAGATGTGAACTGATGAAGGAGTTAAATAGCCTCTTTTTATAATCTCTAAAACCTGAGACTATTGGAAATAAAATAAAAAAAAATCAAACCTATTACCAAAATAACATAAACTACATAATACATTTTTAAACAGCTATTTATTTAAATATTAATCAGAAGATCTGTGTTGTTAGTTATTGCATTCCAGGGAAATTTGCACTTCATACATACGCTCAGTCCGTATCCTGTGACCGCTAATCTCTTGTGAGGCTTCATCTTTAAAAGTTTAAAATGAGTGAGATTTGAGATAGGTGTGATTTATTTATTATATTTGCTTGAAATTTAATACATAATTAATACATAATGACTCAAAAGTGTTCATACTGTTTATATACAGTAGTGTTGCAGGTTTAGACGGTCCAATTTGGCATTATAATACATTATATTTAATACTTTTTATATAACTATTAATTATAAAATGAACTTATTATATCAATATTCACTGACCATTCTGCATATTTCTTTGTAATTCATTCACTCTTTACATTAGTTTGATATCTGTATACACAGACTGGCCAAAACATATCTGCATGCTTAAATATTTCATTTGACCAGCTTTTTTTAACTTTGATTATGGCTTGAAATGATTCCTCAAGCTCCAAAAATGATTCTTCCACAATTTAACTCCTGAAATATGCCAGTGGTTCCCGACTCTAGACCTGAACAACTGAAGCAACCCCAGATCATAACACTGCCTCCAGAGTCATCATGTACAGTACAGTGGCCACGATGCATGATGGGTGCATCGCTTTATGTGTTTCCCTTTTTACCCTGATGCACAAATTGCTCTAGAAAAACATTATTCAAGCAATGGCCAATGTTAAATGTTAAATCACAGTTATGATTTTTTATTGTGACCACATTTGTAACGCGTCACATCAAATCAGGTGGTAAGGTATTAAGATTTAAGTTATGCATATTTTCGGATTCCTGGTTCAATGAACTCTATTTTGATACCAAGTTTATTACTGTATTATTACTGTGATATGGCCAGTGCGAGTTTGTTTACAAGGTGTGCCTCGAGGATTCTGTATTTCTATGACAGCTGGGGAAACCAGTTTGGATAGTGTTTGTTAAGTGCTATAAAACATTTTAACACTTTTTCAATTGTGTTGAAGGATTAGAAATATAAAGTATTTATCAAACGATTTTCGCCAAAATTGTGAATTTGTATATTTCATCTACTGCATAGTAATGTTCATAAAACAAAACAACCCGTCCGACTCGATACAACAGGTCACATTCATTATGTGATGTTAATGGTTCATAATGTTTTGACTTTTTACTTTGCTTAATGCAGGTCAAATATTTTACCCTTCTGTAATAGTGACTGCTTTAGCCAGGCAGTGTATGTACTATAACTCCAGTTTGGATGTAATATAATTGTGGATTTTGGACTGTTGGCAGAGACGTGTATTCAGGCTTGCACCTTTATCACACTACTGTATGTCCAAACTATCGACCAAAATAAAATGTGATGAAAAAGAAAACAGAAAACAGATGTGATGTATATTCTGTGCACTGGTTCTTTCTAAAATGTAATAAAAATGTTGTTCCCCTTCTGATCCCTAACATGTTAGCACTGGTTATGAGGATATAAAAAATGACTCGTGTGATAAGAATTTTTCATTATAAATATTTTTTAAATGTATAAAACTTATAGTGTTATACATTTAGTATATCATAATTCATCACTATTTCCATCCAAATGACCATGGGGTTGCATCACAAATGTCGTTTTTAAAGTGTGAGGACCAATAATTACCACTACCTGTGTATAATGAAGCAGTGAACCACTAATGTATCCATATTCATATTTCCCAGATTTTTTAAATTTAGCATTTTGAAGAGATTTGTGCTTGTGGTTGTTTTAATTAAGTGTATTAACAATAAAGATTCAATGATGGTGAAAATTTTAATAAAATACCTGTTTAATATAGTGAGATATATTTTTTTTTATACTTTTTTTTTTTTCATATTAAGGAAACACAGCAGTCCAGTGGGACTCCACCAAGTGAAGAACCCGTCACTGGGAGGTGACAGTCTGAAAGACGTCCTGTCTGGGGTTGGTCACGTCTCGGATGAGCACTATAACAGAAAAGAAAAGATTAGGATTTGACATCACATATTTGAAAACAAACGTTTAACCATGTTTGCTTGGTTTAATAAGAACCAATAGTTCATAGGAAATACTAAATTAACATTTATATTGGAACTTTGAATGAGACATACCACAACTAGAAATATGACAGTCACAATGATATATTTATACTCACTGTCAAGCACTATTCGTGCAACCTGATGTTTTTCCAAAGTACTGTTGACTTCTGCCATCAGCCAGGGAAGGAATCCAGTCTCTATATCTATTGTATATAAAATGAATATATATTACATTAAAGAATATGCACTGCCAAGATGGAAAATGACATGCAAAGTGTTTTTTTCTGTATTGGCCTATTCCTCATGACATAACGGCATTATATTTAGCGAAATTAACAATCTGATTCACATTTATTGGCCACATGTAGTCACCTTGCACCTCCAGGGTCTGGGTTCGATTCCCGCCTCTGGGTCAGATTAGGCTAGTTGGTGTTCCCAAATTGCACATAGTGTAGCTAAAAAATGTGAATCACCCACTCATTGTCTATATTGCTAATATACATGTGAGTGTGTGTACAGGTTGTGTGTGCGCCCTGCAATGGAATGGCACCCCGTCTCGTGCATACATAAGTCTCCTGAAATAGGTTCCAGCCTCCCAAGCAACCTTGTATACAGGATGAAGTGGTACAGATAATGAGTGAGTGTGTGATTCACATTTATTGGCCACGTTTAAGCTGTTTATATAATTGTGATTGATTAAATCAGTTATTTTCACTTAAAGGTTTGGTGAAGTAGCATATTGTACTAGTCTGACATTACATTAAGGCATTTGGCAGACATTCTTATCCAGAGCAACTTAATTTTTATCTCATTAAACATCTGAGTTATACAACAGTGGCAACTTGGTGGTCGTGGGATTTGAACCTGGGACCCTTCAAACCATAGTCTAATGCCTTAACCACTGAGCTACCCCTGACATTAATAGGTACTTATTTATTAATAGGTATTTCTTCCCAGGAACTTTGCAGTAAAGATCAATGGTCAATATGTGCTTTATGAAAGATCTGTATGATATATTTGCAACTCTACCGCTGAGAGACAGAGAGCAAAATGCTAAGTTCACATCTGGTCGACCGGGTGGGGGGGATGTTGGGTGCTGATTCATTACCAAGTTTTTAAAATTTTACTTTTTTTTCTTTATACATTTGTATTTCAAAAACCTAAAACCACACCTCTTAGCACTGGATCATAAAAGTATCCATGATCTCTCAGTTTTGCATAGACTGAGGGAAGCAGGTCAGCTAGATAATGCTTAGTGAACGTCCTAGCGGCGATTTTCTCTGCTGTTTCTATTTCCTTCTTCAAGACCGACCTTTGCTGCTTAACTCTCCGAGCCTGCGTTTGAAACACAGGACAAATTTGCCTTCAGTTAACACAAAGATATCACATCAGCCTTGTTCTGAACAACATACAGTATCCTAGAAAATTGTTAAATATACAAACCGGATTCCAAAAAAGTTGGGACACTAAACAAATTGTGAATAAAAACTGAATGCAATGATGTGGA
>JAQQZT010000007.1:6023396-6050498 GCA_030068275.1 Clarias platycephalus | reverse complement strand
TGATTGTGTAAAGCTGCTTTGCGACAATGACAATTGTTAAAAGCGCTATACAAATAAAATTGAATTGAATTGAATAGTTAGCTGGCTGGCGGAGACAAGACAGATTGACCTGACAACATGAATTAACAACATAAATTAACAAAAACTAACTAGCTAACCCAGAGAGGAAGACTATCTAAATTTTTTTTAAACAGACAACATAAAGTGCACATGCAAATGTGCAAACAAGAGCCACAAAGTGACAGTGCGACAAACACGACATACTGTAACATAATACTCTGTGGTGTTGAGGTGATGAGTTGAGGTAGTGGAAAAACAGTAAACGTTTCTTAAAGTAGCAGCAAGAATTAAGAAGTTAAATGGTTTTAAATGGTTTCTCTAGGCTGGCAGTTCACAGAGTGCTGTATCCAAGCACAAGAAAAGTTGAATAGAAGGGAAAACATGTGGTAAAAGGTTAACAAGCAAAAGACATAACTGTAAGCCATAATCCAAAAATTAAAAGAAATAAACACTTAAAATATATCAGTCTCTGTGTAATGAATCTATATAATATAGCAGTTTCACTTTTTGTAATGGAATTACTGAAATAAATCAACTTTTTGATTATATTCTAATTTTAATTTGACCTGATTGACAGGAAAATGCTGAAAAAAAAAATAGACTAGTTAATTTTTTAACAAACTCTATAAAATGCAAATAAACTGAATGGCAAAAAAAAAAAAAAAAAAAAAAGTAAAACAGTCTAAGATTTTGTTAAATTCATTCGGTTCATGTGTGAAAATGATTCCTCGTGCTCCCGGAACCAGGCTTTTACAATTCACAAGTCCAGGAGTATTCTTTTTTTTCCATCGGGGAAGAAAAGCTCCGCGCTGATTGGCTGTGGCAGCTTGGCTCCGCCCACCTTTCTGTATGACCGCTCGGGTGTTTCAGAATCAGATTGGCGTCTGAAGAGGAAGCAGGTACGTAGCTGCGTGTTAATGAAATTATAACTAAAAAGTTTGGAATAAAAACAGAAGTAATAGAGCTGCAGATTACTAGATGTTATTTTAATCAGTGTTACATGATTGAGTGATAAGACAATTATAGACATGTTTATTTAATAATCAGTTGTTTTGGTTTGTAATAGATTAGTAAAATAAACTTCACAGTCCAGTCTACATACTGTATCCACAGGGTGTCCCGAAGGTCTTCATACACAGCCAGAGTTAATACTTTTTAGAAAATAAATTATAGATTCTATATATTTACAAACTTCTCTAAATTAGTGACATCTAGTGTTGTGCTTGTAAATGCTTCATTTCATTCACATCTGTATGGAGTCACTTTTTAGAACTTTTTGCCATTTGTATGGGGACACTTTTGAGACTTTTTGTGATTTCTGACACTTTTTGAGACACTGTATAGATCCTGTATTTCACACTAGTATGGAAATTATTATTCTCTACCACCAAAGTGGTTCATTATGTTCTGCTGTCTATGGTGATTGTATTTGCAGTCTATTTTAGGGGTTTCGTTGTTGCTGCTGCTTGATGCTCTTAGATTCTGATATACATTTTATTTATCACATACACAACCATACAAATACTTACTCGACCAGGAAAATAAAATAAGTTATGGTAAGTTAAATTGAATGAAATCACAAGTACAATTTTAATTGAAGTTTGCAAATATAATAACAAAATGTACAGGGAATAAGCATACGATTAAAATGTGCAAATAAAAATAAAAGGGATGAAATATACAGAAGGGCAATTCAAAATGTGCAAGGGAAATTATAAACTTAGTATTATGTACACACATGTAGTTATATTAGAATGGTGCATTAGAATGGGTGGCTGCAGCTGTCTGACTGCTACTGTACATAAAAGGCAAAGTGACCATGTCAATTATTGTTCAAGTCCAAAAACCATTTCGTTCAGCAGGAAGAGAAGAACGGTTAAACAGGTTGAGCATTAACAGCTGAGGTAGTTGTGTTGAAGTTGTTCTGTCGAAATCACGACCTACGAGTTGTACCTGATTATGGATTATTTGTGCTGATAATCTCCATCTGTATGACACTGAAGTATGAACCAGGGTTTAAGTGTATGTTTAAGAGGTTAGGTTGAAATTCTATGACCTTTCCTCCATTGTGCCCTACGCAGTTAATGCTATCTTTACCTTAAGCAAGTGGTATTGGACTACGTCCTGTAATAACCAGACCGAGATAATGGGCCTCTTCCTACTGGAGGTCTCTACTCATTTTCATACATTGTAGTCCTGTGTAGTCTTAACATTATGTACACTCCTCTGGTCCCAAGGTTAACAATGAGGCACTAAAAATGCAGCAGGTTGATTGGATTATAAACCCCAGTTTTACTGCATGAAGAAACAATTTGTCGTTCATCATAAACTTCATAACATCATAAATATCCGGAGTCACTCTAGGAAAAGTCAACACATGTTAAATGGAAAAAAGAATCTGAAAGATTAGAAAGTTAATAAGGTGACATCTCATCAAGTTATAAGGTTTAAGAGTTAATATCTGTTGAGCTCAGACCTGGAAAAAAAAAGGAACAGATTGTAGCAATTGTTTGCCAGTAGCAAGTTAATCATGCACAGTTTCATAAACATTTAATGATTACACCAGTTACAATGACCACAGTTGTGATTATGATCAACTGGTACGCTCAAAATACAAAATTCTCAGTATGTCAGTATGTCTCAGTTACAGTATATGCTTGAAACAGTTGTAATTATGCTTTAGCAGCTTACTCCATTATATTTAGTTTTAACTTAACCACAATTGGATCTAATGTTGATTAATTTACATACGAGGGCGTTCAAATCGAACCCGGACTTTTAATTGTGCAGAATTATTTCGTAATTAAAAGTACGGAAAAGTTATGAGAGTAAAAACCGCCTTTATTTTTCTATGTAATCCACTATTACACTAATGCACTTATTACAGCATTTCACTAGTGTGAAGGTACAAAGTTTTCTCAGTACACCAGAGCCAGAGCCTCCCTGCTCCATGTTCCGTCCGATCCTCCAGTACCGCTCGGCTGATCCCTCCATCTCTCAGGGGTCGAGGAAGATGTGCATCTAAACTCTTTTCTGTTCTGGCACCTAAGTGGTGGAATGAACTTCCTCTAGATGTCCGTACAGTTGAGTCTCTGGCAATCTTTAAATGACGACTTAGGACATATATAAAAATAAAAAAAAACCTTCTCAACAGTGTTTGACTGATAGAACTTAGTAAACTAGTATCCCAGTGTAAGGATCTAACCAGTGATGGAAACTACAAAGCACTTTTGTAAGCCGCTCTGGATAAGAGCGTCTGCCAAATGCCTCAATATAAATGACTTAAGTAATGTAAACGACTTTCATACACACGTTTTTGTACGACATATTATTGATTATGTCGATTTCATCAATATGCAACTTATATGTATTGATGTACTGTATTCTTTATTATGTTTTGGTTTTATGTGAATTTTTAAATGCAGTGCAGGTCAAAAATGCGGTGAGAAACTCAATTACTATACTTGAGGACAAATTCAAAATCAAAGACAGTATCACAGTTTTTTCAGTATTTTCAGAATCACAGTTCATTGTAATTGGTTGCTCTCTATATCATGTAGACTTGCACACAGTGTCACGATGTTACGCAATGACAGAACCATGTTAACCATGCTCCGTTCTTTGCAGCCATGTGGATGTACGTATTGGCCTTGGTGGTCCTGTACTACGTGGTGCGCTGGTTCCGTGAGCTGGAGAGAGTTCCGGACAGAGGGAGTAAGTACGTTTACATCACTGGCTGCGACACCGGCTTCGGGAACCTCCTAGCTCGCCATCTGGACAAGTGCGGGTTCTGTGTGGTGGCAGCATGCTTTACAGAGAAGGGTGAAGAGGAGCTGAAAAAGTCGTGCTCAAACAGAATGTCAACAGTCCATCTGGATGTCGCGAAGGAGGAATCTATCGACAAGGTCGCGGCATTTATCAAGCAGCTAGTGGGGCAGAAAGGTGGGCAAAGTTCATGGAAAAAAATTTGGAGCTGTTTGTTAAGTTTCCACATTGAGTTATAATGTACTGTAGAAAAGTCAGCCAAAATATTAAAACCACTTGGTTATTATTGTGTAGGCTCCAAAACAATCTGTGATATATTAACTGTACTGAGGGATCAAACCAGACGGGTTAGCCTTGTGCACCTACTGTATGAACTTTGGTCTTCTTCTGGCTTCCTGAGAACATCCCAAAAGATCTGCTATTTTGGAGACGCTCCAATTCATTCGTCTAGTCATCACAATTTGGCCCTTACACTTCCCCATTTTTCTTGTTTTCACCACATCAATTTCAAGAGCGGACAGTTCACTTGCTGCCACAGTAACGAGAAAATGAGTGTTAATGACTTATTAAAGCTGTGAGTGGTTTTAATGTTATGGCTGATCAATGGACGTACTATAGCGCATGTTCCACAAATGCTTAATTAGATTAAGACAAGTAACATCTTGACTTTTCCTCAGAGTGTACTTTGCCAACATTTGACTTAGAATCGATCCAAGTTAGAAGAGTATATACAAATGTGCAACAAACTACAGAAAAAAAAAACATGATGTTTTGAGTGTCGAGGGTACGCATCCCGCCTCGGGTTCGTGCGCATGGAGTTTCACAGGATAAGCGGTATAGAACTTGAAAGAATGTATGATTTTGGGTCCACTGCTCCTCCTAGAGGGAAGAATGACTGCCATTCAGTATAAAGTTTTTCTGATCACATTTATTCTAGATTGAAAACATTTGTCATGATGGGTGAGCTCGCTTAAAAGATGACATCATCACTGAATGGTTTGATGGTGTATACGGTATCTGTTGTCTTACAGTCTGAACATCATGTCTAGCAACACATTTTTCATCAGATGATCTGTAGACACTCTGTTGCAAACACTAGGAAAAAGATGAGGAAAAATGAGGAAATTCCGTTGTTATTCAAAACTTCCTGAAATGTTCCCGTGTGTGGCAGGTCTGTGGGCGGTGGTCAATAACGCGGGGATCTCTGTCCCCTCGGCTCCCTGTGACTGGTTGACCCTGAAAGACTATAAAATCATGCTGGCTGTCAACTTGGAAGGCGTCATCGGTGTGACCCTGAGCGTCCTTCCTCTCATCAAGAAGGCCAGGGGACGTGTGGTTAACGTCGCCAGCGTGTTCGGCAGGGTCAGTCCAATGGGAGGACCCTACTGTGTGTCCAAACATGGTGTGGAATCATTTAACGACAGCCTCAGGTAACGCCAGCGTGCCACTAGTATTTTTCTCAGCCTTTCTCAAACATATATAAACCATTTCTTGATTGTTTCTATGATGCAGGATATCTATGAAAGCGTTCGGCGTGAAAGTCCTGTGTATCGAGCCAGGTTTCTTCAAGACCACTGTAACAGACAGTGATCTGATAATCAGGAATACTAAAATCCTTTGGGAAAGATTGCCAAAGGAAACAAAAGATGACTATGGAGACCATTTCATGAGCCAAGGTACTGGATGTTTGAATAAGGCAAGTTCAGGAATTTAATAGCACCATGCATGGTTAACATTCACATTTCGCTTTTCTCTGCTGTCTAGTGGAGGCATTGTTGAAAGAGAAGATATCCAAGATGGCAGACGGTGACTTGATGAAGGTTGTGGGCTCCATGGAGCATGCCGTGTCAGCCGTGCATCCTCGCACCCGTTACTCCCCTGGCTGGGATGCGAAATTTTTCTGGCTGCCAATCTCTTATTGCCCCTCCTTCCTTTCTGACTACTTTTTTCTTAAAGACTCTGTCAAACCTGTCAAAGCGGTGGATTAGACTGATGCTGTGAACTGAAGCAAAGTCCGTTATTTGAAAAATAAAATATTTAGATGTTCATTTAGTTTTGCGCTCTAGGAGGGATGGACAAATGAGTAGCCGGGCTACGGGGACACACAGATTTATCGATTTATACATCCAGGAAAATAAAAACAAACATACGTTCTATTGAAAACATAACTTCTTAGGAAAAGAACGAAACTTCATTTGATATGTAGATCTGTTTGCAGTGATGCAACTCAGGATCTGGTGCTAGAAGCTGTAACAGGTTTTTGCATGTGGGGCAAAAACCCAAGCAGGAAAAAGTTCTTTCAGGCAAAAGACATCTATCATATGTTGATTGATGTTTCCAAAGTATTACTGACACATTAGCTCATAATGCGTTATTACGTTATGTATTCTCTCGTGTGGTTTCTGGGAACAGAAAACATGGGAAAAGAAGGCATTGGTAATGAAATGATTTGTCTGCCCCTGTCTAGAATGCTTACGGATGAGCCTATAGGAATCACAGTTTAACATTTCAGCGAACATACTGTATAAGAGATGTATCATATAGTGATATCATTTTAAATAAAACTGGAAAATTCTCATAGTTGTGATTGAAGCTTTTCTTTTGTACTACAGACAAAATCCTGATTTACTCCTTTTATGACTGAGATTTGGGGTACAGAAATAATTTGTCTGCTCATGTGAGTTGACCTACTCGACCTATTTTGATCTGGTGGAGATACATATTAGCATTGCACATCAGCTTTTTTTTTCTCAAAGGACTAAATTTCAAATGATTTCCATAATAAACACAAGTAGAAATGTACGGTGGTGGCGGAAAGGTATTGAGACAAAAGTGAAATTCAGTGTAGATACTGTACAATGATATTGCTGTACTACAATCATTATTTAGTACGAAGTCAAAACAGGCAACAGCCATGCCTGTTTGATTGCTTCCTGATGATCAGGTACAGAAAGTTGCCACAGAAGTTTTAAGCATTTTTTCAGGAGACTTCATAAAGTAAACGTCATCGTCACATATTTATTCCATCCATTAACTAAACCAGACGATTCTAATTAGAACAATTCTTCAGCCAGATAGGCCATCAGTAGCGACATCGTATTTTGTGCACAGGGAGAACTACGTAAAATACATGACCTATGTTGTCTAAAGACTTATGTGACTTAAGACACAATAATACTTTACCATAAGGTTTTTTTTTTTTTTTAAACAGCACAACCTAAATTATGCAGCAAGATCAGGTTTCAGTCAAGCATTGACTTGTAGATATGAAAGCTCCTGAAACTTTATTGCTCAAGTGTGCATTGCTTAAAACATGTGCACAGCTTTTTTTTTTAACCCTTATCTAAAAGTGAACATTTTATTGGGATCATTTGAAAAACAATAAAATGCTTCGTCAGGAAAATATGTATAATGTACAAGAGCAAAAATCTACCCCCACAATACTGGCCTGTTCTCTTCTGCTTACACACCTCCAGTACATGGTACCACCATAGACTCTTGACAAGAGTGACAACTAGTGGTTTGCAAACTCATTCACCTTCTTCCACATGTCCACTTTCAGCACCAGGCTATCATTTGATTTATATCCTTGTAAAAAAAAAAAAAAATCATAATTTCTTTATAAGGTTGGGGAATTTGCAAGTCTTCACCCCTCTTCACTTTCCACAAATCCTCTAGGATATGTCTCAATCAGCAATGCACTTCTCCAATCATAAGTCTTGCCAACTTACAGAAATGTAAGTAGATTCCTAAATGACTCACCCTTTAAAAGTTTTTAAATGGGTCTCTACAGGAATTCAACAGTGTGACCCAAACTCTGGATCATCTCGCTCATGGACTTGTTCTGCTTCATGGTGTAGAATTCTTGGGCCTAGTTCACATCTTTAATTAGGTATGTTCCCTGACAATCTGTAGGGTTCAGTCCCACACAGATCAACCTTAAATACTAAGGGCACAGCAAATTTGCATCAAGTTTAAATTTTGCTCAATAGTAATGAGCTCATCAGAAAATTAAAAAGCTCATGAAAAGAAACCATTTCATTTAATAAACTAAATTTTAAACCACTCCAGTTCTGGGTTTATTTATTTATTTTACATCTAGTCCATGCATCCCATTCCTTCAATTTTGTAGCTCTTGCATCATATGACCAGCCACTGCTTTTAGTTAGTACTGTACTGTTAGTTGCCTTAGTTTTTAACTAGTTTTGGTTCAAAGTCCAGGGGTCCGTTCTTTGTACGTCGCTAACTCAGTTAGCTGGATTTGATTGTTGTGGATTTGTCCTGATCTTGGATTGTTTCGTTCTTCGATGCGCTTCTCGCATTTGCCGTCATAGCAACACGTCCGTAAGCTTGAACCTGCTCGGAAGCAGGTTTATTTCATGTAAACAGGATTTAGGCTGCACTCCTGGCAGATTCTGATTGGTTAAAGAGCACGACTGACTGAGAAAAGAATCTTGCACACACACTATCAAATATATTAGAACTTAAATTAATAGGTTTATTATCAAATGATATTACCATTATAAACCCTAGGCACGAGACAGCAGTCAAGACCATTAATACAAATTCGATAATGTTTATTTTGTAACACTTATTTTTTAAAAAAAAAAAGTGAGCTCGCTCTTGTCATTTCATCAACCAATCAAAGGGGTTGTGATCAGTGTTCCTACTGTCGATGCATATCGCCTGTTAAACCAATGCACGAACGAACTCAATCCAGCTATACTAATCATCAAGAGGTGTGCTCGAAGAACCAACTTAGCCACATCATAATTAGCACGATGATCTCATCTTAGATGTGCCAGTTCATCTCGGATGTGTCAAGCGATGTACGAAGAACGGACCCCAGTTCCAAGTACAAAAAAAAAAAAAAAAAAAAAAGACAGTTCATGGTAAGACCGATTTATTTCCAGCTTTGTTATTGGAAACATTAAATATAATTTCAAACTGACTGACAATACAGGTACAATTGTTGAATGTGACTTTACAAACCAAGTGCTCTTCTCCTCCCTCTGCAATTTTTTTATTTTTTTCAATCCTGCCCAACATCTTTTATTTTTTACGAATGCTCCTCGGCCAGTTTCTCTGCCTTCTGGACCACCTCTTCGATGGGACCCACCATGTAGAATGCCTGCTCAGGCAATGCATCATACTCTCCTGTACAAGATAAAGAAGGTGCTTCAGTATGATTGCACTGGAGACCTTATATATTCATTCAACAGGCTTGTGTTGGCCGTTTAAACAAAATGGAACAGAACTGGGAAGGAAAAAAAATAAAGCACAAACCTCCAAGAATGCTCTTGAATCCTTTGATGGTATCCTTAAGGGGCACCAGCTTGCCCAAGTGTCCAGTGAAGACCTCAGCAACCTGGAAAGGCTGGGACAGGAATCTCTGGATCTTACGGGCACGAGCTACAGTCAGCTTATCCTCCTCAGACAACTCATCCATACCCAGGATAGCAATGATATCCTGCAGAGACTTGTAGTCCTGCAAAGACAAGCAAAATCACTAATGTTAAAAATTGACCCAAGTAAACATGAAGTTGATTCATCAGAATAATGATGCAAGTTGTACTACACATGCCACATATACCTGAAGGATCTTCTGTACTCCACGGGCAACATCGTAGTGCTCAGCTCCCACAATGTTGGGGTCCATGATACGGGAGGTGGAATCCAGAGGGTCCACAGCAGGGTAGATACCCAGCTCAGCAATGGCACGGGACAACACGGTGGTGGCATCCAAGTGGGCAAAAGTGGTGGCAGGAGCAGGGTCAGTCAAGTCATCAGCAGGCACGTAGATGGCCTGAAGAACAGAAATTAATTCAAGGTCAACTTTAAAAGGTATTCTAATCTAACAAGTAATGAACTTGCTTTTAAATCCAGGTACAAACCTGTACAGATGTGATGGAGCCTTTCTTTGTGGTGGTGATTCTCTCCTGCATGGTACCCATGTCGGTAGCCAAGGTTGGCTGATAACCCACAGCAGAGGGGATACGACCCAGCAAGGCAGACACCTAAGGAAAAAAAATAGACATGAACACGCCTGCCAAAATTACACATTAAAGTAGCCAGCCAGTCATCCATCAGGACCATACCTCTGATCCAGCCTGAGTGAAGCGGAAGATGTTGTCGATGAAGAGCAGCACATCCTGTCCCTCCTGATCACGGAAATATTCAGCAACGGTAAGACCAGTCAGGGCCACACGGGCACGGGCACCTGGGGGCTCGTTCATCTGTCCGTACACCAGAGCGACCTGGAAACAAAACATTGTTATGCTCATCCATTTTTGCTTGAAAGTGCCAGCTGCCCTGTAATAAACAAGGAAAAACTATCCTGAATTACCTTGGAGGTGGTATCCTTGAGGTTGATGACACCAGACTCAATCATCTCATGGTACAGATCGTTTCCTTCACGGGTCCTCTCCCCGACACCAGCAAACACAGAGTAACCACCATGGGCTTTAGCCACGTTGTTGATCAGCTCCATAATCAATACAGTCTTTCCTACACCAGCACCACCAAACAGACCTACATAAAGAGAAAAGAATTTGCAGACAGATTTTAGGTAAAAAATTAAGCAAATTTACAATATGCTTAGAAATGTAACTAAACAACTTAGTTTAAATAAACATGAAATAATTAGGTAATTAACAAAACATTAAAACTAATCAAGCTCAGAGAGTTCAAATCATACCGATCTTTCCACCCTTGGCGTAGGGAGCCAGAAGGTCGACCACCTTGATTCCTGTGACCAGAATCTCCTGTTCCACACTCATGTCTGTAAACTCTGGGGCCTCAGCATGGATTGCAGCAGTCCTAAAAACACCACACCTTAAACACTTCTGCCCAACAGCTCAACAAAAAACTATTGTTAAAATAAACAAATTCCATGCTGCAACACATTCAGTCTTACGTTTTTGTGGTGATTGGTCCTCGCTCGTCAATGGGCTCCCCAATGACATTCATGATCCTGCCCAGAGTCTCCGGTCCCACAGGGATTCTGATCGGGGCACCAGTATCCAAAACCTTCTGACCACGCACCAGACCCTCGGTACCGTCCATAGCGATGGTACGCACAGTGTTCTCCCCTGTTGGGGAAAAATTGTATAAATTTCACACCATTCAAATCCTTATCTAGCTATTAAAACTTTGCTAAACACCTCACGATCATAAACTTGACCTTGAACCAATTATGACCAAGAACGCACATACAACTTTAAATTTTTACTTATAAAAGCTGTTAGCAGTCTTCCTCCAGTGCGTTCTTGTTTTGTCAAAGTCATTCTATCAGAACCACTTAGGTTGAAGGACATTAGGTTATATGTAGTGTTGAGAACAGGAGTCAAGATTTTACCCACATTCGACCCCAGTGGACTCAGTCCATGTCTTTAAGGATGATTTTTTTTTTTTTTTTAATATAAATTCACAGGACATACCAAACACTAATAGAAACACTGACTGCTGTGCAAGTAGATATCGTACTTGAAGATAACAGACCAACATGCACAAAGTTCTCCTCTAAATGCTGCAAATAACCTCAAAATGTCCAGCTGTGCAACAAGTAGACAAGCAATTCAGTTTGGGTCATACAGACGCAAAATTTGCTTTAACAAAGCACATGAATTGGAAGATAAGCACTGTACGTCTGCACACAAGTTAGAAAACGTGAAGAATGTTCACTATGCATGTGCAATCTTAATTGCTGGGGAAATAAAAAGTAAACAGCAATACATGTAAACATTAATGGATCAAAAGAAGCAAATCACAATTGACATGTGGGGATAAAAAGAGCCAATGTGTCACTAAGCTGATCTAAAACTCAGTGGTCCATCTCTACATCTCAGTCACTGCAGATCAACTTCATCTTGCTTCGTTTTCGTGCACACTAAAAGAAACATTAGAAGTTAGAGTCTAATCCTGCCAGCTCTGCTGATTATCGAGTCCCTCTTACCCACTTACCGAGGTGCTGAGCGACCTCCAGGACGAGCCTAGAATCACGACCGGCTACCTCCAGGGCGTTGAGGATCGGAGGCAGACCTTCGTCGAACTGCACGTCCACGACGGCGCCGATGACCGCCACGATGCGACCGCTGGCGGCGGCGGCAGCAGCAGCGGGAGCGACATAATCCCTGCCTGGAGTATGGAAAAGGGAGAAAACAAAAACATGAGTGAAACATTGTAAACCATGACCATTTTTGTTTTATTAAATATGAATCAGAAATTAATGCAGACAAAGCAAAGGTTAAACAAGGTTTCCCGTGCAAAGTTTGCTTAATGTAAAACTAATGATGTGGCTCCAGTCCTGCGTTTCCGTGACTCGAGGTCAAAACATTAGTTACAGGAGCTAACTAGCTTGTGGTGCCGGTTAGAACACTACGGTAACGCCTAGCTTTTGATTTTGCTAAATAACGTCAAATAAATTAAAGATTACTTTTGTTTACATACAAATAACACCAGCAACTCGTTGTTTAAATCGTGTCACTCTTCAGTCAACTTTGCTAACCTGACACATTAGCATCTGGTTAGCTAGCTAAGCTGACTTAGCCTTCCTTCATGACACATAAAGGTCATTACCGTTTCAAGTCGATCACCATTCATGCTACTTCCCAGTTTGTTTCGTGATTACAAAACGCATCATTGTCGTTAAATAAACTTGTGCACACTCCTCATTTCCTAATTAATGAGTCTAATATAATATAATGACGAGGTGAAAGAGTGCGGCCTTGCCCACAAGCTGCCGGCCACGCTGTCATGGCGGCGCCATTGATTTAACAAAAACGCAGAGCGACACAAAAATGCTCAAAAGACACCAAAAGAGCGCGTTGCTTACGAGAATACAGCGCCGCTGGAGCTCCGGTAAAAGCCTTCAGGGGGGTAACCCCGGGCTTGAGAGCCTGCAAAGCCCCTGTGCAGCAGCGTCCCACAGCTCCCAACATTGTCAAAATGGCTGAAGGTGGAACGGGACGGCGGCTCCACTCGGCTTATATACAACTGGAATGTGTCCAGAGTGCGCATGCGCCACCGAGCATGGCGGTGGCGTTCCCTACACAGTGCGCATGCGTCCTGTTCTGAAGGGCAGCTATGGCATACAAGAGTCAATGGGAAACATGCATTATTAGTGTGTGTCTATTTTAATCTGTTGGATTCTTTGTGGCTCCATGTACAGTACAATGAGTCTGCCAGATCACCGGCAAACATTTAGCTAGAGATCTAGAGATAAAGACTCTTATTCTGCGTAAACAAGCATCTACTTCCCTTAATTTGATTCCATTGAACAGAGATGGCACAGATCACAGGGAGGTGTGTATCATAGCTCAGGGCTTGTGTAAAGTTGTTGTTGGTCTTTCGGTCACAGCAGACCTGCACACAACTTGGCACAACCCTCCCATTTTATCCGGGCTTAGGGCCGGCTCTGCATCCAGTGGCAGGGGTTTGGGCACTGGGTGGGAATTTGTAGAAACCTACCACTAAGACACCAATGTCTCGGCTTGTGTAAACTATAAATTAAAATTAATTCTCCCAGTCAGCCTGGTGCACAGCCGTGTTTGTGTGTACATCCTCCATTTCCTTACGTTTTACCCACCTCTTAAAAAGAACATGTTTGCAGAAGTAATGAATATGCTAAATTGCCCCTAGGTGTCAATGGGTGTGTGAATGTGTGTGCATGTTGCCTTGCAATTGACTGGCTTCCCATTCAGTCAGTATTCCTGAGTGTTCCCAGGATAGGACATGATCTACTGCTACTCTTGTGGATATATCTTAGACAAGTAATCATTAATAAAGTACTGTAATTCAACAATAAGGACATTTTCAAATATTTCTTGATGAATTTAATAATGGAGGCTGATCAATAACTTGACCTGTTCGGCCTGTGGCCTGTGGTTCAACCAGCATTCATTATCATTATCATTCACAATTATTTAATCAGTCAATACATACATCATTTCATGCCTAAATAGAAAGACTTTGTGATATACTAATACAAATGCATACAATACAGATCCTAGTCATACCTTTACTAATTAAAACCAAGCATTAACAATACTTTAAGCCAATATTTTGTTCATTCATTCATTTTCTAAACTGCTTGTCCTGAACAGGTATGCAGGAAGCCTAGAGCCTATCAGAGGAGATTTCTGAAACGAGGCAGGGTGCACACATGCACCACAATTTGGGAACGTCAGTGAACCTAATCTGAATGTCCAACCTGGAGGCTGGAGGTGCAAGGTGACTGTTAACCACTAAGCCACGCCCATTTTTAATTACATGCTTAGTATATGTAATGTTATTAATCTCTGTTCTAACATTTTATTGCTTTTTGGGTATCAGAATGTTTACCTGCTCACTGCTGTATTTTATTAAGTAAATGATTTGTGAAGCTGAGTCAGAAATGGTTGAGAATAGAACCGGCTACATTAAATCTTTTGGAAATCATTTAAACTTACATGTAAATATATAAGCTATAAATAAAATCATCAGAATAACACCATTCTCAATATATCAAGCATAACTTATCACATGTATGCATAGATGTCCAAGAAGTAGAGGATGAATATTACACACCGGATGCAGCTTATTTTGGATTCCTTACCATAAACAGGAAATGAAACATTCACACTTTACTCCTTTAATCCAAATAATCAAAGATTTCTTTCGTTTTCCGTGAAGAATAACCTGACAGAGAATGGCACTTTCCACCCTATTTGTTACCCCTACTTTTGTGGTTAATAATATACGAATCTATGCCCTAAGACACTTACTCACCAGTATGAGAATTATATCACTCGCTGTATCCTGTATCCTGACTTATTCTGAATTACAGCTTTGTTTGTCTCCATACGTCCCTTTGGGTTTCCTTCGGATTCCCAAAGTATAGCATTGAACAGTTTATTCTGAATTTCTCCACGGTGTTAATGGCTCCCTGTCGGCTTTCCAGTAAGGATGGATCTGGTTTTCCACCAGTGTTATTGGGATTGGCTCAGTTTCTACTGTAATTTTCACCAGCATAAAGCAGTTACTGAAGAATAATAAATAAAGTTTAGTTTGGACACTTGTCTAATGTCAGAGCTCTTATACGAGTTTGATGATTGATATGCTGAACATTAAAGTCCATCTGATTTGGATGAAATACATGTCTAACGCCTATAGATGCCAGTATTGTACTTCAGTAGCTTTTCATTGCTCAAAACCAGTACAAGCTACAAAACCTAACTCAAAATATTTTAGTAATTGCATCACTAAAATAGATTTTGCACATGTGTCTGTGGCTTTGTTTTACCTGTAATGGTGAATGACCTTAGCGAAACACATCAGACCCTTGGAATATTCTATCTATGCTTTACGGACAAGCATATTGACTCTAATTTAAACCACAAAAAGTTCATTCCTGTTAAGCTAGGAGTAATAACTGTTCAAATTCTGTTTATTTATGTTTTCAAGATAAAGTCATTAAGGTTTTATTGTTGTTCCTCTATACTAACTTGTATGTATTGAAATGAAATGTTTCTTCAGGAGGTGGCACAGTGGCTTAGAGGTTAGCACTATCACCTTGCACCTCCAGAGTCCAGGTTCGATTCCCATCTCTGTTTGCATTGAGTTTGCAGGTTCTTCCCGTTCTTGATGGGTTTCCTCCCACAGTCCAAAGACATGCAGATTATTATTATTATTATATATTTTTTTTTATGTTACAGATTATTTGTCATCAATATGACAATAGTTCAGTCACTTGTAAGTGGGACAGGAGTTCATTTGTTCATCTGCATTTGACTGGTTCTGGTCAGTCCACTGGACTTAAGTATCCTTGATCAGCTTGGTGAGCTTCTGGATCTTTGATTTTGTGGACATATCCATGTATTTATCACTGATACTGACAATCACAGTGTAATTATCAGGATCACACTTGATGGTCTCAAGCTTGATGGTCTCTCTCTTTGACAAGAACCCATTGAGTACTACCTTTAACTTGGCAAGGTTAGCCTCATCCAGGGGCTCAGCGGTGGTGACTGAGCAGGTGACCTCTCCCCTGTGAGACATGCAAATTAGGCTAATTGGTGTTCCCAAATTGTCTGTACTGTGTTAGTGTATGTATGTTCCGTGCAGTGAATTGGCACCTTGTCCAGGGTGTACCCCTCTTTGTACCCCAAGTCTCCTGAGATAGGCTCCAGACCCCCCGCAACCCCGATATTCAATTCCTGGAAATGTGCTCTTTCCAAATAGCCCAATGCACAGCAAGATAACACAAAGATTATCCCTCAATCGAGACTGAATGTGACTACAGACATGTTTGTATTTTACTGTACTTACAACTATAGAAAGGCAAGGATTTTGTATGTAGTACAGTTTTACAGACAGACATACTCAGTGGATTTGTTTGTGCATAAATATATGAATTGATCAATTACCATTACACAACAGGAAATTAGCTCCCCGTAGATTTTGGATCAAATCTCAAATCCTGCAGTACACATTACAAATTAATAAATAGATTAATGTCCAATAACTCTCTATAACATATTTACACACCTTTCCCTGTAGCAAACTTTCTTCATCAATGAGTAAAAGCATTATTCAGAAGCTCAAAACAATGTTTCACGTTTCTTATAATAATTACAGTATTTAAAGAGTGTAATAACTGAATTAGCAGAGGGAATGCTGTGTGCCGGTCCTGATGTGTTTTCAGACATTAGAGGCTGATTCGCTCTGCTTTGAGACAGCTGTAATTGAGCTGTAATGCACAGATGGTGCTGCTGCTGCGACCCTGTGCAAACATGACTGCAGAGTTAATGACATTAGCTGCACTGTTTGGATGTTTGTCCTGGATGCACTGGCACCTAAATGATAAGACAGGATTTAGCTTTTTGTATAATAATGGTTTAGATCTAATGAAAGTCAGCTTATCTCTCATGTCTTTTAAAATATGGTGTGTTTACTCTAGTTTAGATGCATTTTCCCACAGCGGGCAGCAGTAATGTTTAATGCACTAGCGCACAATCCTTCATCTATTGTGAAGGATTGTGGCTTCATTAAGAGTCTCGTCACCGTACTGTACTTGAAGTCTTCTGTAAATGTCAATCAGTTTTATTCCTTCATTCATGATAAATTTCATCACAAGTCCCAGTTTGACCTGAACGCCCCTAGTGTAACAGCCTTAATCAGCTTGGCAAATAAGCCTTAATTTTAACCAGTTGATATCCTAAAAAAAATAAAAAAAATAAAAACAACAAATATATTTATATAATAGTCAGCAGCATCAGTGTTGCTCAGATACCAAAGCATTATCAGGCAATTTTGGGTTCAAATCCCGGAAACACTGAGATGCCACTGTTGGGTCCGTGAGCAATACCTTTAACCTTCAAATGCTTAAATGCTTGCAAAATCAGTTTTCTCTCTTATGACCTCGCTTCAATGCTTTACATTTAGACCTATAAAAGATTATGCCGAAATTATCTTAATAATCCAATAACTCTCTCCTAAAGTTGTTTGCTGTAGAAACTGGTGTGAAGAAGATAAAGTTCAGGAGCACAAGGCTTTGATTCTCCTGAGTGATTTTACATTTGATTAAAGCAGACATACCTGAGACGCAGCCAATCTTGTCTTGCAGCACATTTAAATGACACGTGTTTGCTTGTAACTTGAGTTCCTACAGTATGTAGCATCAGTGCTACAGATATTTATCCTGTATACAGGGTCGCAGGGAGCCTGGAGACTATCCCAAGCACAACGCATGGATGAAATGCCAAGCCAATCCATTGCAGTGCACACACACATACACACACTCACATGCTCATTCACACACTATAGGCGATTTGGTAACGCCAATTAGTCTAATCTACATGCCTTTGGTTTGTGGGAGGAAACCGGAGTACCCCGAGAAAACCCACCAAGCACGGGGAGAACATGCAAACTCCATGCACACCATCCCCGAGGCCGGGAATCGAACCCGGACCATGGAGGTGCAAGGCGCCAGTGCTAAGCACTACACCACCGTGGTTAGCACTGTCACTGTTGGCGCCTCATAGCTGACTCCTGAAATACTTTGTAAGGATCTTATCAATGTTTTCTATTTTCTGTTCTTTTCTTTGGGTTTTGTATCATAATTTGCTTTCTTGTCTGGTTACAATATGCAGCATCATTGTTTAGATGCATGTTTCAGGTTATAAGCACATTACTCACTTCATTGCATATTTGCACACAAAATGAGAACTAACTTGCACTTTGGAACATGGACACTCACACATCATTTCATTTCATGCTTCATGTTTCAGTCACACTGCTGCTCACTATATTTTTACACTTCTATACTGTTATATTTTTTATATTTTATAGTTTGCAATAAAATTTTGTATGTCCTGTAAATCCTATGTAATTTACATATTTCTATTTAAATTAAATTAAATTTCATAACTTTTGCAAATTTGTATATTCCAAACTAAATCTTTAATTTTGATTTAATATCTATTGAAAATCTCTGTAGATTGAACTCTCTAGTGCAGTTTTTTTTCACTGTAGTGAAATCCTTCTGTATTAGGTGACGGATGGTCATACCAGCCTTTCACTTGTACGGTTGTGTACGTGACAAATAAAATTCGAATTTGAATAAAACAGGTGAAATAATGACTGAAATAGGCTTAATTTTCAACACAAAGTAACTTCTATTTTTCAGCTTCCTATGTCTCCAAAACACTTTTTTTTTTCTCTCCCGATTTTCTCCCTATTTTTAGTCGTGTCCAATTCCTCCCCGTCACTAGGGGGCTCCCACATTAAGCTACTACACCTCGGGAGGGCCTAAGACTAGTCCTCTGAACCACGTGACGTCACTGACCGGTTTTTTTCGAACTGCTCGCTCACACACTGCTGGGAGCGGCGTAACACACTCGGAGGACAGCGCTATCCGCTTGCGTGAGCTCACAGACGCCCACAGACGCCATGACTAATGTGGGAGCACTAACTACCTCTCATCCCTCCCCTCTGAGAGAGCTCGGCCAATCAGCTCTCTAGACCTCCGGCTGCGAGAGGTTACAGCATCACCCGGGAATCGAACTCACGATCTCCGGATGACAGAGCGAGCACTTTACCACTGCGCCACTCGGAGGCCATCCAAAACACCAAAAAACATCCAAATAATTTCTAACAACAATCAGTTTAGATAGACACCTTGGAACGAAACGAGTGATAGACAGAAAGATGATCATACGGCAAACCTGAATAAGAACATTTATCTAGATACAAACGTCTGAGAATCAACAGGATGAGGTAGAAGGTTTCTCTTCCTTCTCTTCCACAGTGTCAGAGGAACGAATGAGCTTTTGTTCCTACAGTCCACACTGGGACTGCCCTGACATGCCAAGTGGAAGCAGTTTTACCATGTTAAGCTGTCAAAACTTTTAAAGGATGGTGTCACGGATTTCTCCAGAAGATTCAATATCGCAGATGAGCCGATGTTATGTATCTGTCTCAGTATAAGAGGTAAACGGTATCGTATCATCTCCTTTTGGTGACAAGTTACAGGAGGAATGACTTCCATTTTGATGGCTACCAATCTCTGACGGTTGAAGCATGAGAGCGGGTAGGTGAGATGGACTAGAGTGATGGGAGGAGCTTAGGGAGTTGGCCGGGCTGAGCTGAATGGCTGTGGTGTCCTGTAGCGTTTGCTCGCTGGTCTCCATCTCAAATGCAGTTCCACCCATCCTCATCCTCATCAAGCCCCAGTGATCCGGGCTTGTGTTGGAGTGAGAAGACCGGGCAGAAGTCTGCCGACTAAACATGCAACAAACTCCAAAAAATGACAGCGCCACCAGCAGGAGGAGGGGGCCGATGATGATGGGGGGGTTGTTTGCGGGCAGCATCTTAGCAAAGCCGAAAGCACCCACGAGAGTGATGTTGATCCCAGCCAGCATGATGCAAAGTCCACAAGCGCAACATAGAGCCGGGGATGGGTGGCTGTGCAGACGCTTTCTCTGCACCACAGCTAGATGTGAGTCGTGATCAGAGCAAATCATCCTCCTTGAAGGGTCCTTTCACTTTCTCAGTACTTCCCCTGGTAAGACATGAAAAGGGAGCGATACAGACAGACAGTGATGGTTAATGAATGCAGCTGGGGAGTGGAATAAGATTTGCTATTGTGCAAATATCCGTCCGGCTGTGTGTGTGTGTGTGTGTGTCTGTGTGTGTGTGTGTGTGTGTGTGTGTGTGTGTGTGTGTGTGTGTGTGTGTGGTTTCAGAGGAAAATCCCGGGAGGGGCAATTCAATTAGTGCAGCCAGGTCCAGATGACTGCAAATGATGAGTTGCTTTGTAAATGGCTCAAATTACTATGCCATATAACTTTATTACTTGGTATGTTGGTGAAAAGGTCTTTTGGACTGACTTTGTCTGTGTCAGATATTAACCAGTAATCTGACTTGAACTTCTCTATGGACGTGTATTTATTTCACTGTGCACACACTGCCGGAGATAAGGAAATAGATAAGGAATAGGCAAAACTGTTGGCATTTTATAGTGTTTGTAAAACATACAAGAGGGTGAAACAACTGTATTAAATAATACAATGGATTTAAACATAAAGCTCAAGATTAAAAGTTTGGCATGGTTATCAATCATTGCATTTTTTTGTGTTCTTGAAATGTTTGTTGCAGTTGTTTATAACTTCATGCCAACTCCAACACAATCACATGCCCACTGAACGATTGCATCCAACATCATATTAATTATGCAACACATTTTTTTTTTAACATCTTATACAGTATGTCTTTTGAGTTTGGAAAAGATATCAGACTTACCAAAAGAGCTTTATAGTATATTCCCAGCTTGAGAATGTAGATGATCTAACTTTATGGCAATAATCTTACGCATAAAAGTACATCAAGTTGCTCAGAAACAGCAGCAACAGCAGCAGCACAGAGAGTCGTCCAGCTGTGTTCCAGCTAAATGAGCGCCGAGTTCTCTTCCAGCCAATTTATAGAGTAAGATCCGGCTGAGAACACCTCGGTCCACGCCCACAACCATCTGTACTCCAGACTAAAGAGGCGCCAAACTTGTTTTCATTACGTTGTGGACTTTAATAATTTCCATCACATATTGATGTTTTAGCTATGTGTCTTTGTCAAAGTGTGTTGAAAACAGAATTTGAATTAAATGAATAATAATAAAAAAAATAATAATAATAAAAATAATAATAATAATAATAAATAATAAAGATTATTTATTTTTTTCCCTTTTTTTTGGGGGGGGGGTGGTATGATGAATAGAACAAATTAGTCACAAAGTAGTATATTTTAATAAGTATGTATACACATGAGAGGTTTAAGCATTGCTAATTAAACCCTCATTTATTTATACTAAATAAAATAAAATTTAATTATGTTGATTTAAAAAATTGGGAACAAATGTTGTACTGCAACAGGCTGCAAAGTGCCTAAAGATACAATTTAAAAATTGGTTGTTTATGTAACAAGCAGCAACCTCATTTCCCCTCTCGTCTGTTCCAACCATCTCCAGTATACTAATCACCGGCCTGATCATCGGTCATCATCTGCACCTGGTTCTCACTGGTTCATGCCTTAAGTTAAAATAATTTTCATTCTTGAATGATTCATAGATCACTGTGTGTCTAAGCCTTCCTCTGAGAATGATCAGGTACGGAGACTGAAATGAAAATAAGAGACAAAAAAAGTCCTTCAGGAAGCCTAGAGAACTATTCCTTAAAACTACATTTGAAAATACAAGAAAGTCTGGCTGCTTGGAAGCAAAGAAAAGGATGAAGACATAAGGGTGGGTCACGATTTGTTCACAGTATTTTATAATAAGAAAACTGAGCTGTAGTCTGTAGTCGTCTGTCTACAGACGGCTGACAAACTAATGTCTCTGTTACGCAGTAAGGGTGTGGTTTACTGGCATAATTAAAGTCCACTTTAGAGGGAAGAGTAACTGTAAATCAGTACAAACATATTGAAACTGATTTGCAGTACTATGTTTACATTCACAAAGTTAAATGGATTGCTGAGTACAGTATATAAATCAAGTTCAAGTTTCTTCAATACTCATATAGCAGCATTTAAACAAGCTACAGTATATACTGTATGTCTAAGACGAAATATGTGAAGTCTAAATCTATGTAGTCATAAATGGGATGGGGAACATTCTATATGTCTTTCGATTCTGGCTTGGGGTGTCTGCAATTGGGCGTGTTGTTTGGTTAAATGCTTAGGTGCAGAAGGTGCGACCAACTCTTGGTTGTGGACGAAATCTCGTCAAAAAATTGGTTTCTGTAACTAGGATATGCCCTATCGATAATGACCCGGCAAAGCTTGTTTCTTGTCTAGAGTGGGGCAAATAAAACCAACATTGATGGTGTAGGCACACCAACCCTTCTCAGCCTCCTCCAAAAAGTGCAACTTCCTGTTTTCCTGCTTTCTTCACCATAGCTTCAATGTGATCCTTTGAATGAACCGTTGGTGATGTATATGAACCTGGTAGGAGCATCAGGAATAACTAATGTTGGTGTGGTGATAGGCCTATTCTGGCTGAACAAACAAATCATGGTTTAACCAGTTGTTAAACTTCTGGCCATTACTTTTGGCGTTTTCTTGGTTGAATAGATGGCACAAAGGGCTTCTGCCATCTCAAGGAAGGGCCTAAAGAGTGTGGTAAGGGTGACTGCACAGATGAACTTGAATTCAGGTGACATTTTGTAAATGCCACACACTATGCCTGCCTCATGTGTGGTACCAAGAGGTGTGCCACTTCCAGATATACTATTTTGGGGGAAAAAAGTGGTTCTTCTCCAGGCTTTGACCACAAAGTTGGAGGCACACAGTTGTCAAAAATGTTTTTGTATGCATCAGCAAGGCCCCAGCGCACAAAGCGAGCTCCATGAAGACTTGGCTTGTCAAGGTAGGAACAGAACAACTGAGTGTCTCATACAGAGCCCTGACCTCAACCCAACTGAACACCTTAAGTATGTACTAGAACACAAACTGCGCACCAGGCCTTCGCGCTTGACGACAGTGCCTAGCCTCATTAATGTTTTCATGGCTTTAAGGCACAAATCACCAAGCAACAGCCCTAAATCTAGTGGAGAGCAGTAGATTGTTGGCAGTTAAGATGGGATGGTCAACAAGCATATCTGGCATGGACAGGTGTGCACATACTTTTGGTCATATCTGAGACAGAAATGTTCACTGAGTCTAGGATTTCCATGGAAAGGGGAGGGGTTTTTCCTTACATGTGGGTTGGACAAAGGAATACCTTTGAAGAGATTGATTGACACGAGATCCTTAATAAATCACACTATCTCAGCAGAGCAGTATTCATAAGTGCTGATCACCCTCGTCTCAAGGGTAAATTACTGTTCCAGGCCTGTTATGAACCTTCACAGTCTCCACTAGTTCCCAAGGAACCCATCCCAGGGGTCCAAAACACGAGATGTAGACCAAAAGGTTACTCATGTAGCCATGTCTACGTGCAGGAACAGCAATTAGACTGAAATGAACTGCCTGTGTACAAGTCTGTGGGTCACACGGTCACAAGGTGGCACCATTGTTATTTACAGAAAATCAGGCAATATACAGTACTATATTGGTCTGGGTCATGACCGGTTCAAAGTCAAGTCTAAGAACACTGGGTGCAAGAGGGGACGTTTATGATACATTAACTCATTCACACCTAGTAGAAGAGGAGGAGGAAATCAAAGAGACAAAAGAAAACACACAAACTCCACATAGAGAGGAACCTGAGCTTAGATTCGAACTCAGGATACTGGAGCTGTGAGATGGCAACGCTACCTCACAAATGTCTTTCAAAGTTATTTGGAGGTGGTTTATTGTCTGGGAAAAGAAACAGTTGTTTAAACTGATCGAATCAAGTCATTATATGAAAAGTTGTACAAAGAATAAAACTTAAAAATATGAAAAACTGATGACATTTCTTGTGAATGAAGACATAAACCAGTTGAGGTTGAAGACTTCAAGCACCATATGATGATGAGACAATTGTACCATTTGAATAGTGTTTTAAACAAGGCCATAATAAATGCCTTCAGATCCTTGAGAATTGACGGATAACACCACACTTACAGGAACTCGGCTGGGAGTTATTGCCAAATCCCACATTACAGTCCTGACCTCGCTCTAAGCCATTCCCACATGTTTGGGCCATTAAAGGAGCTCCTGGGATGCCAGTGTTTTAGATGTAGGAAGCAGGCATTCTGATCATGGCTGCGACGTACAGAGAAAACTTTCTACCTTGATGGTATCCAAGCCCTACTAGAAGCCCTGTGATAAGTGCACTAGTGTTGGAAGGGATTATACAGAGAAATAAACTCTCACAAGTGTATTTTGTTATTCTGCGCAAATCAAAAGTCCCAGTTTGACTTGAACTCCATATACATCTTGTATAAACACCAAGAAGAGGTAGCTATAAAGCAAAAATATATCTGAGTTAGTTTTGATTGTTAATTTTAAAATGTAAAAGACACTTCAACAGTTGTGATGCTGTGGAATCATTTTTAAAATAAAGACACAGAGTTCCTTTCATTAAGAAGTGCATTTTCTATTTCAGAACATTAAAAATAAAATTAATAGAAAAACATGGAAAGAGGCAAATGGGCAGAACAAGACATACAAAGAAGAGAGAAACCTATGAAACCTAAGACATTATAGACATTATTGACTAAACAAGTGGGCGGGAAAAACACTGGCCTTGTTGTATTGTACAGAGAGCATGGTCTGTAACATGGCTGAGCCCTGTGCAGGACAAAGTGTGCAAATTGGATCTGAGGTACTGTACTGTAAAAACATAATATCAATACAATATCCATATAAATATAAGCCTATCTATCACTTCAACGGTATTTCTATTAAAAACAATAAAATAAAAAATCTTAAATGCCTTTACAGTACCATTCTCTGCAAAAATCACAAAAGAAATTACAAATGTTTAAAAATACCAAGTGCGTAAAGTAAAATAATCTCCACGAATATGTAAAAGTGGGAGATTTCAACTCTTAAGTAAATGCTTAACGTAGATGCTCCCACCCTTAAATAAACACAAAAATCTGTAATAAATATTAAAAAATTGAGAAACATCTCCCAGTTTGCTAAACATTAAGTATGTGGTCCAAAATGAATTAGGACACCAATCCTAAATCAAAAGGATGCATTTTTCCAGAATGTGCACCTCTTGTACTGTAGCTCTGATGAAGTGCATAGTCTCTTAATGGCCTTATGGAGAACGATACAGTATGTGTGATATGTGTTTACACTGATACGCTGTGTGATGATGAGCGGGACTGAGCGCAGCTCTCGCACAAAACATCCGTGTGAGAGGTCACTCTGGAACCTGAGTAGTGTTCAGGTATTGGCTGGTGCTGCGGAGGGCGCTGGCCTGCGCTCTGCGCCTCGCCAGTCTGGAGTTGGAGGGGGGCGAGAGTCTCATGGAGCACAGGATGGCGCCGTTATCCTCCTGCTCGTCATCCTGCTGATCCTGCTGTGACAGCTGCCTGTTAAAGGCCATAGCCTCCGCCGCAAACTGAGTCAGGTCCTTAGTGCTGCAGTTCCTAGTGGCGTTACATGTAATCGTGTTATACAAGTGACACTATGTACAAAATATACCTTTTTCATTAGAAATCTCCCAGAAAAAATAAGAATGAACCTGTATACCTTTGTAAGACATGTGGAGTTGGAAGACCTACTTCCGGAGCATTCTATCAAGAAAACCACGTAAATGTTTAACGCATGAATGACATGACAATTCATCAAAGTAAAAATGGAGGAAGAAAAGGAGAAGCAGTTTTACCCCCTGAACCCACGGGTGCTGTAAGACCTGCGCCGCACTCAGCCTCAGCATGGCGTCTCGAACTAGCAGGCGGGAGATCAAGTCTTTGGCGCAGTCTGAGATGTGAGACCAATCTCGATCCCCAAACTCATATTTCCCTTCCTGGATTCGCTCGAACAGGCTGTTCTGCACACAAAGACACACAAACACTCTCAGTCCCACAAGAACAAGCTATAAAGATAGTGTGAAAACTTTTGTAATGTTTATACGACTTGGAATTTGAAGGAAAAATCCTACATTCCATAAGTGTAACATGCTTTCTTACAATTGTGGCGCTTTATGCATTGTTTTGATTGTTAAAAATGACAAATACTTAAATTAATCTTGAATCACTTGGTAATGATATAATTGAAGAAGAAGAAGAATATAAAATTTTTTGTCACATGTACTTTACAGCACAGTGAAATTACTTCTTCGCATATCCCAATTAGGAAACTGGGGTCAGAATGCAGGGTCAGCCAGCTTACAGCGCCCCTGGAGCAGACAGGGTTCAGGGCCTTGCTCAAGGGCTCAACAGTGGATTAAAGATTCAAAGAACGTTATTAATCTCAGAGGGAAATTGCATTGTCTTGGTTACAGTTGCTTACCATTGTTAAAAAAAAAAAGTAATAAATTAGACAAGGGGGAGGGGGAAGAGATAAATAACATTTAAAAATGAAATAAAAATGACTGAAAACAGTAAATACCGTATTGCACTAAGCAAGGTGCAGCACATGAGTCATGACTCAATTCACTCATATTGCACTTGGAATAGAAACAGAAAAAGGCACTGCACAAATAATACTGTTATCAATACAGCACTTGACGAGTGGTAAGGCCCAATCGCACTGGTAAATGACCGTGGGAACAAGTGCGTGATATTGTATATTACAGACAGTTACTTCCCACATAGTGTAAACGTTACAGAGAAGAGTTGTATAATTTTATGGCCACTGGGAGAAAAGATCTCTTGTGACGCTCTGTAGAAAACTTTAGTAGTAATCAGTCTCTGGCTAAATTTGCTCCTCTGGTCTGCGAGTACACTGTATAGCGGGTGAGAAGGATTATTCAAGATTGATTGCGTGTTGGACAGAATCCACCTCTTTGCCACAACCTCAACAGAGTCAAGCTCCACGCCTAGCACAGATCCGTCCCACTTAGTTACCTTGTCCAGTCTAATTCTGTCAGACACTTACATATTGCAGCCCCAAGAAACCAAAAACAAAACAAAACAAACAAACAAAAAAAATGACACTAGCGGCATTAACTGCACTCCATTATCATTATTATTAACATAAAGCTTTAAAATCTGACAAAAAACACTGCAAGGGTATGAGATCAGAAAGAATTGCTTTCAGAAGAACTCATCAAGAATTCATATGCTGTATGACAGGGGTGGGCAATTATTTTTCCCCAGGGGCCAAATGAGAAGCAGAAAATATTGTAGAGGGCCGGGCCAAAAGTTT
>JAQQZT010000007.1:6002204-6018478 GCA_030068275.1 Clarias platycephalus | reverse complement strand
TTGTAAAAAATGTTTGGAATCATGTATGATTTTCGTTTCACTTCTCACGTGTACACCACTTTGTATTGGTCTTTCACATGGAATTCCAATAAAATTGATTCATTTTTGTGGCTGTAATGTGACAAAATGTGGAAAAGTTCAAGGGGGCCAAAGACTTTTGCAAGCCACTGTATGTACAGTATACTGTACAGTACATATCAGATGTGGATCCTAAAAGTAATATGACAGTTACTGTAGTAACTATTTCTAACAGACGACACTTACTGGAGAAACATTTTTCTTCATAAGGAATGAATTCCAAACCTCTAATAGTGCATTAGTTAGGCACTAGAACACAGTCGAACCAGACTTCTTGAAATGAGTAAATACTATAATAATCCACTTGGCTAAATTTGTACTATAGGCTGTTGTGAGACATGTAAAACATATCTGTACACAAAAAAAAAGTTATAAAACAAATTAAATACACTAAACCAGTTTGTTTGCTTTAAAGAAAAATCTGTTTCTCTTCCACCTTTCATGGTTTATCCCATACAAACATTTGTAGCGTAGTGCACTCCTGACACAACTTTTTTCAATAATACACATTCTAAAATGTCATGACTCACTTTCAGCCCTGGTGTACAGTACTGCGTTAAACAGATGATTTTATTAAATGATTAACTACTAAATGAGGAACTACTACCTTTAGTGTGCAAGAAGTGCAGTGCTTGAGAAATATCCTTTACAACACGACTGGCTTCCCTTTCATCAAAGTGCTTCCTCCTTTGGATGTGTGTTAAAATGGAGCCTAACAGGAAAAGCAGATAAATATGAAATAAGTAATCATTCTGCAGAATCAGCTCTACTTTTTTAAAATAATCTAGTCATAGACGTGTACCTCCACAGAGCTTCTCAAACACCAAATAAAAGCAGCTGTCATCCTCAAAAAACTCAATGAGCTCGAGAATGTTCCTGTTGGGAAAAGCAAAGAGCTTTAACAAGCGTGTCGCTTTCTTCACACAACACTTAAATGGTTGGCTAACATTAGATCTGCGACAATGCTTACTTATTTCCTTGGCACTGATATAATGTCTCGACTTCTCGAAACACCCTGCTTCGACTGTGACCGGCAATCTTCTCGATAATCTGCGTCCATACGCAGTGACGGACTATTAACATTAACTGACACAACACAACAGTGCATTAAACATGTCTATTTTAAAAGGATTATTTTGGTCTCACCTTTACAGCGTACTCCTTGCCATTGTGCAGGTTCACGCAGCTTTGTACTTTGGCGTACGCCCCCTGTCCCAGCACCTCATCCGTGAGCCTGTAGAGATCTGCAATACAAAGAAAAAAAAAGGAAATTTCAGACTATAACCTTGCTGATCTGATATGACAACATGCAAAAGCATCATGTTAGTCTTCCATGCTTTCATGATTCCTCTGTGCTCTTCTTTTTTATGCTTTTTAGGCAACAAGATACTTAAACGCAATGCAGATACCTCATACCACAAAACTCCTCATGATGGAACTGCAGTACGTACACATGGCTAGCCTGGAGGAATTACCTTTAAATGTTCCTATAGAGCTGTCTAATGCCCGAGTCCTGCGCTTCTTCTTCCTTCGCATCCCTGCGTCATTGATGTCCACTGGCTGACTGCTCTCTGTCACTGCTACACAATGAAGAAGGCAGTTAAAATGCAGACTAGCTGGTATTTCTGAATAATTAAGTGCTTTTTTCCCCCAACTGTACCTGAAGAGTTCTGAGCAGCGCATAAGGAAAGAGCAGGAAGTGCCACATCACTATCTGATGGTCCCGACGCCAAAGAGTTACTGGCCGCCTAAAGAACAGAGAATCGTACATAAATTAGACTCAATCTGCGGTATAATAATAAAAATAATAATGAATTATCTGTATTTTTAGCCTCAACTTATTATATATCAGCATGTTGCAACTTGCAATAAAGCAAATGGCCCACAATTTGTTCCACAATCTAAACTCACTGTATAATTTAATCGTAAAAATCACATTGCAATTATTTTAACACATATTGCAATTGCATTTCGAAACTGAAATATGTAACTATAAATGAAGCATTTTGTATTCAACCATATGTTGTTTTGTATGGCAACCAAAAAGACAGGACGCCACACTGCAACATTGGTAGGCGTGTTAACACTTTTGTGATTTGTCCATCCCTGCCTTTCTTCCCTGCTGCTTGTTGTGACCATCTTGACCAATCTTAAATGTTTCCGATGAGAATTTGGCACTGATCTTACTTGCAGATAAATATAGACAGAGGGTTGTGTAATTACAGAGTCTACTTTATGAGTGCTTCCACTGAGGCAGCTTGCCAGGTAAGTGAAAAGAGGACACAGTGTGAGTGACATTTACAGGAAATCCAAACAGTGACCTAGAATGACTGGAACTTTTTATCTTATTGCAGCCAAAACACATAGCGAAAACATTCACGAGACTTCAGCAAGCATCATGGACATAAATAGTGTCAGAAGTACAATCTCTAAATTTAAATCTGACCTCTTATCATAGGTAAAGCAAGGTTTATAACACAATCTAAACAACTGTGTATGAGACCAGCCTGACATTACGCTCAGAAAGGCCCAACTAGCCAAATAAAATAACTGTAACATAGTGAGCTTTACAGTAAGAAGTCAGATGGTGTGAATGGAGAAAATATTCCGACTGACCATGTATGTTGGTCCCCCCCGCCCCTTTTTGGTTATATTACAGTATTACTAAAGAAGAAATGGATTCAATGATATTTGGATTTTTTTTGTGTGGAAACATCTAAAAATTTACACAGAAAACGTACATAAAGCTTTATAACTGCCCTAGAAATATAAACTTGACTTGGAGACTTGGGTATAGCGACACTAAAGATTACAAAAAAAAACATGTCATGTTCTGGCTGTCACCTGACGCGTGCCATGAAGCGTCTGCAGATCTGAGTGCTCACTCTTCCTCACCATATCTGCAGGCTGCAAAGATAAAACAGTAACGTCCTCATATCAGTGTATTAAATAAAAAAATGAACAGGTCTGTACAGTTTCAATATTAGAATACAAGTTGTCTTACTCATGTCTTATGTAATTGTTATTCTGTATAAGAGAGCATTAGGTGCCAGGGAAAAAGCTGCCATTTATGAGTTTTAGTCAAGATTTTAATGCTTAAAAGGTTTGCACACACGCACTACTGATTGTACCAAAGCAGCTTTGAAACGAGCAAGTCACTTGTGATATCGGCAAAAACTAAAAAATTTTAAAATGCCCTGACACGACAAGAGGCAGAAACCACGAGAGGAACCATGAGAGGATAAAGATTAAATTTTAAAAATGGTCTTAAAACAACTCCAGCGGATTAAAATTCACTTATACCACTTCCACGCTGTTATTTCAGTGGTGAAAATATATACTAATCCCAGTACAAATATTAAGTTTAGCTTTTCTAATTAATATCTATTGTTGCAGGTGTTGGTTTACATTATGCAAGTAGCTTATTAGTAGATAAGTAGATTATTAAATCCTGCACATAACTGTTCATAACATCGCTTTTAAACAATATTTTGATTTCATTTATGGTGCAGGTTAAACTTCAGGCAGAAAAGTACTGCAAAGGTGTCCATTAAATTCTGTCCAGCAGTCGATTTAAGATGCGCCCACAATTTGACAGTATGCTGTCAAAACTTCCAGTTTGTACTCTGGCACATAACTGCTCCCAGGCCTGGACTGACCATAGGGCATACCGGGAGCAATGCCCGCCGGGCGGACGCACATTTTTGGGCTGGGGCTGTCAGTCATAATTTAATATTTTTAAAAAGGTTTATTAGGCCAATTTATTTATTACCGCAACGGTAGAGTATCTGAGACGAATCGCGGCCCATTGGTTGACTGTCTTAAAGGACATTGAGCTAGTCCAATGAAATCTCAGGCCATGCCCTGCCTCCCTCCTGGCCAGCCCTCATCTCCCCTTGATAAAATCTGCTATTTAGAGTACGACCGGAGTTGTTTGAAACAAAACAGTGAGCGCATATATCCTTTGATGTGTCATATGCCTCAGCATATTGTTTAAATAATCATGGTGGGCCGCTATGACCAAAAATGCCAGGGCCGTTTTTTTGGTCCCAGTCCAGCCCTGATTGATCCTAACATTACGTCTACAAAACATTTTCATTTTATTTGGCGCAGGTGTAACTTCAGGCAAATACTAAGTACTGCCAAAATTTCATTAAATTCTGTCCAGTCATTTTTGTGTGATGCTGTGACAAATCTGGCTGGAAAGACATACAGACATACAGAATTTTTTCCTGAGACTGGGTTAGGGTCCTCCAATATATGAAAGGTAAAGATATAATTGAAAAGGCGAGTTCTAACTAAGGAACAAAGGCAAAACCTAAGAAATGTTAGGGAAGTATTTTAGTCATGATTATCTTTTTTTACTGAACAGCCTGGTATAGATTTAAAACTGGAATAAACCGGCTGATTGGGCAGGAACGCGCTCGCAGGTCACGTGACAGTCGCCGATAAGAAACGCTAGCTGAAGTCGGTCGCTCGCGCCATAGCTCGCGTTTTATTCACCTGCCAATCAACGAATTGATAGCGCATCTCCCGGTCACGTGACAGGCGCCTAAAGGAAATACAAGCCGCATAGCGAACATGTTTGAACATTTCAGTCAGCGGGTTTATATAAGAGAACGAGAGACAGAGGGAAACTCCTGCCACGACAGCGTACATGAATTGGATGGCTCATAGGTTATCTAACGATCTGTCACGACAGCTTGCAATTTTATCAGAGATACAGTAAACTATTTCATTATAAACATAGCAAAAATGATAATATTCCAGTAACCTAACCTATTCTTCTAACGTTACATCTTTATATTAGACTAGGAAGGGTGCCCCTAATTTATGTTTGCTAAATAGGAATTACAGACTGATGCAAATAGTTAACGTTAGATAGCGAATGCTGTTATAAAAAAAAAAACACGCAGTATATGGACAACA
This sequence comes from Clarias platycephalus, assembly GCA_030068275.1. Lineage (NCBI taxonomy): Eukaryota > Metazoa > Chordata > Actinopteri > Siluriformes > Clariidae > Clarias > Clarias platycephalus. The sequence continues at coordinate 6,013,471 of JAQQZT010000007.1, read as the reverse complement.
AGCCCATACCATTAACATAGGGAACACATACAAGGACATAAACGCTATTAAACACAACATAAATCCAAACCTGGAATCTGCTCCCAAATAACTCTATCTGCGTCCGTCTCCCCGATAAGCGCGCGAGACCAGGAGGAAACACAACACCATCAGGTCACGCCCACCACGCACGTACCCTGCCTTTCATTGGTCTACTGCGGTAGGAGCGTGCTGACGCAAACGGACAGAGGTCTCACCCCAGTGACGCAAATCTTTTTGATCTTTTTTTTTCTACTACAGTACTTTCAGTCATGGACCCGAAGAGGAACTGGGTGTATGAGTTCAGTGCTTTTACTGGCCAACGTATATGTGGACTACATATTTTACATGTTATAAATGTATGAGTTCTTGAGCACTTGCTCACACCACGGCTAATGTGGTTAAAACTCAGAGCATTTTAGCCATTTTGCTGGTTGTTTTTTAAAATAAACATATAGGGCTCAGCACTGAACAGTATAGAGTGACATATTCTTTTTTTCAGCACAACTTGGGCAATATGACACAACTGAATTTTATTTCATTTTAAACAACTATACAAAAAAGGCTGAGCCAAAAATAAATAAATTTAATGGGTCACACAGGCAAAGAAATAGCACAGATACATATAATCACTTGTTATTCTGGTTGTTTTCAGTTGTTTTCTGACAACAATAATAACAATAATATGCTCATTTTGAGAGTCCAAAAGTTTGACAATAATAATGTGAAAGTAATAAAAACATTTCTTTCTACCTGACATATTCAAAAACCCAAATGTGCAGATTGATGTCTGAAACCTCCCCTGCAAGATTTCCATATAAGCACATATATTTATTTTAAATCGTCATTGACCTATGCTGTGTTGCTGATACAGATCTGTGCCACTTGGGTTTTAAGGGTCAACTCAAAAAGGGTTGAAAAAGGCTAGAAAGACGGTGGTGTAGTGGTCAGCACTGTGGCCTGGGGCTTGTGTTTTTTGTAGGAATTTCTGCATCAGTAGATTAGGGAGGTTATAGCTACTAGAACTGCCAATTCTCATGTACTGAGCGTGAAACTCATCACACAATTACTCATCAAAACATTTGCCTGTGAAAGGGCATCACCGTGGCTTAGTGGTTAGCACTGTGGCCTCGCACCTCCAGCTTCCGGGTTACATGCTGTAAAGCTAACTGCCATTCCAAAAGTGCCCAGAGTGTGTGATTAAACATTTATGTGTGTGCCCTGCGATGGATTGGCACCCGCTCCAGTATTAACCACATCTCATGCCCTAAGCGTTCTGGGATAAGTGCCAGGCCTCCAGCATAATCCAATTGTAACTAATACAAATTTACAGCTGCATGAAGGCATCAATCAAACACAAATGATAAGAGTGGGTGTATTATCAAAAGAGGGAATTTAATTATACACAAAATAATGGTGTCATAATGGTTGGCACTGTGGTCCCGCACTTCCAAGGCTGAGGGTTTAATTCCCACCTCAGGTCTGTGTGTATGGACTTCACACGTTCTCCTGAGGTGTTTCCTCCAGATCAGTTGTACCAACTCCAGTTTCCTCCGACAGTCCAAGGATAAGTTTAATTGGCGCTCCTAAATTGCCTGTAGTGTGTGTGTGTGTGTGTGTGTGCCCTGTGATGGATTGGCACCCTGTCCAGTGTGTACCCCACCTCGTGCCCTAAGTCTTCCGGGTTAGACTCCAGGCTCCCACAACCATGTTCACAAGATAAGATAAAAGAAAAAGAACACTCAAGGGCTAATAAACATGATTAAAGAGAGAATCGTGTGAGCAAGAGAGAGAAAGATTCACAATCGTACATGCCATGCCCACTTTATAGTCTGTATATAATAATAATAATTATTATTATTATTATTATAATAATAATTATTATTATTATTATGGTTATAATATAAGTGCCTTTGTTTCATTTCTTTTTCAGTAGTTTTCATCACTTCATGAAAACAATCAACAAACAAATTATTATTATTATTATTATGGTTATAATATAAGTGCCTTTGTTTCATTTCTTTTTCAGTAGTTTTCATCACTTCATTTTTGACTGCACAGTTGAATGAATGTATTTTTTGTATGTTTTTTATCTGTTTATGTCTGTTTTTATTGTTCATATGTGTCATTCCAATAAAGCATCCATTGAATCCTTGTTTCTCTCTCTCTCTCTCTCTCTCTCTCTCTCTCTCTCGCTTTCTCCCTCTCTCTCTCTCTTTCTCGCTCTCCCATACACACACATGCATGCACGATCCAGGGGAATTCCCCCTCAGAAACCAGTGGCTGACCCACTTTGGTGGATTTTTCTATCACACAGTTTATAACATCTTGATTTTCCTCTTTCTCATCTGTCCCTTCAAGTTTCCTCACGACCCTCATACATTCTCTCTGTTCCACGGCTCCTGCATGACTGCTGCACATAATATTACCTGCATTTTGTTGTATTCTCTCTTAATCAAGTTTGTTAGTCCCTGAATGCTCATATGAATAGAAATAATGCTTAATTGTTGATTAAACACAATGTAAATATTGTAATTTTCTCTGTCCTGGGTGTAAATTATTTTACTGCCCTCAGGGGCGTTTTGGTGGGTTGGTGGAGATTGCTACTGATCATTACTGACTATTGTTTAAAGAGCTATATAAATAAACCTGAATTAAATCGAATTAAAATTCAATGTTTTAATGATCATTTCTAAAATAATGGCCATCAAAATAATAATTTGTTACATAATGCAATTAAATTGCTATACAACAATCAACATTAAGTATAAAGTCCTTTGTTCTTAAAATCATGTTGTATCCGGCTGGGCATAGAGTCAGAAAGACGTCTGCAGTACTCTGGTGGCATTCGTTCAATCCATGCCTGCTTGATTGCTTCCTGATGATCATGTACAGAAATTTTCCACAGAAGTTCACGGTTCATTGAGAATTCCATAGATTTAGCGATTTTTGTGCAGAAGTGGACTCCCTGGCTTCAGAAAGTAAAAGTCCTGCCACATATTTGCTCCATCCATTAACTTCAGCCAGATGGGCTAGAACTAATTAATGACATCAGCTGTTTTCTCCGCAGGAATAACAATAATAGATGACAAACGTTGTCATAATACTTTTGGCCACCACTATATTGTGTTGCACACAGGAGAGAGAGAGAGAGAGAGAGAGAGAGAGAGAGATTGCACTCTGCTTATACCAAGATGGTACAGATTATCCATTGCAATATGAACTTCTGAATCTCTGAGTCTGTAATTTCCTTTTTCTGTCCCTACACAGATGCTTTCTTTCTTATCTCTATATTGTTAAATCTACTGTCACTGCTATTTTGTTAATTTATGGCAAAAATTAGCCTACGCCCTTTGGCAGTACTGTTTCTTATTTTGATCATGCCAGCAAAGCCTATTTTAACTGATATCAACTCAGGGAATTACAGAACCCTAACCTGACCAGCCAGTTATCCTTGATTTTTCTTTTTGAAATTGCCCAGAAGGCACTCAATTGCGTAATTCCTTTCCCCTCCACACGCTGACTGCAAATAAAAGTTCTGCTCTGTAAGTCTGTCTAATGCGTAGCTATGAAACACTCCCACTTCAAGGTGAAAATATTTGGGGCTAAGAATAAAACTAATCAAGAGTTTTGATTCCCGCCCGTATGTTTCCTCAAGGAATTCCGGTTTCCTCCTACAGTCAAAGACATGCATATTAGGCTATTACCCACAGTGTGTGAATGTGTGCCCAGTGATGTACAAGCACCCAGGGGGTACACCACCTCATGCCCGAAGCCTATGGGTTCCCATGACCTCCTTGTGTTTTGTGTTTTCCTCGACAGTACTTCAGTTTCCTCCCACAGTCTAAAACCACACCTTGTAGGCTGATTGGTGTTTCCAGATTTTTCATATGTGTGGGATTAAGTGTGAATGTGTGTGTGTGGCTGTTCCCTATGTTAGGTTGGTACCCCAACAGGTATGTTACCAGCCTTGAGTTCCTTGGGACAGGCTCCAGACCCACTGTGACCCTACACAAGAAAAGCAATATGCAACATGAATGAATGGACACAACCATCTTGGGTTCATCTAGTGCATCAAATGTTCATTTATCAACCCAATATATTTATTTTCTCTTTTACTCTGTTATAAATGCCATATGTACAGTGGCGTGAAAAAGTGTTTGCCTCCTTACTGTTTTCTTTTTTTTTTTTTTTTTTTGCATGTTTGTCACACAATGTTTCAGATCATCAAGCAAATTTAAATATTAAGCAAAGATAACACAAGTAAACACATCATGCAGTTTTTAAATGAAGGTTTTTATTATTACGGGAAAACAAAATCCAAAACTACATAGCCCTGGGTGAAAAAGTGTTTGTCCCCCCTGTTTAAACATAACTTAACTCTGGTTTAAGAGTTACACACCAGAGTTCAATTTCTCTAGCCACACCCAGGCCTGATTACCGCCACACCTGTTCGCAATCAAGAAATCACTTAAATAGGACCTGCAAGTGAAGTAGACCAAAATATCCTCAAAAGCTAGACATCATGCCAAGATCCAAAGAAATTCAGAAACAAATGAGAAAGAAAATAATTGAGATCTATCAGTCTGGAAAAGGTTATAAAGCCATTTTTAAAGCTTTGGGACTGCAGTGAACCACAGTGAGAGCCATTATCTACTGTACAAATGGCAAAAGACAAAAGTTGACCTCTTTAGAAGGCGTGTCCCATTATGTGTGGTGTAAAAGTAACACCACATTTCAGAAAAAGAACATCATACCAACAGTAAAATATGGTGATGGTAGTGTGAAGGTCTGGGGCTGTTTCGCTGTTTCAGGACCTGGAAGACTTGCTGTGATAAATGGAACCATGAATTCTGCTGTGTACCAAAATATCCTGAAGGAGAATGTCCGGCCACCTGTTTGTGACCTTAAGCTGAAATGAACTTGGGTTCTGCAGCAGGACAATGATCCAAAGCACACCATCACGTCCACTTCTGCATGGCTGAAGAAAAACTAAATGAAGACTTTGGAGTGGCCTAGTCAAAGTCCTGACCTGAATCCAACTGAGATGCTGTGGCATGACCTTAAAAAGGCAGTTCATGCTTGAAAACCCTCCAATGTGGCTGAATTACAACAATTCTGCTAAGATGAGTGGGCCAAAATTCCTCCACAGCGCTGTAACAAACTCACTGCTGCAAAGTGTAACCCAACCAGTTATTAGGTCTAGGGGGCAAACACTTTTTCACACAGGGCTATGTAGTTTTAAAACCTTCTTTTAAAAACTGCATGTGTTTACTTGTGTTATCTTTGACTAATATTTAAATTAATTTGATCTGAAACATTAAAGTGTGACAAACATGCAAAAATATAAGAAATCCGTAAGGGGGCAAAAACTTTTTCACACCACAGTACAGTATTTGTTATGTATTTGTTTTATGTATTTGATCAGTAAACTGAATCAGACCTAATAACAGGGACTTGATTACCGTTTTAAAACTATTAAGAACAGAATTTAAGTACTTTTTTATTTATGTCCTGTTCTTATACTTCGTTGGTTTCCAACTCTGGTCCTGGAGATGTTTTCTTTGTTCCCAGGTTCAAACCCCACAACCACCAACAGTTGCCACTGTGGGGCCCTTGAGCAAGGCCCTTAATCCTCAACTGCTCAGATGTGTAATGAGATTAAAAAAAAAAAAAAAGTAAGTCGTTCTGGGTAAGAGCATCTGCCTAAATGTAAATGAATAGAAGTGGGTGTAGTAGAGCAGGGAGAACACCAAAATGTATAGGAAAGTGGGTTCTATATGACAAAGCTTGGGAACCACTGGTATACATACTGTAATCTAATCTGCATTCAGAAAAATTCAAATATTTTCATAAACAAGATGCTCGAAAAAGGTCCTTTTTGAAATGTACTAGTGGCTAAAATCACCCTGATAGATCTACGGTCTGTGTTTTGATCCTGAGTGAGGGTTACTGTCTGTGCAGAGATTTTAAATACTTCCTCTATTTGTGTGAGTTTCCTCTAGGTTCTCTGGTTTATGCTCTTATGTCTCTCCAAAAAAAATGCAGGAAGATAGCCACTCTTAGGATATGTCCTGTATAATGCATGATGTGTTCATGATGACTCCCTTCCCATCCGATGTGTTTCTGCCTCAAGCCATTGGGAAAGGTACAGTATTCTAGGATTAGGTTTAGGATAAAGTTGTAATGAATTAATGAATGAATTAAAGTTTGGTTTGTATTTACTTTTAATAAATATTGTACTTTTATAATAAAACATGGAAAAATAATAATAGAAAACATATTTATTCATCAGAAAGCACAAATAAGAAGAGCTCATGCAAGATCTTTCTAGAATACTTTGTACAGTACGCAATAAAAATACAAAATCACAAATTGTTTTTTTTCCAGACATTTTTCAGCTTACGTCTCCTTATATATGGATATGGACACTCACATGCTCTCTTTCTATGTACAGTGACTTCTACAAGTCTAATAGCAGGAAAATAAATTATGATATAAATGAGTGGTACTATTAAAGATAAAGCTCACTTTTAAGACAGAAAGATTAGGCAAAGAGTTTGTTTGGTTGTTCAGCTGGTTGGAAATATAATAATGATATCATTTATATGTGGTTGTAAAATTATATATAAATAAAACAATACAAGAACAGTACGCATCCACATAAAATCTACAATACAAGCAAGAGACGTGCCACAGTCAGAGGTTTGGTAATGGTATTTGCATTAGACAGAAAAAGCTGCTCTGAGTGTTTAACATGTAACATGCCCCAGCACAGACCCCAGGGGTAAAAAGGACAACATTGAGTCTTTTCGAGTCTCAGACATGTACATATGATGCATGAAGACAAATTCTTTAAATCTTTCACATATAAAGTGAATAAGAAAAAAAAAAAAAAAACTGGCAAAATTGGCAACTATTATGATCCCATATACTTTAAGGTTCTTTTGCAGTCCAATGTATGTAATATATTGAAATTGGCTCATATAGCATATTTTAACCATAAAAACACATTTTTTTTGGAAAATCAAGTCTGCTACAGCTCTACCAAGGCTCATTTAGTAGAACATATCCCAATACAACAAGGCGAACCTTAAATCAAATACATATTAGAAATAAAGGTTTTAAAACCACAAGATGTTTGGACCATTGATGTATGAATGTTGGCAGCCTTTAGGGGTTACTTCACCGCCCACCTGCTTCAGTTACAAATCCGCTCTGTCATGGCTCTCTGTTAGACAAGAAAAGACATGAACTTGGCGTGTAAGGAATTTTCAGTTATTTAGTCATCGACTGCTTGTATTGTAATTGATCTTTAATTTGAAAAAAAAAAAGATGAAATAAAAAGATACATATCCTTCTCACCAGTGGCTCCAGTTCGGAGTGCTCGATGAGACTAAACTCGGAGATGAAGTAGTAGTAGTGTTTGTAGCAGGTGTTGACATGAGCTTCAGCTCCCATGTTGCAGATGCTATCAAAGTGATGAATGTAAACGTGCACAAACACACGGAACAGCCGGCTTAGTATCTTTTTACAGACCTGCTGGAAGTTCTTGGGAAAAGGAACCCCTGAAAAAGAGAAAAATCTTTATGAACTGAGGTCATGTCAGATGCTTCGTTAAATGTGTTCACACCCTGACAGAAGTCTTGTCGCCTATCCAAGTTGTAGGAACAACAAATAACTTAACTTCTAGTTGATCATTTGGAATCAGGCTTATGTGAAAGGCAAAGCCCTCGAGATTACGCTTATTTTACCAAAAGAAAATCTAATCATGCTGTGAATTTTAATTATTTAATTAGGACAGAAAGGTCAGACTTTGCTTAGATAAAAGTCTTGTCACTTAACAGAGACAATGTACAGTACAGAACATAAAGTCATAGGGCAGTGGAAAAAGAATTAATATTGTGTATGACTCCCATGAGCTTGAAGGACTGCATCCAAGCTCATGGGAGTCATACACGATGACTCAAATAACGAGAGTTAATCAGGATTCATTGGTTTCATCTTCAATGCCTCCTCCTTCATCTTACCCCAGACATGCTCAATAATGTTCATGTCTGGTGACTGGGCTGGCCAATCCTGGAGCACCTTGACCTTCTTTGCTTTCAGGAACTTTGATGTGGATAAGGGTTAGTCCAAACGGTTTATACAAGATGAATCTTGAATATACCTATTTGTGATTCGGCCTCACTGAAACACTAGACTTCTGGCTAGTACAGTGTCTGTAATTTTCAGGCCATATTTAAATTATATATATACATGCTCATAAACCATATAGTTTCATGGGGCAGCAATAATATCAACAGAGTGTCAAAGAACATTAGGTAGCTATCAGACATTAGAAAGCTATCGAACTTAAATTATTAGATGAACCTTGTAACAGCTGTTGATTTCAACAACACAGTGCAAAAGTTAATATCACTGATCAAGGTTACACACATTACAGGACCTCGGCTGGGAGTTATTGACACATCCTCTGTACAGCACTGACCTCGCTCCAAGCTATTTCTAAATGTTTGGGGCATTAAAGGAGTTCCTGGGAGGCCAGCGTTTCAGACATGAAGTAAGTTGTTTGTAGTCTAGCACAGGATTGTATACAGAAATAAAGGTAGTTTTTGTATTCTGTTCTTCTGCACAATCAAAAGTCCAGGTTTGATTTGAACACCCCTTGTATTACTATCATTTTTTTTTTTTACAACCCAATTTACCTTACAAAAGAGACTCTTCTGTATACAATGCTGTGAAAAAGTATTTGCCCCTTCCTGATATTTGTCACACTTAAATGATTGAATGTAAGTTATTAAAGTTAGTAAAATGTTTAAATACATTTTTTAAAAGATGATTTCATTGATTAAGAGTAAAAAGTTGTCCGAATCTATCTATCTCTATGTGAAAACATAATTGCCCCTACTCAACTGTAATTTTTGGAATGCTAAGTTAAATTCCACTTGCCACACTCAGGCCTGATTACTGCCAGACCTGTTGAATCAAGAAATTACTTAAATAGTACCTGTCTGACAAAGCAAAGAACACTAATAGATCTAAAAAAGCAACATGATATAAAGAAATGTGAGAACGTGAGAAACAAAGTAATTGATATATGTCATATATGCTTGGAAAAGGTTACAAAACCATTTTAAGGCTTTGAGACACCAGCGAACCACAATAAGAGCCATTATCCACAAATAGAGAAAACGTGGAACAGTTGTAAATCTTTCCAAGGCCTACAAAAATTACTCCAGAGCACAATGACGACTCATCCGGGAGCTGATAAAAGAACCCAGAACAACATCTAAAGAACTGCAGGCCTCACTTGCCTCAGTTAATGTAAGTGTTCATGATTCAACAATAAGAAAGAGACTGGGCAAAAAAGGGAATCCATGGGAGAGTTCCAAGGTAAAAGTCACTGCTGTCCAAAAAGAACACAAAGGATCTTCTCACATTTGCCAAAAAACATCTTGGTTATCCCCAAGACCTTTGGAGAAATATTTTGTAGACTGTTGAGACAACTTGTTGGAAGGTGTGCATCCCGTTACATCTGGCATAAAACTAAAACAGCATTTCATGAAAAGATCATTAGACCAACAGTCAAACATAGTGGTGGTAGCTTGATGGTCTGGGCTGCTTTGCAGCTTCAGTACCTGGACAACTTGACATAATGGACCCATGAATTCAATGCTCTACCAGAAATTCGTGAAGGAGAATGTCAAAGTCCAGGCTTAAATCCGATTGAGATGTTGTGGCATGGCCTTAAACAGGTTAAACCCTCCAGAGTGATTGAACTAAAACGATTCTGCAAAGAAGAGTCGGCCAAAATTCCTCCACAACGATGTGAAAGATTCATTGCCAGTTATCACAAACGCTTGATTGCAGTTGTTGTTGTTATTAGGTTTAGGAGACAATTACTTTTTCACATAGGGCCAAGCAAGTTTGGACAGCTTTTTTCCTTTAATAAAAGAAATCAATTTAGAAGTGTATTTTGTATTTAATTGGGTTATCTTTGTGTAGTATTGAAATATGTTTGACAATCTGAATCATTTAAGTGTGACAAACACATTATTTACGCTATTAACATATTACTGTTGTAGAAATCTATTAGATCTAATTCCAACTTTCTGTCGTGATACAAAATCTTATCATCCCATCACCCTGACACCCCCTTCATTATCCATCCTGCCTCCTTCACTGAATTGAGTGAAGTAGAAATACTGTACCCTACCCTAATGTGCCTGTGGCAATACCTGTTTTAATCACTTGGAATAATAACGTTGTTTCCCCACAGCTGTGCAGCTATCTGTCAAACAGCAACTTTTTAGAAGTTCGAAGATTTACATTTGTTGAATCAGTGATGCCGCACATCTAGGAGCTACCACAGCTGTTTTTTAATAACACAAAATCAAAGATCATTGTGGACTCACCTATGCGTGTAGGGAAGATATTCTCATTGTTGATGAGCGATTCAATCCAGTCCATCAGCAGGTTCATATACTGGAGGGCTGGGAGTTTGGTGGGCTTCTTGTAGTGGTCTCCATCTTGCCATCTGTATTCGTAGCGAGGACCTCCAGACATAACGGGGCAGCTTCTCTCTGAGCAGAATTCGCTAACAGTTCCATAAATCAGGTTGATGCGGTTAAAGAAATCTACTACATGGACAGCAATCCAGTCATTAATGCTCTCCCCCTCAGGCAGCTGAACCACCTTCCTGAGGTCCAACCCTGACTTCAGCGATGCCTGGGCTCTCTTATACAGCTCGAACCTCTGCGTGCCAGGCTCGAAGCGCTTCCGAGGCCTGAACGTCTTGTCTTTGCTGAACACTTGGCCAAGGCACAGAGCCATGCTTCTACAGCTTGGGCTGATAGTAGAATCTCCAGCAGAAATGTCAGGACAGATGAGATGTTGTCTCCTGTATCATCAACAGATGCAGGTGCTTGTAAAAAGAATACAAATGTGCATAAAATTAGTATGTTGATACTATGTTGTGGCCATGACTTACTAAGGTGAGGGAACAAAATAGTATAATGCATGGCCACAAGACACTATGTCGTGGTCACAGCTTAATAATACATGGCTACATTTACATTTAGGCATTTGGCAGATGCTCTTAGCCAGACGAACTTACAAAAGTGCTTAAGTTTCCATCATTGCATTGATTCTTAAACTGGGTTTTCAGGTAACTAACTATGTACCAGCAGTCAAAAAGTTTTGTGAATTTTTATTTTTTTTAATTTTTTTATTTTTATTTTAATTTT
>JAQQZT010000007.1:5968360-5984330 GCA_030068275.1 Clarias platycephalus | reverse complement strand
AAAACCTTGTGAAGACTTACAGAAAACATTTGACCTCTGTCATTGCCAACAAAGGGTATATAACAAAGTATTGAGATAAAATTTTGTTATTGATCAAAGACTTATTTGCAAATTATGGTGGAAAATAAATTCTTCAAAAATCCTACAATGTGATTTTCTGGATTTTTTTTCTTATTTTGTCTCTCATGATGAAAATTACAGGCCTCTCTCATCTTTATAAGTGGGAGAACTTGCACATTTGGTGACCGACTAAATACTTTTTTGCCCCAATGTAGGAGTCCCTCAATAATTCTTAATAATTGTCTAATAATGGCTGATTAGACAATTTATTTGTCCAAAGAGAAATGACTGCCTTTTTTGTTGTTGACATATCCACTTTCAATCACAGCTTTTATAAGAACACATGATCCCCGGAATATGCATGGAATTATGTAATCAGTCAATCATGTCGTAGGTGCGCAGTCTGTAATATCATGCAGATACAAGTGACGAGCTTCAGATAACCTTCAATGAGAACAGAGAAAACGTAATCGGAATGACTTTGAAGGGTGTGCAAAAAAAAAAAGCACTAATGAGCAGCCATACTGCAGGCAGAAATGTCTTTGTGATGAGAGAGGTACTTCCTGATGAGTGTAATGACCTGACAGGAAATGTGCCATTCAAGTCAGTCTGGGACTTTTGGTTATGCAGAATAACAGGAAACGTTTTTTATTCCTTTATTTCTATATAATCTCCTGCAACACTAATGCACTTATCCCAAGGTAGGAAGTTTTCTTATTACGCTGGAGCCATGATAGAATTTCCTGCTTCGCGTTTGAAACGCTGGCCTTCCAGGAACTCCAGACATGTGGAAATGACTTGGAGCGAGCTCAGGACTGTGCAGGGAATGTGGCAATAACTCCCAGCCGAGTTCCTGTGAGTCTCTTGTGAGTTGCAAGTTGACAACCAGTTATCTTCTACGATTTCCAAGGATCAGTCGTTCACTCGCTAAATATTCACGGGAACGGCTGCAGTGGATTACTAGCCACCTCATCCAGGATCGTATGGCATTCTCTTAAACTTTTGCATCATCCAGATGTTTTACTGCATCTAAGAGTCTCATCACCGTACTGTGCTTGGAGTCACAATACGCTTTTCCGTTCTTGCATAAACACAGTTGCACACCATTTTGCCCAACATGCCATTCACATGACCTGACACGCTACCACCACCATGCAATAATAAGAGACACGTGTCACTTATCAGCATGACCATCATCTCCTTATTCACAATAAGGACTTAGAAGGACTAACTTTTAATGAGTTAAAACCCCTTGGACTTCAAATAACCGCTCTATACAACAGCGCTGAGCCAAAAAGCAGCTCAAAACGTAAAACGGGTTATAGTAGCACAAAACCAAAGTGGAAAAATGTCACCTTACATTCTGACCTTTAGCTGTACAGGTTTGGTGAATCTCAAGATCACCTTATATTCCTAACATTTATGTGGTTTTCTGCTGTTGTTGCTCATTAGCATAAGTATGTGACATTTTTGTGTTTGCAGATCCTTGTCTATGTACACGTCTTTTGTGCCTGAAAATCCTACAGCAGTATTTTTTTTTTTTCTTCATCCTGAAGCTCCTGACCTGTATCTGAATGATCTTATGTCAAGCACATCAAAACCCCATCCCAGACACTGTTCAGCCAATACCGTGGAGTTAAAAAAATTTAACGTGGCACCGCGTGAACCCGACAGGAGGGACACTAGAAACATGGATTTAACAAGTCAGAAAGTGCTCTTAGTTAAGATGTCCTGCGAAGTGGGTTGAGCTTGATGTCATTTCATGTTTCACCAAAGAACATAACCTTCAAAGGTATAAAGCCATCAAGGTGAAATGAACAAGAACCAGAATCTTCCCAGATCAGTTTGAGAGAATTTTTTTGTCAGTCATCAATGCTAAAGGCAGTTCAGGTTTTTGATGTTATATTGAGAGTAAAGGTAAGGACGTCGAGGAGAAGAAGAATAGGTTGGCAATTTCCGGCGAGGCATGCTTGGATTTTTTTTTTTCCCTTTTTTTTTTTTTTCGTTGTAGGTAGGTGGAGATTCGGAGAAGGGAGCAGCCATCTCATGCTCTCATTCTCTCAAAGACTTGTCTATCCACTGGGGTTAGAGAGACTGGTCCGACAGGATCTGGCTGTCTGAGAAACAGCACTGTTTGTATTATGAAGGTAAATGTGTGTCTTTGGAGACAGAAAACCTGATACCCTCAACGGTGAGGGGTCTCCGTTAGCCTTGCCAGTGTGATATTTTAGAAGAAAGACAACTGTAGTTGAAATGAAGAAATTTAGGAACTGATCATGAGAATTGAAACATGAAGTAACACCTTGACTAAAAGTCACCTGGAGTAAAATCCTTGACCTTATTCTTCATTAATTCACAGTCCTGTGCAAAAGTCTTTTCTTCTTTTTCTTGTATCTTTAACGTAGCCATGAGGAATACTGTAGTTCCCCAGCCTTCTTAATTCTCTCTCATTTTCAGTCCCTGTACCTGACCAGTTTCAGAGGAATGTTTTTGTTTGTTAAGCCACACAGTGACCTATGAATCATTTAAGTTAAAATAAAAAAAATGTAAGGCATGAACCAATGAGAAACGGGTGCAGATGATCAGGCCAGTAATTAGTTTACTGATGATGCCAAATGCCGATTGGTTGGGACAAATGAGAGGGGATATGAAATCGCTGGCTGCTCTGGTTGTTACATAAACATTTGTTTACATTCCTTTCATTTAGTATACATCATTTAATTTCATATCAAGAAATGAGGGGGGTGGCTCAAAACGTTTGCACAGTACTGTATTTGTCTGGACCTCATCACCAAGTCAAAGGTCACACTTTCCAGTGTTCTATTAATTGAATAATTGAACAATAATTTTTTTTAAAGCGTTTTTATTGTAGCTCAACATTTATTTCAGACCTACCTACTTTCACGGAGTTGCCTATGAGCCATTAGTCTTGGTTTTGTTCTTTGTTAAATTAATGAGGTAATTATTATTATTATTGTCTTCCACGTTTTTAAAGAAGTCATCCTCACTACCGTCACCAACTTTGCGTGTGATTTCGGTTGTCCGCATGCCCGCTGCGATTCCAGATTAACTCCCTAACCTGGTGACTTCTCTTTTTAATGGTGATTATGGGCGAGTCAATGTGTACACATTGCAGTTGGTAAAGTCATAAGATTGTCATGCCCACTCTAATGCTCATGGTACTGTATTATTGCTGTTAGGTCTTGTCCCTCATGCTATTTTAGTATATATATTTTTTCTGTTCTCATTCAGCGTATGATGATTTGATGAATGCTGGCCCAAGCCGTGGCTTATTAGTAGCCGCTAACTAACCAAAGCCTGAACAGTGGCACGCTTTGAGGGCAGCTTTGTGTATTTAGGGAGGTGAGTGCCGCTCTGGACGTCGCTTTGTGTTCGAGGGTGTGTTTCTGTGTCGCCTGTGCTGCTTAGGGTAGCCGGCGCAGAACAATAGGCTCCTTCATGATAACAGAGTAGCTACTGATTTCTTGCCCTGCGCTGGCGAATAATCCTATGGACGCAGGCCGGGGTGAAAGCCGCGGGTCAGGCCACGGTCCACGGCTTACTGTGGAGAGGAAGGAGACCAACGTGGGTGGGTAAGGGTGGGTCGGGAATGTCTATTATTTAAACCAATTTGTTAGCAGGATCGGTCTCTTTCCTGTTAAAAAGGGCCTGCTTTGGCACAGTGGGACTTTTCCTGCTGCTCACTTACTCCTGCGCATGCACACACAGCTGCTTTTCTCCCCCCATCCCTCTCTCTCTCTCTCTCTCTCTCTGTAAGCCAGTTATTCATCCACTGGGTGAGTCAGAGTAGGAGGAGTCTCCGAGGCCAGCAGTACCAGTCACCCTGTTGAATATCACTTTTTTTTCCCTTCTCTCTGTCTCCCTCTCTTTCTCTCAACTTCTCCTTTCTCTCTCGCTCTCTTCCTCTCTTTCTCTCGCTCTCTCTCTCTCTCTCTCTCTCTCTCTGTGTGTGTGCCTTCAAACGTTCCCTGTTACTGTTCAGGCCGTGCTTTCCATCTGAACTGGGAGAACAATAACTTGACGGGAGTCCTGGCCCACCAGCACTTAGCAGCAGGAGCAGCCCCTGAGGAAGAAGTTTAAGGTGAGTGGAACATTTTAACTTCACAGTCACCAATTCTTACCTTATAAGTTTTTTCCTAATCTTGAGTTCACTTCCTAATGTTGAAGGAGCGCAATGTTTAGGAACTATCCTGGTCGGTTTTGCCCTACAACGTTTAGTTTGCTAGAAAGACAAACACACTACTTCTTTAAAACAGACACGCCCCATTTAACAGAATGCCGGTCTGTGTGTTTGCCTGGTTGCCTCAATTCTCTGGGATATCCACCCCCTCCCTACGTTCATCATTAACTCCAAACCATCTGCCGTTTTGTTTTTTTTGTTTTTCCTTTTCCATTGCATGATTCATTGACAGGATACTTGTCACAGCAGCTTACTCTGAGCCTCGCCCCTAATTTTGGGCTTTGGCTGAAGCAATCACACAAACCGGACTGGCTTTGAACTTGAAACAGTAACTTGACAGATGTGCTTCACTGCGAGATCTTTTCGACTTGTCTGGTTTTGGGATCTGCTGACTTGTTCTTGGGATCTTTTTTTTTTCTTCTTTTTTTTTCTTTACCCTAATGGACCAAAATCACATGACAGGCATGTGAGCAAGGGAGGTTACTCTGTCTCTGGCTGTGTCCTTTCACGCCTGCTGGTGAATTCTAACAGTTTGAATTAAAAGGACCAGTTTCGAAAATATGGGCTGTACATTAGTTTTTCTTCTAATTTTTCCTCGAACCAGTACATTTAACCTTGAACGAGACTGCCCTATTAAACAGTCCATTAAAGCACTAAATTCGTAGGTATGTTATTTAAGATGGCTTACGTCTGAGTCATTCACTAAACACTAGTTTTACTACATGAAGTTTCTGTGTGGGTTCGCTCAGCATGCGCTAAAGCTGCAGTTTGCAATTTTAGGCAAGCCTTTTTTGTGGGTGTAGATGCTGGGTGTGATTGGTAGTAAGTCCTCTCTGAAGCTTTTCCCACATCCATTAGCGTGTCCTACAAGGACACACACAAAAACCTGCCCGGAATCGTGTTGCAAGAACCTCGCTTATACAGTAGTGTTGCGGGTGAAACATTAACATCCCTTTCCTCATAATATGGTTTAACATCTCATTAAGGACGTCTCGTAACATCTCACCAGGAGGACTCGGATAATATAATAACTGTACGTATGAAAGTACAATTCTCGTCTTCGTTTGTGTACATTACACGATGAACGCGGAGAGGAAGTGCTCGCACTTTTACCAGGTTTCAGCTTCTCCTTATTGTGTCACATGAGGTCCCATTTTATGTGACTTAATCTGTCATAATGAACTACTTCCCTTTTTAAGCCATGTTGATATAAAGTGTTGGTCAGAGCGCATGATGAAGTGCCCCTGAAGCAGACCGAGTTATTAGTTTTGCTCACAGTAGCAACTTAATAGTGACCTCCTAATCAGTAACCCTGACCCTTAACCCCTTAAGCCATCACTCACCAAGAGCGCATGTTGGTTTAGTGTTTTCAGTCTTGGGGACCAATAGTGAGCTAAAGACATTTTAGATAGTCGTAAATCGTAGTGATAAATATTGCCCAATGTTGGGTAATAAGTTCTTCTTTACACATGGGTGGGTATGGTATGACATCATTAGGTTTATCTCACCCCAATGTTTGTAAAGTCAATACTTGTGAAACCAAGACACTGAGTTAATTATAAAGCTAAAGAATGCCATTGTTCTTTAACCTTCACGGGTGATTTCGAGAGGATCCGTTACATAGGTTCAGCTGACTAGTGGATTTAAATCTCTTTAAATCTAGTTACAAATGTTGAGGTGTGATGACAATCTGGTCAGAGATTCCAGCATCGATCCAGATGAGGCTTGGGTGAAACTATCCAGGAAACCAGACTCGCGCACCTGAGCAGAAGTCGTGCTTTGCTCAGATGTCGGGTGCCGTTGACCTAAAGTCATAAAAATGAATCATAAAGTGGTTAAGCTACAATGACCAATAAACCAAACGGTCTACGTGTTATTTCAAAACCTAATTTTATTACATTATTATGTTATTAATTTTACCACACGAACTAAAATACAGTACCGTATCCCAGCTGGAGGATTATAAAAGAACGTTTCGAAGGCTGCTCGAAATCCGTGATGTTACCTGATTGCTTTTGATATCGCTGCTCCTCAAGGTCATAACTTTAAAAACAATAAAACTAAATGAAAATGACACAGGTAGACCTTTGTCCTTGGTAGGACTGTGTAATACAGTACCTAACATGTGACATTCCATGGTGGAGGTACTTTCGTGTGGTTCTACATACGTTTGTATATTCTTTAACAAGTCACTAGTATATGTAAACTGCAGTCGACGGAAGATAAATGGCTCCCGTCAAAAGTGGAAGCAGATGGTTACTGGTTGCAGAGATTATCAGTTAGATGCACAGATGAGAGAGGAATAAAGGTTGGCTAGTCCAGAGCCAGTGATGATGTAGGAGGTTGTGGAATGTGGCTTTACAAGGGTGGACTCTCTGTGGCGCACATCTGCCGGCACTGACTTTTCCGTGCATATTTGGGACGCACATTTCTTTCTGCCCATCGCTCCATGTTCGACATGGCACTCAGCCACACCTGCTTCCCTCCTCTGTTGACCTTAAACATTGCCGTGACTCAGCCAGTGCGATAAGGACAGCCAGCCTTTCACGACGGCCTCAACTGCATTGTGTTTTTAAAGCATGAAAAGGAGAGTGTATCGCCTCCTGACAGTTTTTTCTTTTTTTTTCCTTGTGTGCGTGTATAAAAGGAATGCCATATTTGTCCTCGATTCTCAACACACAAGCTGTGCCCCTCCCTCCGTGATCTCTAGCAGGAGCTCCTCCCTGTTGTCATCACACCATGTCTGCCGAGAGGAAGAAGGGAAGGGATGTCTACAGGGAGGAGGGATATTTGCGAGCGCAGAGTCACTAGTTAACTT
The DNA here is from genome assembly GCA_030068275.1 of Clarias platycephalus. NCBI lineage: Eukaryota > Metazoa > Chordata > Actinopteri > Siluriformes > Clariidae > Clarias > Clarias platycephalus. Next base: position 5,977,251 of record JAQQZT010000007.1, on the reverse strand, counting down.
TTTTTCTTTTGTCTTTTTCTTCACATGACTGTAACATGAAAGTCATTATGACTACCGTAGATTCTTCATTAGGGGTGTTTTTAAATCATACAAAGAATAAGATAATGTCATGCAAACATGCAAATGCAGTACTTTTAAGATGGACTTTTGTTTTTATTCCCACAGATTTTGCACTAACCCGAGATACTTGAGAAAGTCGAGAAAATGCTGGAGACGGTCAAAGACAGAGTGCTGGAGATGTACGACAAAATCTTAGCAGGAAGAGGTATGCGTGCAGTTACGGATTAAGCCCCTGATTAAGATCATTCTCAATTCTATAATTTTCTTTTCTTCTAGAATAGGTAAACTCTGCTTATTAGGGTTTGTTGAGGCACAATGCTGAAACATGCCTTATGCTAAACTCCTCAGTTTGAGTCTTAAACAAACATTGCCATGTTGTTCTGCATGTCATTGCCAGTCCATGTACCTAACTCAAACCCAGGCTAATTTAAGCATGCGAGCAAATCCGATTACAGGCCGAACAAAGAATCTGATTTGGTTACGTGAAATATGCAACGCAGGCACTCGGGATAGAAATCGGGTTTAAGAACTAAATCAGATTTGCCATGTTATGCGGACAAAGTCTAAGTGTTTTTCTCTGCTTTGGCATGTTCCCATATCAGACCCACGGCTGAGGGGCTACCCGCTGATGGACAGTCCGCTCAACATGACGGCCATTCTGCTCGGCTATCTCTTCTTCGCACTGTACGCAGGCCCTCGGATAATGGCCAACCGCAAGCCCTTCGAGCTGAAAGGCGCTATGATTTTCTACAACTTTTGCTTGGTTTTTCTGTCTAGCTTCATTGTATATGAGGTGAGGCAAAGTGCTGGAACACTCCATCCACAGAAGTGCAATTCTATCGCCACACATTACAATTAACATATTATAAGTGGCTCACAAATTGTATTTTATTTTATTTTTTTATTTATTGCGCTGTCGGAGGATGATGATGATGATGATTATCATGCCTGTATTTCAAAGCCAGTGAAAAAACATAAAAACCACTCGTTTAAACCAATATTTTTTGTTGTTGTTGTTTGTTTACTTAGCACATGTACAATTTTTTTTTTTCTTCTTTTTTTTTGGGTGGATGTAAGAAAAGTGGAGGAAAACCTACTGAGACATGTGGAGAACATGAATAAAAACTCTATCTTCCATCCTTCTCTAGGTCCATTATCTATCCCACTTATCCCATGTAGGGTCACGGGAGGGCAGGAACCTATTTCAGGGAACTTGGGGCACAAGACACCTTGTACATGCAAACTCCACACACATAGACACACACGCGCGCACGCCTTGTACATACAAACTCCGCACATTGTATATTGTATACACACACACGCACCAAGCATAGAGAGGCCTTGTACATGCAAACTCCACACACACACACACGCACCAAGCATAGAGAAGACCTGTACATGTAAACTCCACATTTTGTACATATGCAAACGCCAGACATACACACGCACCGAGCACTCAACGCCTAGCCCTGGAGGAGCAGGGTGTCAGTGCTAACCACTAAACCACCGTGCTGAAACATTTAGTCCCACAATAGTAGCAGTAATAGCAGTTGAAAAGCCTGCTAGTGTTAACAAATAAATTATCCAAAGCATTAACATCTATATGCAGATCAGAGAAAACAGGCCATGCTTTTTGCCACACCTTTGGAATCAAGAGGGGAACATTTTATTAAGTTTTTATTGTATATTTTGAGACGGATGAAAGAATTTTTAGGTGGTTATTGACCTTTTTTTTTAATCAACACCATTAGCCGAAATGTAACGCCTATAAACATGTCTAACCTCTTACCTGGTCAGGATGGTCACATGACACGATGCAAAATATTGTGGTTGGATAAACTGCTGATTTGCATTTTGTAGGCTGATGCGCTACAATTTTGAAACATGAGGATTATTATTTTCTGTTTTTGAAGTAATGCCTTTGCATTTTCTGTTTCTAGTTCTTGATGTCAGGATGGCTTACAGGATATACATGGAGATGTGACCCTTGTGATTACTCCGACAGTCCTCAAGGACTCCGGGTAAGTTGCGATATCTGATTTTAAAAAAAGATATGCTTTTTAATTTGAATACACTGCATTACATATTAAATATTAACTTTTTATCCCTAGATGGTTAGAGTGGCCTGGTTGTTCCTCTTCTCAAAGTTCATCGAACTCTTAGACACTGTAAGCTCAGTGTGTTACAAGCACACGTACAGTATATAAATGATATTTGATTTTGTCTCGGGCGTTCGGGTTTGTTTCGTAATTCCCTCTGGTTGGTTGTTTTTTCAGGTGTTTTTCGTGCTTCGTAAAAAACACAGTCAGATTACGTTCCTGCATATCTTCCACCACTCCTTCATGCCCTGGACCTGGTGGTGGGGCGTCAGCTATGCTCCTGGTGAGTGATTTGTTACGTTACGGTCTCGGTTGTTTGTAGGTTCCAGGAGTGCCAGTAAATGTGACCCTCTGAATGTCTGCGCAGGTGGAATGGGCTCATTTCATGCCTTGGTTAACTCGGTCGTCCACGTCATCATGTACTTCTACTACGGCCTCTCGGCTGCAGGACCTCGCTTCCAGAAGTACCTCTGGTGGAAGAAATACATGACCGCCATCCAGCTGGTAATTTAATTAATTGAGTCTTACTAATGATTTCTGTAAGGGCCTACTTTACTTGGCAGAGGTGGAAATTAAGGGAAGGAAAATGGTGTGAAAATGGTGGTGTATTAAAAACTGTGCTGTTGTTTTTCTGCCATCTAGGGTTACCATTTTCCCACCACATCTTACGTCCGCAAAAAAGTTCTATGCATAACCTTCATAACATTCATTGGCTAGTTTAGTTGACAAATGTAATGTATTTCTAGATATTGTGGCAACTGTGAAAGTTAAAATGGGGAATTAAAAGAAGTTTAGAAAAGTTTATTTCCGAATATAGTGTAGTTTTGTGCAAAGGTTGCCCATGTGTTTTAAATGGGAGAGAAAGAGGAATTCTATTGTTCTGCTGATCTACTAGTTACTAAAGATTGAGAACCAAAAATTCCAAATCTAAGGCACTTTCATATCACTTCAGGTCCTGTTCCTTCTGATTTTTTTTTTTGTCACATTATAATAATGAAGAAACATCTGCAAGATGCAACAAACCAAATACACAGCCAAAAAAAGTCACACACACACACCAAGATGCAATTTGATTGCCTTTAGCTTTGACTATGGAGCACAACATGAAAAATTATTCCTCATGCTCCCAGAACCACTCTTTTACAATTTAAACCCTGGAATATGCCCCGTGCCATCAGGAGAGAAGAGAAACTCTATAGATTTGATGACTTCATTTTATTGCAACGTTGCTGAGTCTAGACCTGACCAACTGACCCAACCCCAAATCATAACACTGCCTCCAGAAGCTTGTGCAGTGGGCACTTTGCATAATGGCTGCATATCTTCATGAGCTTTCCTTCTTACCCTGACGCAGCCATCATTCTGGTGTAGGGTCAATCTGGACTCATCAGACCACTTAATCTTTTTCCATTGTTCCAAAGTCCAGTTTTTATGCTAAATGTTTTCTTATGGCCACACAGTAATTTTAAGTTGAGGTGTGTGATTGTATATGATTGTATATGTGTACAGTAAATGCCCCTACATTCACTATTATGTACACTGATTTCTTTTCTCAGCTTTTATTTGTATGATTAAATAATGGTCTCCGAGGTTAACTGTTCAGCACTATCGCTCCTGCTTTTAATAATGTCTTGGGCATAATCATCTTTCTTTTCATTTTGATTTCATACACCTCACCGTATTGTGTGGTTCCAGGTGCAGTTCGTGCTGGTGTCGCTTCACGCTACCCAGTATTACTTCATGTCCAGCTGCGATTACCAGATACCTGTCATCCTCCACCTCATCTGGATGTACGGCACCTTCTTCTTCATCCTTTTCTCCAACTTCTGGTACCAGGCCTACGTGAAAGGCAAGAGGCTGCCCAAGAGTACCGAACAGTCGAGTCAGAAAGGCAAGACCAGAGCCGTTCAGTCCAACGGCAAGGCCAGACCCGTCGCTAACGGAGAAACGGTCATGACTAACGGCAACGGCGTACATCACGAGAACGGCCTGACCAACGGGAAGAAGCACTACGAGAACGGAAGTGCTCACAATGGTAAGATGAAGAAAGCCTAAAGTCCGAGAGAAGAACATCCAAAACGTATGACCACGAGTGCCTGCATAACACGCCATGGATTCCAAAGAGTGTTTTGGAACTGTTTTTCCCTCAGCATGTTTTTTTTTTTTTTATTATTTTATTTTTTTTTTTCTTTATTTTTGTAATTTTATGATGCACAAATACATGGGGAGATGAATGAGTCTGGGATCCCTGTTTGTATTTTTTCGTTTGTCATTAATTTTAATTGTTAATCTATATAAAAATAAATAACGAGCACAATACATGAAGAGAAGAGATGATGATAATTTAATGACTGGCTGTGTTCTTCACTGACAGTGCTCATCTTGTTCTGAGCAAATGCACTCCTCCCCTCTTTACCCAGACTCCCAAGTGACCAACCACACTGTACATTTCTCTTCAGACGACTTGAGCTCCAGCTGTAAATACTGTAGGTTTACTCGTCAGCACTAATGGGATTGATTGGGCTCTAAATTTTTTTTTTTTTTTTTTGTTACTGAAGATGCATTGACTTGAAGATATCAAAAAAATAAATAAATTCAGTTTTAAACCGGTGGCTCATGGTTATTCCTTTTTGTTTTTATTTTCTGGTATTTGCATAACATCTTACAAGGCGCTCTTTACATGTCCTCAAACATTATGTACATCATTTCACAATTCATATGACAGGGTGTTGAAGGTTGTTAGTGGAACTTGTTCAAAGCAGACAGAGCTGGTGCTTTCATATTAGTGGGTTGCGCAACGTCTCATTGTTTCGGAGTGTGACCACTGCATGCTTTCAGATCCTGCAGTAATCTCGGTTATGTCAAATATGTGGGATGACAACAAGATCTCCATTCTGTTTAACTCAAAAGGAGCATGTGTGTGTGTGAGAGAAGGAGGGCAAGTATGTGAGAGAGACAGTGTGGATGTGTGTGTATACTGTATGAGTGAGCGTAAGATTGTGTGTGCATGTGTTTTTGTTTTTGAGAGAGGGAGAAATTGTGTGGGAGTGGGTGCACCCCAAATGTGTGTTTGCAGCGAGTGTTTCAGATGTGTGTAAGAGAATGTAAAAGGGAGAGCAAGTGTGTGTGTGTGTTTGGGGGGCGAGTGTGTAGGAGTAAGGGTGAATGTGTGGTGTATGTGTATGCAAGAGAGTGTTTAAACCGGGTAAAGTGTGTGAGAGGGAGTGAAGAAGTGAGAGCGAATGCACCTCTAAAAGAAAGTGTGTGTACTGTATGTGTGAGGGAGAGAAAAAGGCAGTGAGTGTGTCGGAGTGAATGTGTCAGTGTGTAGGAGTGTGTATGTGAGGGGGAGAGGGAGGAAAAAGCTGAAAAAAAGGGGGAAAAGTAGGCTAGTGAGTACATTCAGTGGAGGAACAGAGCTTGGTGCTGTGTGAGGTGAGGGATGATGTAGGTCAGGGGTCAGGCCACCTCCTTCTGCTTCATGTGCAGGTGGAACAGAGGAAGTTGAAGCTGCTGTTTGTTTAGCCGCTGATGATAATGCTGTTTGTACAGTGACGCACGAGGAGAGAGAGACTGTGGTGTATATCTACAAACCAGCATCTGGATCGGCAACACAGATTCGTGAAACACCCCTATTGTAGTTTAGCTAAGGAAGACTGAAAGCAAAACTAAGTCATGCGAATTAATTCTGTCCATTCAGTACTGAAAAAGCGCTTTTTCTGTCTCCTCTTGTCATGGTGATGCTGAGCATGCGATTTAGCCTACGCCAAACCCATCCTACAGTCCAAGTCAAAAAAAAAAACCTCTTTATGGCACCTGAGAGATGAAATGCTGCCTACTCCTCTACAACGAAGCTGCACAGCGACCAGCGGAAAATGTTCAACATGGCTCAGTCTAGACCAAATCTAATGGCTGGAGTCTATGGAACCATGGCGGACAGGATAGATCTGAGAGAAATCTGGGTTATTATTTATAAATACAGGTCTTAATAATCGCCGTCGTTTATTCTTTCCAGGCTTCGAAAATGTATGTGGAGACGAGTCTACGCTGGGTCTGCGGCATCCAGGAGCGCGTCGCGGTATGATCACGGTTTCAGCAGGTGACTTCTACGCTATGTCCTCTAGGATGTAAAAAATGAGCTCGAGCTGAAGAGCTGCGTGTCCGTGTCGCTGGCACACGCTCAGTACAACCGCACTTAGGGACTGGTTCAGACTGTCCTGGTAGTGCAGCGGCAGAGGCTGGCCGTTACTGCCTGCCAGGAACTCCATCTGTAACACACACACAACACACAGCGATCTAGCGAGTTCGTTCGAACTGGTTTGACACAGACTCTGTAGGTGAACAGAGACGATATGTCAACTTTTACATCTTATCCAATGACTCGCTGCTTTTTGTATATACATATGCTGCCATGATCAAATCATATGATATTTCAAATACACATAATATAATATAATTATATATTATTTTATATATGATATTTATCTACTGTATATGGCTATATGATATTTACTTATATGCCAATAAATACCTTTATACCTATATGCAGTACTGTGCAAAAGTCTTAGGCACCCTGTGTTTTTTAAGTGCAAGGACTTTATTATTAAGTTAGTATAGAAACATTTCTGATTTTCAAACATCAGTATCCACCAGAAACATCTACACTCACTCACTCATCTATACCGCTTCATCCTGTATACCGGGTTGCGGGGGGAACTGGAGCCTATCCAAGGAAACTTAGGGCATCCAGGACAGGGTGTCAATCCATCGCAGGGCGGCACACACACACACACACACTACTAGCATAATCTTAGGACTGTGGGAGGAAACCCACCAAGCACAGGCAGAACATGCACACAAAGGCGGGAATCGAACCAGGACCCTGGAGGTGCAAGGAGACAATAAGCCCCCATGCATATATACATATATATATATATATATATATATATAAATATAAGAAACTAAATTGTACCTAAAGGGTCCTCAAAGCATTGATTTTGTTTAATTCATTACTATTTACTAGTTCTTTTTTAACTGAAGACATCCTTGCTCTACAGCAGTTATTTGCATGTACCTAATACTTCTGTACTCCTAATGTATAAATACTGTTTCTATGTAATATTTACATCTCAATGTGTTAAAAAAACTTGCCACATTGTTTAAACCCAGCCATTTTTCAATTGATCAGAAATATTGGAACATGTGGGGGACAGGTGGTTCTTGTTAGCTAGGTTTGCCCTGTTAGATTGATGTTTAAAAAATAGTCCACTCTTGGTTGAAGCTCTGGTTTTCACTTGTAAAAGGGTAAACCAATACGAAGACCAGACAGCTGTTGATGGGAACAATGTAAGGTATTTTGATCTAAGAAAAGAGGGAAAATTGAGCAGAGCCATTCGTAAAAGCATTGAGTGTAGCCAAAACAACAAGATGAATGAAACAACTGGGTAATACTGCCAACAACCAGACATGAACACAGAGCAATGAAAACTAGAGCAGCTGAATAGAAAACCTCCAAAACAAAAGTCAAAGATATTACCAACAACCTCCAGAAGGTCACAACCCACTCAATCGCAAACCCCTCATGAGCAGTAAGAATCAGAAGGCCAGTTTGAAGTTCACTGAAAAATACAGAGATTAAGCTCTACCAATGTGACAGAAAGGCCAAAGTATGGAGAAAGTAAAGGATCTGCTCATGATCCAAACACATGAGCCAAACATCCAAACATCAACCAGTAGATTTATTAACTGTAGTTGGAAATTACCATTTAATAGGCGGACAAGGAAATAAACTGGCGCTGATGTCAATGCTAAAATTACTTAGTAACCTTACTGCTGACATCTGAGAAAATCAGTTCAAACTGAGGATCCTAACACTACCAGTCGAATGGGGGAAAATTTTGAGCCTCTCTTTTCAGTTAAAACCCACTTAGACCAGTCTTGGGCAGGCATGGAATAGAATGGAAAGTTGTAGACTGGCTACATCAATAAGCACGCCTTCTGAAGGGAGAAACCCCTTGAAGCAATCAACAGCTGAATGAACAGGTCAGAAAGAAAAAAAGAATCATAATAGGAGCTTAATGACATCAGTGGGTTGCCTGCTTAATGGAGTTATTGCAAGTAAGAGGTCACCACTGCAGACCATCCAATTTGCATGCAGCTTGGCACAGGTTTTACACTGGATCCCCGTCCTGATGCAACCCTTCCATTCTATCCAGGCCTGGGACCAGCACTAATGATGCCCTGTGTGCAGTCATTGGGTTTGGGCAGGCCATCCCAGGCCCAGGTCATCCACATATCAGGAAAGAAGACTACCAGCGAGCCACCAAGCAAAGGAAATGCAATATTAAGTGTTATTCACTTCTGTTACTATACTTTTGCTCAAAAAAAGGTGCCGTTGTTTAACACATCCAGATGTCAGTATCAGGAAATGAAAGCTGGAATTCTGAAAGCTATTCCTCTTTTGATCGTTTGACGCAGTGTAACTGGCAGAATTGGCATTAGTGGAAGAGTTAGCACATGATGCCCTTCAAGAGGTAATGAATATTCATACACTGGTCAAATTGCCCTCTGCTGGTAGTTTATCAGCAAGACTTTTTTTTAATTATTATTATTATTTTTGGGTTTTTTTCAATTTTCTCCCAATTCCTCCCCGTCTCTAGGGGGCTCCCTCATTAAGGCTACCACTACCACTCAGCCGGGAGGGCCGAAGACTATCACGTGTTTCCTCCGAAC
>JAQQZT010000007.1:5952225-5966396 GCA_030068275.1 Clarias platycephalus | reverse complement strand
GATATGCAGGTTAGGCTAATTGGCGTTCCCAAATTGCCCGTAGTGTGTGAATGGGTGGGTGAATGTGTGTGTGTGTGCCCTGCGATGGATTGGCACCCTATCCAGGGTGTACCCTGCCTCGTGCCCGAAAGTCTCCTGGGATAGGCTCCAGGTCCCCCGCGACCCTGAATAGAGGATAAAGCGGTATAGAGAATGAATGAATGAGAAATAGTTCTCCAGGCTTCCTAAAGGACATTTTGGGTCTCATTTTTAGCAAATTCAGTCCCTGTACCTGCACATACAGTTTCACAGGAATGTTTTTTTTTCTTTTTGGTTTGTTAAGCCACACAGTGACCCATCAACCATGAGCATGAACCAGTGGGAAACAGGTGCAGATGATGACAGATCAATCCGGTGATCCGTATACTGGCGATGTTGAATGCTGAGTGGTTGAAACAGACGAGAGGGGAAATGAGGTCGCTGCTAAGGTTGTTACATAAACAACCGATTTTTAAATGGCACCTTTAGGTACTTCATAGCCTGTCGCTGTAAAACATGTAAAACATGCTCCCATTTATTTTTATTTAATCTGCATAATTTAATTTAATATGGAGAAATGAGGCATGACTCAGAACTTTTGCACAATACTGAACCAAAACCCAAAACAGAGAAAAGGTCAAGTTCAACTGTCAAGAAGTCTGAGACCGTTTTATTAAACACAATTAAAGCTACAGTATAACAAAAAGCGCGACACATCTCAAACATCTAAACATGAGCCAAGAATTGGATGCACAAGCACAATATGCGCCCACACAGTGAGTAGGATGGTGAAGAAAAGAATGAAGAGAGACTGCACATCACAAAGGCCATGTTTTAATAAATCACCTGTCAGTCAAACCCCGCTCAAACACTACACTTGGCATTATACAGTATATTGTGGTCAGATTAGCTCAGCATGAGGACTGCAAACAAGGAAAGGCACCCTGTACAATATAGTGGTGAATTATTGATGCTTCGGGGCTGTTTTGTAGCCGGTACAACATTTAGGACCTCGTGTAAAGACAGATGGCATTACGAAGGATTAAATCCCAGGAGGTGTTAAAGCTGGTTCTAAATAAAGCTCTTAAATAAAGTCTTTCAATCTCATGTGCATGTCAAGAAAGGTGTCAATAAGCTTGAATCTTGTTAATGTGTTCCCTGAAGCTGCACAATTTTCAGCTCAAATAGTTTCAAATGTGCCTCAGATTTGGTCAGACGTGATAAGATTTAGTTGTGGAACTTGATAAGTCTGCCAAGAACATTTCAGGAACATATTTGACCAGGAAATGAAAGCCTCACAAAAGGTCATTATGCTTTACAGATAAGAATAAAAACGCTCTGGCTCATGAGCTGCTCCCAGATTTCCTCATGTTTTTTCCTATTTCCATTACTATGGAGCAAGTTAATCTTCATCTCACCATGCAGACTTTGTACCACACTCTACAGGCTTTTCTTAAGAGCAAAATGTAAACCTGGCCTCTCTGATATGGAGACTTTGGTAATTTTTGGTAAACCAATTGAAATTCTGCTTGGGGTTAAATGATACGATTCTATGGTTACCATATGGATGCAAATGAATTCTGCATTTCATTATATCAAATCAAATAACAACCGCTGCACAAAACATCTGTCAATGTTTCATTAAAGGAAGCGCATCACTGACCCCCGTGCACATTTATAATCACTGCTTTTATATCCATGCAGTATAATAACCAGCACCGGATCGTCATAACAACCAAGACACGTTCGAAATATACAATGCAACAAGAAAGCTCTTGAATAAATATATGAAGAGCAAACCTTCGACAATGCTGGATTTGGCCAGGTATCCTGATGAAGCCTTCAGTGCACCACTGAATACAAAAAAACAGGAGCCTGTAACTGAGAGACAGAATCATTTCATTGTAATGCTGATCAAATTATAAAAACAATATATATAACAAACAATTATTTAAAATTGCAATCTGCTATCACTTGAACCCAGGTCTTCATCGGGTTGAAAATGGATTTCAAACTTAATTTCCTTACACATCTTCTAGCATACGGATATAGCAGGGATTGATTTATGATCATGCTATCTGGTATCACCCAAATTAGGATGGCTTCCCTTTTGAGTCTCGTTCCTGTCCAGTGATTTTTTCCCTCAACCACTGTGACCTTCAACTCACTCATTAGGGGTCAAACTGATAAAGCTATAAATGTATACATTTTTCACTTTATATTCAGAATTTTTCACTTTTCTAAAGCTGCTTCGCAATAATATTCACTGGTAAAACCACTATACTGTACAAATAAAAACGGAATATGGAACAGCAGAGACTATGTTACACCAAGGTCAGACTCTAAACTGTATTGGTGACGCCCCCTGGTGGTCCATACTGCTCTCAACTGGGTTAAACTTCAAGCATTAACATTTTTAGATTATTCTTAGATTCTTAAAATCTTAAAATGTAGGTTAAAATGAAAGGAATTGGAACAAATGTTTTCCTGTGACAAAATCCAAAGTGCACATCATTTCATTTTATTTATTATGAAGAATTTGAGTGATGGCTTAAGACTTTTGCACAGTTTTTGCTAACATTTTTACAGTAAGTGAATCTTGAAGGATCTGATCTAGGAATAATTATGTACAGTGCCTGGCAAAAGTATTCATACCCCTTGAGTCACGTTACAACCACAAACGTAAAAACAAATTTAATTGACATTTCATGTGAAAGACTGACACAAAGTGTCATATTTATAATTATGAAATGAATGTAAAATTATTAAACCACCTTTCCACGCAATTACAGCTGCACGTTTTTTTGTGGTACGTCTCGATCAGTTTTGCACATCTAAAGAGTGGGCAACGATTTTTGCCCATTCATCTACGCAAAATAGCTCAAACTCAGTCAGATCGGATGGGGAGCAATTTTGTGAACGGCAATTTTTTATATCTTGCTACCGATTCTCAATTGGATTTAGGTCTTGGACTTTGACTAAGCACATGAATGAATATGCTTTAATCTAAACCATTCGACTGTAGCTCTGGCTGTATGTTTAGGGTCGTTGTCCTGCTGGAATGTGAACCTCCGCCCCAGTCTCAAGTCTTTCACAGACTTTGCCCATTACTTAGCTTCACCCACTTTCCCAGCTTCCTTGTCCCTGAAGATTAGCATCCGCAGAACATGATGCTGCCACCACCATGCACAGTGCTATCTTTCCACCACACACAAAAGGCCAAAAAGTTCAATCTAACCAGAGCACCTCCTTCCACATGTTTGCTGTGTGTGTCAAATAGCTTGATGCAAACTGCAAATTCAAGGGCTTGAAGGGGCTGTAAGGCACTGCACATACAGTAGTTTTTCCTGAAAGTGCATTCTGACATTCTCCAGTAGGTGGAGCCTAATTCATTACTTCATGTAAACATGAGTTCGCATTTATCTCTCAGACTGTCAGCACATATTGTTTGTGTACAAATAGTACATATGTTCGCGTGTTTGTATGTATGTGTGTTTTCATTTGCTCACTTCTGCGAGGCTGGCTGTGGATGCTGATTGCCTGAGTCTGGTACTGTCCATCTGCAGTCTGCACACAGATGAGGTGGGAGTCGGCACGCTCATTAAAGCAAGCGCCCATCGCCAGCAGTTTCTCATTCGACTTACTCAGCACCTTCAGCAGCTGAGCAAGCAACGGGAGAAGACACGTAACCTGATTTAACAGCATGCCATGACAGCTGCATACAGTAGCACAGTATGGAATTTTCTAGGATTTCACTTTATGCTCAGCGAGACCGTTAAGTCTCATCATTATTTCAGGCAGAGACATTTAATTATCTCATTTACAAACGACCTGCCTTAGAGAATGTGTTTAAATGTTTCTGGGTGATGCCTTACGTCAGCATGGCGGCTTTTAGGGACAGTGATGCACGTGCTCCGCGCCTCCAAATCAACCATGAGCCCCGTCACTACCGGCAACGTGTAACGGTAAAAACGGAAATCCTAAAAAGAAAAATGCACAAAATGAGGAAACATTATATAATAGGAAAAGCTTCAAAAACGGCAATAAGACAAGATGTAAGGATGGAGTCTCACCACGAGGAGCCTCATGATGCTGTTGTTGATCTGACCAAAAAGCGGCTCTCTGAATCGGACACTGAACAGAGGACAGGGATAAACTGTAGGGCAGAGAAAACATCAACGATCAGCAACACAAAGCCCGATCCATTCACTCACTCACTCACTCACTCCCACATGTGTCCCTGGATGGGGTGCCAATGCATCGCGGGACACACGTGCACACACCATCATACACTACGAGCAATTTGGGAACGCCAATGAACCTAATCTGCATGTCTTTAGACTGTGGGAGGAAACTGGAGTACCTGGAGGAAACCCACCTCGGGAAGTGCAAGGCGACAATGCTAACCACTAAGCCGCTGTGCCGCCAAGCCTGATCTAATTTTACCCAATTTTCTTCCAATTTGGTGATTTTCCCATTTCCACCAAGCTCATCTTTATTATATGACTGCTACGACAGAGAGTGAAGAGTAACATATTGCTTTCTGCTGCTTAACATGCAGATGAAAAACGCTCGTAGACAAAAACATGAAGTGCTCTCTTCAACATACATGACTTAAGAGACATTCATAAATCCATAAAATATTCTTCCTCTTCTTCTTCTTTTTTTTTTATACAAGTCAATACAGTCAGTGCTCAAGTTCTTACATCTGTACTCGGCTCCTAAGCGTAGCATGAGGCGCAGGGGGAACGCCCTGGCCCAGGGACTCTCAGCCCGAAGAATGAGCAAGCCGAACAGGAAGGGCTGAGGGGGCAGCGGCAGGCCGTCCAGAGACTGTAACGTCGGACGCACGTAGAGAAATCCAGCGTGCTCCTCGCTGTCCAGAAAGCCTCGAGTGGCCAAAGAGTGACTCAGATGATTCAAGAGCTTTCCAGCTGAAAATTAGAAAGGATATGTGTGTGTAGATCTGTACAGAACACCACCGCAAACTGCTTAATAGATTTCTTTCTGGAAGCAGACTTCACCTGTCTGTGCGTCCCAGTAGATTTGAATAAAGTGATTAAAGATGTCTGTGGGGAATCTCTTTTCTTCTGGTAAACACTGTAATAGCACGACTACTTCTGGCTGACCCACGGCGTGCATGCCTTTAGACGTCACACACCAACACCTCCGGTTTACATCTGAAGAAAAAAAATACAAATCCACACACATTTGTCTTACTATTAAAGTCACAGCTGTCAGATATTTCTATCGATGGCCCAAAATGCTCTCTCTCTCTCTCTCTCTCACACACACACACACACACACACACGCTCTCTTGCTCTCACTCTCACAGACAGAAAAAAAAAATCCCAAGGCATTGCTGCAGTCTTTCATAATCACTCTACAAAAATGTCTTAGCAAGCAAAATATTTTGCTTATAGTCATATTTATCTATTATATCTGTTATTAAATTACAGCAAACCAAATATGAGATTATTAAACCTACAGTGTTTCTAGACATTTGCTTGAAATAGTCTTGCACTATTGGCAGATAATTTTAATACTTTTATGCGTTTGAATAAAGGATATTTCCCAGTAGAATAAGTTTTTTTTTAATGGCAAGAAATGCTAATAATTATAATCTTCTACATTGCCTAGGCAATAAATAAATAAATAAATATTTTTAAATAAATAAATAAATAAATAAATAAATAATAATAATAATAATAATAATAATAATAATAATAATAATATATATATATATATAAAAATTATAATACACGCCAGTGTTGGGTGTAACGCGTTACAAAGTAAGAGTACTTAGATTACTCATTACATCAAAAAAGTAATCCAATTTATTACAAGGAGTCTAATTTATAAGTTATATTTTCAAAAATGTAATCCGTTTTTCAGACTATTTATGTAATCCATGAGCGAGACAGCTGTGATTCCGTTATTGGGTGTGAAAGTCGTCCTACAAGCCCCGCCCCCGACACCCCCTCTGTTATTCCTGCTGGTAGTTAACAGATTATGGGCCAAACTTCGCTGAGTGATGATGGTAGAATAATTATGAAGGTTTTGACTAAAACAACATGCATGAGGAATCACAAAGGAGTTTTCATCTTCTGCAATGGAAAAGTACTCGAACTAGTTACTATTAACAGAAAGTAGCGCTGTAATGTACCTGATTACTTTTTAATGACAGTCATTCGGTAATGTAATTAGTTACTTTAAAAAGTAACGTCTCCCAACACTGGAGGTAGCAAAGTCATGTCCGGAAATGATTCCTCATGCTCACAGAATTCACACTTTCACAATATGAGTACTGGAACATGCTCATGCCATCATGAAGAAAAAACCTCATAGATGTGATCACCTGGTCATTCAGGACATTCAGGTCGTTAGCGGAGTTCATTTAATTGCCACATGACGCTGGTGAGTCTAGACCTGAGCAACTGAAGCAACCCCAGATCATAACACTGCCTCTAGAGGCTGGTACAGTGGACGCTATGCATGATGGGTGAATCGCTTTATCGCTTCCCTTCTTACCCTGACCATCACTCTGGAATAGGGTTAATCTGGACTCATTAGACCACATGACCTTTTCCATTGTCCATTGCTCCAAAGTCCAATCTTTATGCTTTAAGCAAATTTAGGTATTTTTTCTTGATTAGTCTAATGAACAAATGGTTTTCTTATGGTCACACAGCTGTTTGACCCCAAATCCCATGTACTCTTGTTACATTGTGTGTGTGTTGAAATGCTCCTAGTTTCACATAACACAAACATAACTTTGATCTCTTTCATAAATTTTTTTCTAAGCATTTAATTGATCTCCATTTATGATTTCTTTTACCTGACCACATTTTTGAGGGACCAATTCTAATAATGTCAAATCCCCTTTATTATTTTAGTTACTTGATGCATGCCAATAATTTGACCCTTTTTGAAGTCATGACTTTTTTTTTTTTTGGCCAGAAAGTGTATTTTGTTTATTGTCTTTTTGATTTATTATTTTATAACGGTGACTACTGAACAGCGGAGTCAGACTTACAGCTGACGATCTTCACCATTGCCAGTAGGTTGGCGTTGAGGACAAAAACCAGCGGCTCGGTCTGGCCTTGCTCCAGCTCTTCGAGCAACGATGTCTCTGTCCGCTTTTCCTCCACTGTGTAATCTACAAAACCCAGTTTACAGAGGAATTACACAAGCTTCGGACAACATTGAAGATCTGAGACACAATATATAATAAGACTTTATATAAACACATTTTAATTGTTTTTTTGTATTTAAAACAAGTGAACCGAAGAAGCCAGGAGAACACTGAAAGTACTAAAAGTATTTAGAAGATCCATATAACCTAAGTCTATGATAACTCAAACCAAATATTCTTCTTCTGTTCATATACTTGTACATTATTCGCTGTATGAGGATGTTCATACCTCCTTTAACACCAGTAGAGGTGAGGATAGGGGGAAGCCCTTTATGTGGTAAGGGCTTAGCTGAGCTCCCTTTGGGACTGTTAACCACTTCCTGATGCTCCAAACAAGGAGAGTTTGGCATTTCCTTGAGGTCAGGAGAAAAAAACAGACATATACTGTACACACTTTTACAACTGACTATTCCACACTACCTGACATCCTACATTCTTTATACTGTATCTACACTCTATAAACAGAAATATTTGGCCAAAATGGCAATGACATTATATTCAAATACATGTACTTAAATCTGGAGTCGGTCTCCCTTTTGCAGCTATAACAGCTTCCACTCTTCTTGGAGGGTGCTCCACAAGATTGTGGAGTGTTTCTGTGGGAATTCATGCCCATTCATTCTGTAGGGCATTTATGAAGTCAGGCACTGATGTTGGATGAGAAGGTCTGGCTCACAATATCAATTCCAGTTCATTCCAAAGGTGCTCGATGGGGTCGGGGCTCTGTGTGTGGGCCAGTCAAGTTCTTCCACAATGAACACGTCAAACCAAGTCTTTATACATAGTCCTTGCTTTGTGCACAGTCATGTTGGAATAGAAAATGGCCCTTCCCAAACTGTTGCCACAAAGTTGGAAGCATAGCATTGTACAAGATGTCTTGGTATGCTAAAGCATTAGGATTTCCCTTCACTGTGGATAAGGGGCCTGATTGAAACACCTGAAGTCAATAATTAACAGATTTGGTCAAGTGCTTTTGTTCATATGGAGTCAATCCACTTACTGGCAGGTTCTTAGGACAGGGAGGAAACCAGTGATTCCAGTGGTAATGCATGTAGACAGTAGAACATGAAAAACAGCAACTTGAGCTCAGGATTGAACCAGCAACCCTGAAGCTATGAAATAACAACAATTCCTGCTGTACCACCATGACACCCATTATCCCAAATTAGGCGCTATTCATAGCCCCAACATCAAACAGTACTAAGGGCTGCACATAACTCCACAATATACTGTATTGTGCACACAAAGGTAATTCCAGTCTTTGGCATGTATGCGGTGGAAAACTTAAGAGGACAACTGGGGTTGAACCCCTCGTATCATTGGTGGACTGCTATGGACAGGCCAACTATTGGACCATAAATGAAGGATAGATTTTGGTCCAGCAGTTGCTGGACCTGTGAGGTAAGTTGTGAGGTAAACAGCCTGTCAATACTATACAGTCACTGCTAGGACACATGTTTGTCTTGGGTTCATTTTTGGTTTTATTTTTACCGATCAGTGGTCAGTTCTCTTGCATTTCCAACACTAAAGTCTTATGAATGAATGGTAAAAGAATCTCAAAGGTAAAAGGAGAAGCACAGAATGTCTCTGAGATACCCAGAGCAAAAAAACAAGCAGGAGATACCGTTCTCAAAGGTCAGCACTAGACTGGGTCCTGACTCCCTATCAGTGCTGGACAGGCAGTTGTAACTGGCCGATCTTCTACAGAATTTCCTGTGTGCACAGTTAATGAGAAAGCAGCTAAGAAATGTGGTGATAACTCTGAGGAGTCATCAGAGTGCAGATGACCAGTCTAGCAGAAGAAGACACGAGTTGGAAAATTCCTAAATTTGTTTTTATTGACAGTGAGCCCTTCTGTAAAAAATGAGAAACACATGAGCATCTCTTATCATAAGTCATTCAAATTAGTATCTCAAAAAATCCCCAGTCGAGAAAATACAATGCAACTTTAATAATAAGAGATATGTGGATACTCTGTTTCAGTAGGAAGAAGAGCGGGATACTGAGAATGACCTGCTGAAGTTCACAGAGGTGACATGAATAGGGCAGCAAGTTCCCTTATTAAGCAGTGCTGTAGTTATCTATCTATTTATATTGAAAAACTGAAATTCTGTAATGAAATGAAACCCGGGATCAGACTGCGACGTGTCTACACCAACAGCACATACGACAGGCAGAAGTAGTGGCTGCTGAAACATTGGAGTAGCATGAGGAGCGGCAGCGAGTTGACTACACACTCCTTTCTCAGGTAATTTAGCATGCAGGCATCAGGATCTGCACACTGTCGAAGCTGCAGGTAAACCTCTAGTGCATCACTATGGGCAAGAAAAATGTTGACATGTATATGAAGACTTTAGTGAAGGAACGCTTGAAATGTTTAATACCTTCCCCACAATTTAGTCTCAAGCTTACCATGGAGGTGTGCTACAACCCCAAAGCATTACACAATATTTTTTGGAAGATGCTGTATCCAAAAGATGGAGTATCTACCACCAGAAATGTAAATGTGTGTTTAAGAGTACGAGCCAGAGCAGGAACTAAGTAGCAATGTTTATCATGCAGTACCACCAATGTCCACAAGTGGGTGACACTGTGATCCATGCTACAGGAGGCACTGCAGAGAAATCAAGTTCAACCACTATGAAACTGTTGGTGCTAGTGCAGGGAAATCAGCCACTATGAGAAAGGTGATGATCTGTCATGCAGGAAACGACTGCCAAGAACAGTCAGCACTTTTCATAAAAACCAAGGCTTTTCCAACTGGCTTGGCTGTGAACCTTAAACCAACCCAATGGGTCTGACTAATGTTATGAATCCAAGCTAACTGGCATCACTATGACTGACATCTAAAAGGGCTGCCAGAATAGCCAGGCCATAATAATCAATATGTGACACACACACACACCTTCAAACCACTGACCTCTTGTTCATTAACATAATTAAAAATATAAGAGAACAATGTATTGTTAGGCGACTGCAAAAGAAAATGGCTTACAGACAGGTCTGCAGATACCACATGAGCTGCTGCAGGAGGATGTGTCTGCATTGAATCTCTGTGGGTTGGAGTAGTGTTGGCACTAGACATCTCATTTTTGGATAAAACGCTGTCAGCAAACCATACTTTCTTTTGTTCCTTGCGAAGAATCTCTGTAAGGCAGTGACAGGTGACAGTGTAAGATACACAACAAGGTTGTCATTGGAAAAGTAGAAATGCATAATGAACCAGGTTACAAAATGTACAGTGAAAAAGGCAGTGCTTTTTCTTCAAATACCCACTGTTAATAAGAGTAGCGTGACAGGTGACACAGACCCGACCCTCTTTTCCACCTAGGTGAGTCAACCTGAATCTCAAGTCACAGCAGACCACACAGAACACCTGGGGATAAAAACAAACACGCAAACAAACCCATGTGTAGCAGACGCTGCTATACATTATGTAACCCAGACCAGCCCTCCCCACCCCAAATCACTTCTACCTACTGTACATACTACATAAACACTGAAGCAGAAGTTTAGTTTGGCAGCCTTTTGGAGAGCAATCATTCACTACTGGCTCATTTCAACAATGGATATCTGCCAATAATATCTGCTAAAACAGCAAAAACTGTGAATCTGCTTTTTCTTTTTCTTTTTTCATTTGAGCTGTCAGTCCACATGGAGCGAGATGAAAGCTGTTAATTGCAGTACTGCAGTGATGATGTCACCCAAATAAAAGTTTTTTTTTCTAAAGCGCTGAGACTAAGCCTACATTAATTTGAAGCCACTTAAAGTCCTGTTCTGATTCTAAATATAAATCAACACGGGCACTGTACGACAACATTTTAGTCCTTTACCTTCCCGCAGGCTCTGCAGTGGTGCCTCCTCTTCGTGAAGGAGAATCTGGAGCCACATTTCATACACGCCGGTGCCTGAGAATCTGGGACCCACTGTGGAGCTGTAGAGCCCAGAGAACTGCAACGCTGCACAAGCAGGGCACCAAGGGACCCCCTTCTGACGGTAGCGGATCCATTCTCGGGGGCGCTTATGTTCACACTGCCTCTACGGCCCGAATTAGATTCGGATCTGAGGGCAGAGGGCAGCGTGTGTGTCTCCGGGTGTTCCAGTCCAGCTCCGTCACTCTGGCTCAGTGCTGGAGGTGTGGACGGTGAGGATCCCACTATTGCCTCCTGTTCCTCCTGCTCACCATCTGCCAGCTCCTTCTCTTCCACCACGGAGTCCTCTTTGAGACCAGGCATCAGGCAGCTGTCCTCCAGGAGCGCCTCCCTGGAGTCGTTCAGAGTGGTGTAACCCAAGCGCCTCTCACCCCAGACAGAGAGTGTAGCGCTCACAGCTTGCCTCATTCTCTCAGCAGGGTCCGGCGAGGTCCGAGAAGCCGCACAGCATCGCTTGCGTTACGTCACACTGATCTTCGCGTTCAGCTCCAAATCGGCCATGATGCGAGGACGTTTTTGAAGGGTGACTCAGACGCAGCTTCTTCTGAGCCGGATGGATGTCTCATCGCTGCATTCTCTGCTCGTGGAAAAGAACACAGGAGGAATACAGATTGCTCATCAGCGCCACTATAGTACAACAATTCACACATGGCATCAGCCTGATCAATCTGGCAACCCAAATTCAACCATGCACCCCAGATTGTGCTGAGCTAAGCTCTGATTTTTTTTTATTGGCACATGCATGAATACCGCAATAATGTCATACTGTATTACAAAAATGGTGGTGGTGTGTTTAAATAGCGGGAGGGTCTTTGGTTTTGGCAACACACATTATTCGCAGCGCCATAATGTCGAGTCTGGAAAGGAAAGGCGTGTGAATTAATGAGTAAATGAATGAATGAATGAATGAATGAGGTAGGGGGAAAAGCCGGTATCCCCTATATTATATTATATTACAATAAAAAAATATATATTCCTCATGTCCTCAAGCTTAGATTAGCCTATAGTCTTCTACCACCCACGTCTGCACTTATTATCACTGCAACATCTGCACAACATCTGCACAGCATTTATTTGCATGCATATGAAGCTAAAATCTGATCTCCATGGAAATAATACCACATGCAACAGACATTTTCTCTCTCTCTCTCCCTCTCACACACACACACACAAACACATCACCTACTGTCAGTGACTGCGGCAATGCGACAGTCGCATGTCCTGCATCGCTGAAGCGCGCGCGCCACTAATCAGTCCGCTTCAATCCGTCGGAACATCACTGACCTTGTGTCTTCTTTGATGTTTTTTTGTTGTTGTTTGTTTGTTCTTTTTTTTTCCCGCCTTTCTCGCTTCTCGCTGACGATTGATCTCTTGATGAGAACAGATCCTTGGATCAGTGTACACCACCAGAGCAGGAATCAGGAATGAGCTCCTTCATGGCACAGCTGATTTCAGGGATGTGCCTGGGCGCAGTGAATCTCTCAGCTCTCAGTCTGCTGCAAGCCTGGCCTCCGATTTTACACACACACACACACACAAACACGCACGCACACACACACACGTAATCAAAGTCGTCCCATTACTACATCCATTCTTCTGCCTTCTGTCTTTCCAGTTCAATCTAAGCTGTAATGCAGTGACGTCAAAAGCACTGCCAAAAGTTTGTGGACACCAGACATCACACCTATACACCGACCAGCCATAACATTATGACCACCTGCCTCATACTGAGTACCCCCTTTTAACACCAAAAACTGCAACTTTACCATTCCACAGGACCTACAGTTTTGGATTCTGTCCTCTAGCCATCACAATTTGGCCCTTGTCAAAGACACTCATATTCTTACGTTTGCCCATTTTTTTCTGCTTCCAACACATCAACTTCAGGAAAAAAGGTTGACTTACTCATAATATTTCCCACCCACTTCCAGTAACTATTGTAACAAGATACTAAAAATGTAGCTACTGTGAGAAGGGACGAATTGTGATGGCTGGATGACTGGGTCAGAGCAACTCCAAAACTGCAGGTCTTGTGGGATGTTCCCAGACTGCAGTGGTCAGGACATAAGAAAAATGTTCCAAGGAAGAAAAACCAGTGATGCACATGGGAAGCAAAGGCTGGGCCGTGTACTCAGATCCAATGCAAGTACTAATGTAGATTAAATTGATGAAAAGGTTAATGCTGGTTGTGATAGAAAGATGTCAGAACACGGTGCATCATTGTTATGTTGGCCAAAGAGTGGGACCTATTCAATATTAGTCAGGTGATCATAATATTATAGCTGAAATGTTGGTGTATATATCCCATTCCATATCTCGCCTTCTTTTTCTCTAGCAATAACATTTGCTCGTCTGAAACGCTTTCCACTAGATTTTGCAACCTGCCTGTTGGGATTTGGACTCAATTCAGGACAAGCAATTCTTCCACTCCAACGTGGACGAACCATGTTTTCATGAACGTCGCTTTGTGCACAAGTGCATCATTATGCTGGTAAAGGTTTGGGCCTCTTAGTAGTTCAACTGAATGAAAATCTTAACGCTAAATCATACAGAAACGCTGTAGACAACTGTTTGCTTGTAGGTTTGCGGAAAAAAGCCTGGAGAAGGATGACCTATACATTCACTCATTCATCGTCTATACTGCTTTATCCTGTATGAAGAGAGCCTGGAGCCTATCCCGAGGCGGGGTGCATCCTGGACAGGGTGCCAACCCATCGCAAGGCACACAAACACACACTGATTCAAACACTACGGGTATTGCCATTTAGTCTAATCTGCATGTCTTTGGACTATGTGAGGAAATCAAAGCACCTAGAGGAAACCCATCAAGCACGGAGAGAACTTGCAAACTCCATGCATATAAACCCGAGGCGGAAATCGAGGACGGACCCTGGAGGTGCAAGGCGACAGTGCTAACCACTACACCATCATTCCACCAGCACAAACACTCACACTCACCTAAAGGATTATTAGGAACACCATACTAATACGGTGTTTGACCCCCTTTCGCCTTCAGAACTGCCTTA
>JAQQZT010000007.1:5938178-5952125 GCA_030068275.1 Clarias platycephalus | reverse complement strand
GCCATGTGATTGGTTGATTAGATAATTTCATTAATGAGAAATTGAACAGGTGTTCCTAATAATCCTTTAGGTGAGTGTATATAATAGGTGTGATTGTTGTCTGTCCACGTACTTTTGGACTTATAATGATGGGGATAATCAAGTCCTCCATGACTGCGTAAAATTGTATAATCCTATATCATCCAAATTCCCTGTCGAGTCTGGTTCCTCTCAAAGTTTATTCCCATTGACATCTCAGGGAGTTTTTCCTTGCCATCGACGCCCTCGTCTTGCTCACATTTTTAAATCTCATTTCTGTAATTTTCTTTTTCATTTTCAGTTTTGCTTTGCGACAGTGACCACTGTTAAAAGTACTAATTAAACAAAACCAAATTAATCAGTTAATATCTTAACATGCAACTTACTGTCTATATTAATCATGACTTATGCTGCACCATAAATTCCATAAGAATCGAGGCAATTGTTTACTCACAGAAGGCTGTTTATTATATGTATTATATGCATTGTCAGGTGTGTTTTTTTATACTCTTAAGACGCTTTTACATCTTTATAATGTGATAATTTGTGATTTATCAGCTGTTAACCCAGATAAATACATTTAAATATAAAACGATATATTTACTAGTTACATATTGCAGTTTAACTTGCACTGCGGCAAAATAATCGCAGTGTGATTTTTCGGAACAAATCATGCCATTGTAAAAAAGACCCAACGAAAACGTGTCTAATTCTATCTGTAGGCCAGCACTATGTCTGTCCATGTGGGTTACCTCTAAATTATCACAAAATGGATATACTATGTAAATAAACATGTGTGGGAAAGCCTGTAATAAGTGTAAGGTTTCCCATCCTAGATTCAGTGTTCGTGGAATAAGAGTCAGAGGTATTGTGACTCAAGATAAAGCATGAATGGAATGAGGTGTCCATGCACATCACAAAAAATTATAAAAACCCCCTCTGGCAAAAGTCATTCTTCTTCCTGTTGTTTTTCAGTTTTTGAGCACAACACACTCACAGGACACTTTTTTATTCAGCAATAAAGATCACAACACTAAAAGGTTTCGATATTTATTGTTTCCTTGACAAAAATAATTAAGACTAGTTTTCCATCAATCATTATCAAGACGGACAACACGGCATTCGGCCAGAACCATTAACCATATTATATAACGTTACCATCATCTCGTTTCAGTGCAAGAGACTGGCAGGGGAGCATTATCTGGGCAAGGGTGCCAATTTAAAATACAAAAGTCTCTGGGTCGCTGGATAGTGTTGATATGTCTGGTATCTCACTTTAAAAATACTGCAACAGGTTCTGTCGTGAACTGCAGTCCCGGGTAACGATGTGCAATCAGTTAGCCTCGTTCTTCGATGCTTCGTCGAAGTTCTCTACCAGATCTGCGGGGGGTGGGGGAGAGAAAATGTGTGAGGGTCCTGGAGATTCATGATACACACACTCTTCTGTTCACATGCATACAAAACCGGATTATGAAACATCCTACCTGGGACATCATCATCCTCTTCATCGATATCTTCTGCCTTGGGGGCTTTGTTGTCAAGAACTTTGAACAAACAAGGAAAAAGGTAAGTAAGTAAGCTACCTAATAAATTACACTCACTTTAAATGTCTTTGAACAGCGTGTCATCTTTGCTCACCTTGTCTGGGGAACTGCTCAGCAAGTTTGCGCAGACTCTTGAGACTGTCTGCACCGAGTTGGCTGAGGATGCCGGGGAGCATCTCTGTCAGCTGCTTGGTCTCTGCATGGCCCGTGATGGCGAACGTGTTTGCGGACAAAGACGCCTGCACTTTGGGATTATTGAAGTGGATCACCGTGCCATCGTCTTTTATCATGTTCACCTGAAATCGAAGGAGTCGGAGTTAGACGCAAGACCGTTTCCCAGAGCAGGACAAATACAACACTGATACTTTACCTCCTCAATTCCTGCAATGTTGTTCACAGCAAGTTTCTTTAACGAGCTCTGAAGTTTTTTGTCATCTGCTGTCGCCGTTCTGTGGACAACCTTCTTCTTCCTACGTGCTGTACCCTGAGAAGAAAAAAACAAAAAAACATTATAAAATGTACATGACTAATGATTGGTTATACTATATGATGTGTGTGGCTGCACACATTAACGCTGAAAAGAGTTCACAATGTAAAGGTCAGTTTTACCTTGCCCCCTATTCGGACTTGGGCTTGAAGTTTAGCCAGTTTTTCTTGATTCATTTTGTCTTCTGAAAAAAAAACAAAAAAAACAACAACATTTAGCTGTTGAGCGTCAGATTATATGTTAAAACTAAAACATAGCACACTATAATGATGAAGCAACATTTATCAAAATATTTTGTGCCCAAATTGTGTCTGAAATCACGTACTGGTGTAAAAAAGATGATATTGGTGAAATAGGGCAGGAATGTTTGAAGATTATGTCACGACTATACTCGTTCGGTGACACACTCATAGACGATACCATGAAATAAGGACATAGAATTTTTAATTTTAAATAAAATTAAGAGACACTAGTACTAAAAAATAATATATACATGTTCAAGTCAAACCGGGACTTGCTAAAATTTCTCCTGAATGAAGGCGTAAAATGGATTGATGTTTACAGAAGACTTCAAGCACAGTACAGTGATGAAACTCCTAGCCGCAGTAAAACATTTGAATAGTGCAAGCATTTTAAAAAAAGGCTGTACATCCATTAACAATGATCCCAGTTGAGGTGGTTCAAAGCCTAGTGCGGTTGTTTCTATGAGCATTTACTGAGTGGAAAGCCTGATCCTTGAAAATCAATTATAACTTCTCGAAGAGACGCATCTCATTATTCACAAACACCACTTGTACGACACAGGAACTTGAATCCCCCCCTATAGTCCTGACCTCGCTCTAAGCCATTTACACATGTTTGGGCCATTAAAGGAGTTCCTGGGAGGCCAGTGTTTCAGAAATAAAGGTAGTTCTTATTCTGTTATTCTGCACAATCAAAAGCCCTGGTTTGACTTGAACACGCCTCATATAATACTATTAATATCTGATATTATAAATCCTTTCATTACACAATGTAGCCCTTAGAAGAGAGCTTCTGTTGCTAAGCAACAGATGAGGCAATTCTACAGACAGAGCAAAATTTAACAGTTAGGACTGCAATTTATTTGATAAAATTAAGATTTAGCAGTTAATTGAACTAATAACCATTTTAAAATATCTATCTGACTTTTTAAAAATATCTGACAATTTGATTCATACACATTCACATTCCATACAAACTTAAATAATTCTTTTGATTGTGTAAAGCTGCTTTGCGACAATGACAATTGTTAAAAGCACCGTACAAATAAAATTGAATTGAAATTGAATTAAATTAAAATCCATATAAATAAAAGCTTTAATGTGCTGGGGTCATTCTAAGACAAAACTTACTCTTTATTCATTCTACTTTTTTGATTTATCATCTGTAATTCACTCTCCGATCAATAATCAGGTAGTGTATTTAGCTGACGACAAGAGGAAAACAACTTTAAAATGTTAATATCCTTTCTTTTCCATTGATTGTAATACGATGAAATGACCTTAGATTCAAAATCTTACCGTGAACTAGGTCAATTTTGTAGAATTTCCTAATATTTAGCCACCAATACAGTGGAAACCAAGACCATATAAACTAATTTTTGTGAAACTACAGTTTATATAAATGAAAGTATACTAGTGAAAATATCCATCGTTGACAGGAAAAGAGTTTTTAGAAATATTTAAAGAGTTAAAGCTAAAAATAAAAATGTAATCAGTGATATTATTTCAGGTTGAAGGCCACGTACATGCCTGCCTGTATTTCTGTAAGGCCTAACTTAATAATACAAAAAAAAAACAAATACCACTTGAGGGCTGTTATTTCAGCTGTAAAAGTATTAACTAATCCAAGTAATTATATTGAGTTATGATTTTCTAATTTATATCTATTGGTGCAGGTGTCTGTTTACATCGAGCAAGTAGCTTATTAAATCCACCACATAACTGTTCAAAACATCACTTTGGTTTTATTTATGGTGCAGGATAAACTTAAGGCAGATATCTAATTACTGCAAAAGTGTCATTAAATTCTGTCCAGTCAGTTTTATGTGATGCTGTGACAATATCTGGCAGGACACACAGACAGACAGATTTTCTGAGACTGGTTTCTGGTCCTCAAATGTATGTAACGTAAAGATATCATTGAAAGAGTGATTTTGACCAATGTACAGACAAAACATTTCTTTTAATGTATATAAATAACCCGTTTCTATGGTAACGCGGTGCGGTTTACTGGATTAAAAACCTGCCGCATTAACGACAAACAGGTCCGCGTGCAGCATGGATTTTTACAACGGTTTCGAGCGCGGCGCAGCCAATCAGATTTTAGTGTGCAAAGTTGTGTAATAATCTGAGCCAGGCTGCTAGCAAGGAAGCTAACGAGCTGCGAGTTAACGAGAAAAAAAAAAACTGCTGGTACTTAACGTAGCTGTTAGCTCACTGCGGGATTAATTACCGTTACAACCTTGTTATATCTATATAAAACATTTGTATTGAATTCGACGAGATCTACAGCGTTTAAAACGATAAACTGGTCTGAGGTCGCTGTGAAGTAAACTCGCTAATGGCTAACTGCATCCAGGATGAAAACAATCCGCAGTGTCAACACTTTCACACACTTCCTGTAACAAAGAAAGAGATTCAACACATAACCTTAAACCTACTGCTTTATATCTCCTACTGTAACTTCAATACATCCTCACAATTACAGGCTTAAAATATATATGTATATATACAAACCTTTTCGCTACAGCTGGTCAGAAAAAGCATGCGACAAAAGAAGAAGGCGGAAATGATGACACGATTACGTCACTTTTATTTTACGTGCCCGTGCGTGCAATATGGCGCTGCTGGAGGGGTGTTTTTGCTCAGCAAGGACTCACCGCATGTCTGTTTCACTCACACTAAGTACAGTCTGTTTATCACAGCAGCAGCGTGCGACATTAGATTAGTGATGTGCGATCGAAGCCTTATAAAGCATTGGGGCTTTCTTTGTTTAATTTGTGTGTAAAAAAAAAAAAAAAAATCATGATGCATTGATCTTAGGAGATACAGCGACATCTGGTGGTTTGCAGAAAATAAATCAGCCCTTCACTGAAGCAGTCATGTCTCCCTGAATAGTTATCACTTATAGATATATACAGTATATGGACAAAAGTATTTGTCCAAACCTGTTAATTATTGAATTTAGGTGTTTCAATCAGGCCCCTTACCCCCACTGAAGAGCAATCTTAATGCCTCAGCATACCAAGACATCTTGGACAATGCTATGCTTCCAACTTCATGGCAACAGTTTGAGGAAGGTCCTTTTCTTTTCCAACATGACTGTGTCTCAGTGCACAAAGCAAGGATTATAAAGACATGGTTTCAGTTCAGTGTGGAAGAACTTGACTGGCCCACACAGAGCCCTGACCTCAACCCCATCTAGCACCTTTGGGATGAACTGGAATGGAGATTGCGAGTCAGGCCTTCTCGTCCAACATCAGTGCCTGACCTCATAAATGCTCTACAGAATGAATGGGCATAAATTCCCACAAATCTTGTGGACAGCCTTCCAAGAAGAGTTGAAGCTGTTATAGTTGCAGAAGGTGGACCAGGTCTATAATGAAGTATATGTATTTGGATACAATGTCATTGTAGGTTCTAATTGACATTTGTGCAGCAGTAAATGTATACATTACTGCACTTATGATTAAGTTAAGTTACATTCAGTGCCATTTTTTACAGCACACTGGAGCAGACAAGGTTAAGGGCCTTGCTCAAGGGCCCAACAGTGGAAACCTACAGAGCTGGGGCTTGAGCCACAAGCCTTCCAATCAGAAACTCAGAGGCTTAACACATTGAGCCATCACCATTATAATATAATACAGTATATTGTAACTGTGTTACAGTAGTCTACACATTTCCTGATATATGAACCTATTACATAGCTTATAGGCTCAATGGGCAATATTAGGCTCATGCATTTTTATTCCTTTATACTGTATATATGATAATATTTTATTATTAGCATGCAGTCAAAGATTTGGACACAAGTTTGGATTTATTTTTTACATTCTAGAGCAATACTTGTTTTTTTCCCCAAAATTCATGTAATAACATATAGGTCATTAGGTAATTAAGTAGCAACAACAACAACAGTCTTTTGTTATTTTAAGACATGAAGGTCTGCTGTTCTGGAACAGTTCTTGCAAGAACAGTATTGTGTCAAGTGCATTTGCAAAACCCATCAAGCACCATGATGAAACAGGATCTCATTAAGACTTTCTCAGGAAAGCAAGAGCAAAACGTACCTCTGCTGCAGAGGAGAAGTTCATTTAGAGTTACCAGCCTCAGAAATCACCAATTACAAACATCACCTCAGATTAGAGCTCTGATGAAGGCTTTACAGTGCATCTCATTAGCAGACACATGTCAATATTAATTGTTCACAGGAGATTATTTAATATTTTTGGATCCCTTGAGCAGTGTTTTACAATGTGGAAAGAAATAAAAATCAGGAAGGACCATGTAAATAGAAGGTGTGTCCAAACCTTTGACTGGTGGGGTAAGTATGTTGTGACCGGTAAATGCTTGTGATATGATTGGGGTATGATTGGGTAGAGCAGTGGTTTCCACTAAAACTCACCATTCCTAAACAGGAACTCCTTCTTATAACCCAACACTGTCTTGTATTAGTTAAATATTTTATATATACATGGTGTATCAATCCTAAAACATTAAAAACTATCAAACCAATGAAATATATTCTGAACCACCAGAGATGTCGAAAGCTTCGGCCGTCATCAGTCTCGTAGTATTGGCCATGTGACACGAGTTCTGACAGCAAGTATCGAAACATTACGCTTCACTTATTAAATGTACACAACAAGAAGATATTAAAGCATATTCCTGCTAAATTTAACACCCTTTTCATGCAGATGCACGGTTAAGTTCATGTTGTTTTGCCTTCATTTAATATACAATTAGTGTACAATTCCATTTAACAAATTGAAATATTAATATAGGTTATAAACATTCATAACACAGGACACAACACACACAAACTGTACTGTACTGTTAATACATTGAAATGAAATGTAGTTCGTAAAACATGAACATCATACAGAAACTTTAAGTCATAGCAATTTTCTTTTTCACAGATTTTACAATTTGTCTTACAATGTCTTTACATGAAGTAATACATTTTTAAAATGTGTCGTTTTTTTTTCTTTAAATACTTCCGCACTTAATTGATTTAAACAGTTAAAATTGACTTTATATATTTGACATACAGGACAGAACCTCTTGGTGGGTTAGTTTTTAGCTAAGTGCATGTAACTTTACAACAGTTCTGCACTCATTGTTGAAATATTAGTATTTTGCTTATTACAGGTTGTCACAGATGCCACCATACATACTGGATGGGACCATGTTTTAGCCAGAGTATTGTAAATAACTACATTGCCAGAGCATTCTTTACATCAGTGCTTGCCAACCTTTTTACCTTGGAGCCGCCCCCTCGCAAACAGCCCAGCCATATACACAAAACAAAAGAATATGCAGACTATATGCAGAATTATATTGTAAGTTTGTAATTATGATCTTATTTAACATCTGAAAATCTAATTCTGACAACTGTACGACATCAGAGCAGACAAAGGCTTACAAACCTCTTTGATCTTTGCTGCCTTAAGGGTGCAAAAACCCCATGTCATTTTTGTAAACATGCACAGAGTCATCTCTCTCACCCCCATGAACTCATGATAACGCTTGTAATTGCTTAATTATGTTAGTATCCCCTACGCACAGAGACTTTTGGAACATGCATCTTCATACTGTATATAAGCATTCAGATAATTTATTAACAAGCAGTTCAACTAGAAATCTATTCTGCTTTCTCCCCTTAGCATCAGTTGACCTGTGTTTTCCAGAGTTATTCTGACCAGAAGTTTATCCCTCCGTGGTAAACGTTTTGAGATTACATGTAATTTAGGTTGTCTGGCAGGAACGGGCCGTCCAAGCAAATGATGTCTGGTCTGCTGCTAACAGAGCTGCTTGCCTCCACAGAGCTCCCCAGAGCACTAAACCTCCAACTAATTTGTGGTTCATGTTTTGTGCGTGGACTGTGGAATCTCTGTGCCAGCAGGCAAAGACGCTTCAAAACAGCCCTGCGCAGAAGTATGTACACCCACGGGTCAAGAATCTGGTTCCATGTGGCCAGTCGTACAGTCAACAACAGGTATGCGTCTTCACCTTTCTCTTGCAAGCTTGTGATTAGGACTGTTACCTGAGAACAAAATGCATGAAAATATTTATGCTTTTGGTGAGCAAAATGCATTATACAGTGTTTTCCTTCTGATTTTTGTTAAAAAAAACTTAAAGAGAGTTGTATAATTTGCACAGCATGTGAAGACATATACTGTCTATCATTATTATTTACAAATATGCTGTGCAATGTCTGTGTGCATGTATGTGTGAAAAGCTTTTACCAGAAAAGGACCCCAACATACACACGATACCATCATTATAGCAAGGAGTTGGCAAATCATTTCAGAATGGAGAGAACTTCTGCGAGAGCAGTGGTAGTCGTGTTCACGATGCATTCTGTTCCACAGTAGAGTTAATCCAGTCACAGTGTTACACACGAATGAGACCAGCAGAGCCAGCAATCCCAGTACAGAAAAGATCATGGGGAGAAGCATATCCAACCAGTCGCGCACCCCCACCAACCGATAGAAACACCAGCTTCGGGAACCCTGTACCTGGTATGGGCGGCACACTAACACTGGCAGCAGAGCCACGAACACGGCCAGTATCCAGCTAAGAGCCAAGAGCCGGTTTACATGATAGGAGGTCAGAGCTGTGGTGTGAAAGAGTGGCCGAGTCACTCCAATGCAGCGCTCCACAGCCATGATACCTCCAAGCAGCAGGGGACTCAGACCAAAAAAAGACATACAAACACCAAAAAACCCACAAAGAATCTGCTTGGGGTCGAATCTTTCCCACTCTTTGTTCAAGGCATACACATAAAGAGCCAGAGAGCCATTTATAAGATGTCCCAGGAAGTCAGTCACCACCAGCCCACTTGCAAAGAGCAAGAAAGAAGCTTTGGACTTCATGCGGAGTCTCCGGTAGGCATTGAGAAGAATGAAGAGAGCCAGGGTATTGGAGACGATCCCCACCGTCATGGTTATTACAGAGGAAATGACAGAGATGTTTTTTATGTGACAGCTCTCATTAGACATAGTGCGGGGTTTCAAACATTCTGTTTTGGCAGTCCCATTGTAAGACATGGTCAAGAAATCAAGCCTGCAACACAATGATGAAGTTAGACACAAATTGGTTATTAATTTTTCTAAATAGATAGACTAACAGAGAGATCTGGTGCTTTCTGTGCTTTAAAAAAAATCACAAATAAAAACTTACCAATGTAAAAGAAATATAATCAGGGTTTCTCAATCTTCCAGCATTCAGATGGTCCAAGAGACTTAAGGATGATAAGTTAGAATTAACAGCACAAAAATATGTTATAAAAATATATATTTTCCTCAATTATTTATAGGAAAAAAGAACCTGTTGTACATATTGGTCATGTGGTCTTGAATGATGAAATCTTTAGATCTTTATAAAAAAAAATTAAAAAAAAAAAAGCACAACAAATTTCCTATAACTGATTCCACGTTCCTTGTCAATGTGCCCTTACAGTTGTGCTGTGTGAGGTGAATGATGGACTGAGCTAAACTCCTCAGCGTAAAATATACCTAAAGGGTTGCCAGATTGAATTGAAAAAATCTGCCTTTACACCCCCCAAATCATAACAGAGGTTTCAGATTTTCTTTTTAAAGCAAAGCTCTACATATTATAAGGGTAAAATTAGATATAGTGTAAACTACTCTTAAATAATATAAAAGAGTTGTTCTGTGAGACGTTTTAATGATAGACCAATAAACCTGGCATTTGACATTGAGAGCAATCTTTTAAAAAATCTGATGGTCAAACATAATAATAGGCGTAATGCATATCCAACTTTTAAGGCCCCATCACAGCTCTACTTGAGACCATAAAATGTATTAGATGTTTAATGTAAAACTGGGTGGTGACAAACATTATTATAGGTCGAGCATACAGTATATTGTATATACAAATCCAGACGTTCAAGACAATATTAGCCTGGTTATTATATATCTTTTAAAGGAACTTGGACACATTGGGGTCATGGGGTGCTCAACAACAGTCATCAGTGTTTGTTTAGCTTATGTAATTTATTCCACGGATCACTTTCTAACCCGCAACCATCTCAACATCTTTTCTGCAGTCTCTGTCCTGTTTCTGACAGGTTTTTTTCTTGTCCTGACAAAATCAGTGATCTGTCTCACTGCGTGTTGTTTCCTGCTGAGTGATCCCTGTGCAGAGATGGCATTTGCTATTACCCTTAGCAACTGATCATGGTGCTCCTCTCCCAGGCAACAGCTCAGTGCACACCAATCAGCCATAACATTAAAACCCAAAACATTAAGCATTAAGGGTTCCCTTGTGCCACTGTGGTAGCTCTGGCCCCTCAGGGCATGACTTCACTAGACCTCTGGGGTGTGTTGTTGTGTCTGGCACCAGGATCCTTTGGGTGCTGCGTGTTGCGAGGTGTCAACTGGTCAATCCCTTTGCTCTTCGAAACAGGCAAGGTGGCCATTGGAAAAAATAGACTACTGAACATATGTAGAAGGCACAATACACAAAAAATGTTTTAAGTCTGAGCTGTTAATGGATTCAAAACTTGACAGATTTGCCTGCTGATATAATTTGTCTTTTTAAAGTTTAAATACACATAAATTATTATATATTAAAATATGCAGATAAATAAATCTAGCAATATTCCCACAGGTAAATGGTTTGGGTTTGTGTCTACTTGCTATTACTACTTAAATAGGCAACCATGCTGTTCAGACCACTGGAGCCTTAAAAAAAAAAAAAAAAAAAGTTTTTAATAGTTTCTGGTTCAATGAGTTGCTTTCAGTTTGGTCATTTTTTATTATTTTTATTGGAAAAAACACAACAGAGGATTTGCTACAGAAGCTGAACCTGTTCATGTATAAAAAAAATTTTTTTTAATTGCCAAAGTATGACCTTTTTTCATGTTTATTAGCTTTGCTACAGTGTATAGCACTTTGTAAAAGTCATATTTTGCTTCCAAAGAACCAGAATTTCTTATGTTTTTTTTTCAAAGACGATGTTGAGGAATAGTTCTCCAGGCTTCCTTAACGACCTTTTGGCTCTCATTTTTGGCAGGTTTTAAGCCTTCATTTTCAGTCCAGTCCCTGACCCGTTCAAGAGCAATTTGTTGTTTATTAAGTCTTACGGTGACCTATGTATCATTCAAGCATAAAAAACATCTCATTTGAGGAGGTGAGTGGTTGGAACAGATGAGAGGGGACGTGAGGTTGCTGCTGCAAATAGTTTTTTTAAATGTTATCCGTAGGCACTTTTACAGCCTGTCGCAATAAAACATTCTTTCCCATTTTAATTGACATTAACCCCAATCTAATCATTTAATTTAATATGAAGAACTATGAAGAGTTTAATATGAAGATTTCTGCACCCGCATACAGACCACACATGCTGTATACAGGACCACCAAGTGAGTGTCCTTTTCATATTAATGTAAGTTTTAAAGCGTGTCAATAGCACAGACTCTATTATCTGTATCCATAGCAACATCATGACCAAAGGAAGTCAGCCTGTCCGAGTCCATTTATCTGGACAGTTTGTTAGCAGATAGTTAGATAGAGTAGTTTTTTAATCCCAAAGAGAATTTATAATCCAGCTGTATCCTTTCATTAAAAGCTTTACCAAACACAGCATAGCTGTAGCTGTAGGCATTTGTTATAAGTCACAATTTCCTAATTATACAGATGTGCAAGCTGTTTAATCTGGACAAAATATCTTATCCACTAAGACACTGTGACATAACACCATCTTGAAGCATGACTCAGCGCTTTAAAATGATGACCAAAGACAAGACAATAACTGGACTATTACAGAAGACAGTTGCTGGACTTTCAGACAGAAAAAATGACTGAACATCTGACAACAGCAATGAAGACTGACACTTAGAAATAATAACTGTATTTGACGTATAATATACTCCAGCCGGGTATTATCCACAGATATCTTTTCCGATGTAGGTCATATTAACTTGCAAAATATCATAAGAAGCTTTATGGATGTACCCTGAGCAGTATTTCACAGCAGAATAGAAAAGTCATTTAATGTTTCTGTGTATTAGAGGGTGTCAATGTGTGCAGTGTGATGTCTTCAGATACTGCACAGAGAGTTGTGAATACATTTATCCAGCAGGTGTTACGCTTTCTATTTCAAAGTCGTCCTCTTCCTGCACTATGTTATAGACATAATGTATCCTGTTCCTCACTCAGGGTTCTCTTCTGTCACAGGCTGCTTTTAGTGTAATGACTCTTTCGCTACATGACCAAGGAGACTGGTGCAGTGGAAAAGGTTTTCAATTTACACTTGAGTTGGTACAGTGTAGGCGTCTGAATTATGGTGCTTTTCAAGCAATGGCTGAGAAGATACAAGCTTGCACACCTATACCAAATGTAGACCACCCCATATCAGTCCAGTAGACGTAAAGAGAATGAAGATATCCATCAATTGTGTGTTAACTGTAATTACCTTCAGGAGACCTGACTCAGAGACGCAGTAGGAAAGACATATAATGCCTGGAGAAAGAGGTTTCTTTGGGCAAAACTGTATACTCTTTCTAACGCCCCCTGAAAAGCTACATGTCCTGCTTTTTCTTCAATTTTCTTGTCATTCAAACAAAACAAGATTTGTGTTAAAATAAAATAATTTTTTTTTAAAGAAAGCGTTTAATATTGTTTAAATATTGGCTAAGTGTTAATTTAGCAAGTCTAATAGAGTAATCAAAATTACTAGTAATAGATATGATGAGATGCTGTTCACTATCCATTATCACTGTCATGGGTGAGTGAAAGGATCCGTCATCTGGCACATCTGGTGGTGATGGATACACCACGCTGGAGATATCCATTGTTTCTTTACCAGTCACATTTTATGGTTTCAGTTAGCCAGCTCAACACCTGATTGTGTCTATGCACTTGGAGAATAAGGACCAAATATTATTATAGGCTCAGAAATTAGACAAATCCTGGAGACTGTGAAATCCAGTACAGTCCTTTCTGCAGAAACTATAGTGCACTGATTCATTCTGGTAAACCTATATAAGATTATGTATAAACTATATATACTGTATTTTAAAAATCCTCTGTGTGTGTATCTTGTTGTTTTGGAGTATATTTATATGTTTATTATTGTTTAAGACAATTTAAAAACTAATTTATATATATTTATTACAAGCTAAAAAATATTATTATTATTATTTTTTTTTTAATGTCTGTTTCTGTAGGTAGCAGGATTTCCCCCCCTTTTTTTGTCTATTTATCATCTGCAATTTAATGGCTAATGTGGTAACAGTGCTGGTCCTCACTAGACCTCTGGGATTTTCCACATGATATGTTAAGATACTGGTATGGTATGGTATGGTATGGTATGGTATGGTATGGTATGGTTTGGTATTGTATGGTATGGTATGGTATGGTATGGTATGGTATGGTATGGTATGGTATGGTATCGTATGGTATGGTAAGGTATGGTATGGTATGGTATGGTATGGTATGGTATGGTTTGGTATGGTATGGTATGGTATGGTTTGGTATGGTATGGTATGGTATGGTATGGTATGGTTTGGTATGGTATGGTATGGTATGGTATGATAAGGTATGGTAAGGTATTAGAATGGTTTGGTATGGTATGGTATGGTATGGTACTAGGATTCAGAACTGAAATGCACACAGGAGCGCATTAT
>JAQQZT010000007.1:5904084-5930961 GCA_030068275.1 Clarias platycephalus | reverse complement strand
TAGTGAAGTACAATACTTTAAACAAAACATACTTAAGTAAAAGTAAAATTACAGATTTTAAAAACTACTTTAAAAAGAAGTACACAAAAAATCTACTCAAAAGTAATGCGAGTAAATGTACTTCATTACTTTCCACCTCTGCCTATCACTGTAGTTATATAATGCAATACCACGCTGAAATGTAGTAGAGTGAAAGTAAATATTATTCCTGTTCAATGTAGTGGAGTAAAAGTAAAAAGCTCTATGTTCTAATAGAACTACTTAAGTAAAGTACAGATAAGTAAAATATCCACGTAAGTACAGTAACAAGGTAAATTTACTTGGTTACCTTCCACCCTCTGGTGCTGACCTACCATATGGCACAAGAGGGAGGAAACCCACCAATTGCAGGGAGAACATGCAAACTCCATGCACACAGGACCAGAGATGAGATTCAACCTCCAGACCCTGGATGTGTGAGGCAACCAGAAGACAGATGGCATTGTTATCTTCCCCTGCAATCGTGTGTATCTGTGAGATTATGCGCGCAGATAAGCGCAGGTATCTGAGTGTGCCGTACTGTCCTGTGATGGAGCAAGAGTTTGAAAAGATGTTTTTGTCTGGTTTCATACTGTATGTTGAACAGGGCTGAATAGTGCATTATTTTCACGCTCTCTGGCTGGTAGTTGCCATTTGCAGCTTGACAGAAACTAGCAGATGATCAAATTGAGAAGAAAATTGGTTACCAATTTCCTTTTCTATTAAGTACAATTTCTATTACCTCCGAGAGCCCCGAGGTGTACATGTACCCTGACTGATACGGATGATTCAAAACCCTTACGCACATCCTGCCAGATTACCAAGCAAGAACAGACAGTAACTTCAGTAAGTAAACAGCATCTCACAACAATTTTAATAATACAATCTTGCCACTACAAACTCTACACTAAAAAGTGAACTTAATAAAAAAAAAAAAACTATATGCCGCACGATTAAGTGAAGAGTGTATGATATGTCTGTCTATTAAACCTGCACTTTGAAAAGGAAGCTCCTGACAAATAACACAAATTAATGCTGGATCTATATTAATATTGATCAAGGATGGTGTGGGAATAACTTTCATTACACTAAATGATATTCGCTGTCCAGGACATCATCTTTAATCAGGCCGATATTGATCCTGGACACCATGGTTGGCAGGAAAGCAGAAGACGAAGCTTGTTGCTGACCAGTCGTTTCTTACACAAGCTTAATCAAAGTGTAGCTGTTGGGATTCAAGGTTGAATTCATTTATGGAAAGGGCGACGCTTTTGTTGTCATTTAAGAGCGATTATTGTGTTTAAGCAGGAATCCTTTGAGAACCGATGCGAGCAGGATGCTTAAACGACCTTAAAAGGACGAGCTATTATTTTGGTTTCCGAAACGGAAATATGAATGTCACTACAAAAACCTTTCTGGCTCTTATCGTTTAGGAGTCATTCACATGGCTCAGAGGAGCTTTTCACATGGATGATTTTCATTTCTAACTAACCTGCGGTACATTGCTGGGCAGCTGGCTAATCAATTTTCCTGGATCAGATCATGATGGGGAGGGGGCAGGTGTGAAAAGACTTGGCATAAGCACAGGAAAAATGTTTTCTTTATTCCAATTAAACATGCTAATCTCGCGTTCAGAATTCAATGCTTAAAATGCAAGCAAGGATCCTTCTATTAATACACACATGTTAGATCGACATTAGAGCATTTGAATGGATGGAAAGTTAGAAAACATTGCGAAAGTTGCCAGATTTTACTTCGCTTTAAGGAAATCCACCTAAAGTGGTGATCTAGTGTCGTCTGTCAGGCTAGTCTCTAGTCTGTTCATTTAAATACAATGCACAGGAAAACTATTACAGCTCTGTAGCTACAGTGTGGAACAGCACTAGCATGCCAGAAATTTATGCTGTGTAATTAGCAGGCAGAGAGCATCCTGTCTTTTCTGTCTCTCTCTCTCTCTTGGCCCGCGATCAAGTCTACACGCTCGGATCACTTTCAGAGACATTTCAAATAATCCTCTGCAGCACACACCTGCTTGGTTATGATGTTCCAAGGTCATCTTATATCCTATGTATAAAAGTGACTCAGTTGCTTTGCAGCGTTCAGTCTCTCAGCCGTACATACACTACTAAGTCATCATAGTTAGTCAGACAAATAGTGTTTGATTGAAAGGTGTGTGTGGGGGGGGCAATGAGAGATAGACAGAGCGAGGATGGGCAAGGAAGGGTGATGAGAGGAGGGGAAAGAGAGGAAATTGAAGAAGCGTGAGGGAGAGAGAGAGAGGGGAGTGTTAAAGAGAGGGAAGGAGGGGCAGACGGTGACAGGGGAAAGTACAGGAACAAGACAAGAACAACCATCACTACAGTTCTTCCAGGGGATACACAGATATCTGGTATAATCTCTCATTTGCATAAGGAAAAACTCTTTAATCTTAAAAAAAAAATCAGTACTGATAAATAGTTTTCAAATTCAGTTAAATCTCTTAATGCGTTCAAATCTTTAGACATTTTCTAAAAAAATCTTTGACGAACCGGGATGAATCCAGCCAGGAGCGTGCAGTTTATCCTGATCCTCTACCTCCAGTGCATCTCTGGTAACCTTGTTTTTTTTTTTCTTTTCTTGCTGAGCTTGGAGTTTTGAATCAGCATGTGTGTCTGTGTGAGTGTGTGTGCAGAATGTTATACTGAGTTTAAGTATAAAATGGTAACTGGTAAAGAATTGGAATGTAAAAAAATATTATACAAAATTACTTATAAAATGCATGTATAAGCTGCAAACGAAAGCAAAGTGATGGTATTAAAGTTTTTTTTTTCCTGTTCCTATTGTCATTACTAGTGTGGTTATTTGGAGGAATCTCTGTGGGAAATGATTTCTCTATTTATTGTGGTTTAAAAAAAATTGCCTGTAAAAATTTTTTTTCAGGTTTTAAATGTTTAAATGTTTTTCATTTTTATCCTAAATTATTTGACAAATGGCACAAAAAAGCTGCAGGTGATTATAGAAATTGATTAAAGAGAAATTGATTAAAGATAAAAGAAATTATATCAAAGAAATTATTTTGATTTGTAAAAATAATCTATTGGGAGAAAAGTAGATGCTGATGCT
This sequence comes from Clarias platycephalus, assembly GCA_030068275.1. Taxonomy (NCBI): domain Eukaryota; kingdom Metazoa; phylum Chordata; class Actinopteri; order Siluriformes; family Clariidae; genus Clarias; species Clarias platycephalus. The sequence goes on along the minus strand of JAQQZT010000007.1, from coordinate 5,927,841 downwards.
TCATGGTAAAGATTACACTGCTACAAGTGAAAACTGAAGAACTTAGGTATCATCATACAGAACAAAGTAATATTCCACACTAAAGAGCTAAAACTCATCTAATAAACTGGATTGTAAAAACTGCATCAGTTTACCAAAACAAGAGAGTATTTAGGTTCACCTCTTTATGTGTGTGAGAATGCACATCTGTTGTCTCTTCTGTAAACTATGGCACTCATTAGAAAAAGCATTAAAGCATTAAAGAAACTATTGAGGCGGCACGATGTTTAGTGGTTAGCACTGCTGCCTTGCACCTCCAGGTTCCAGGTTCGAGTCTCATGGGTCAGTGTGCATGAAGTTTCCTCCCAAAAACATGCAGGTTAGGCTACTTGGTGGTCCCGTAGTGTGTGTGTGCCCTGCACTGGATTAGAGTGTAGCCTGTTTTGTGCCCCAAGTCTCCTGGGATAGGCTCCAGGGTCCCCACAACCCCATATACAGGATAATGCGGTGTAGACGATGAGTGAGTGAGTAACTATTAAGAGAAGTGTGTATATCTTATACAGTATGTATACGTGTCTGTTTGTTTCTCGCACTCGTAGTATGCACACCTGCTCCGGCTCGTGGCCATGCAGAGGAGCGACTAATTCAGGTTTTATTCCAGCGCTATAACAAGCTCTCACGTCCTGTACAGAACATCTCAGACATCGTTCTTGTCCACTTCGGCCTTTCCATCGCTCAGCTCATTGATGTAGTGAGTTTCAACTAAATACTGTATAAACCTCTGTCTAGATTTACATCAGTGCTTTAGAAAAAAGGCAATGCAGCACTTTTGTCATTTGCAAAACACAATAAAACAATTTTGTTCATGTACTGTATACCAGCTTCAAAGGAAAATGGATGGATATACTTTCTTTATTCACTTCTTGACATCTATTTGATCAAATCACTTTTTAAAAAATAAATTTTATATATAAAATTTTATAATAAAAAAGACAATTTCCAGGTACAATTTCTAGCTGTCTTTTTTTTTATTCCTTATGTCAGGATGAAAAGAACCAAATGATGACCACCAATGTTTGGGTGAAACAGGTATGTTTTGATCAGTTGGAGCATATAATTGAAAATTAATGAGATTTTTAATTGAAACTGGGCTCGCGTTACCTCGCTCTCGGTGATCCTGTCATGCCTGCTGATTCAGAACATTGACAAGAGTGTATGTGCCCTGACAGGAATGGAGCGATTACAAGCTGCGCTGGAACCCTGAGGAGTTCGAGAATGTCACCTCCATCAGAATCCCCTCCGAGCTCATCTGGAGGCCCGATATTGTGCTCTACAACAAGTGGGTCCTTCTATGGACTAATGCCAAATCTCAACATTTTGAATTTTGAACAGGATTTCGCATATACAGTGGTGGCCAAAACTATTGAAACAAAGTGAATTTTAATGTTTTAATGAAATTCTCAATTAATTTGGTCTCATGAAATTGCCATACACCATTCCATATTTAGATCGAAGTGCTTTATTCTTCAAAACCTTCTTGATCGTCAAAAAGACGTCTGCATTACTCGGGTGTCACTCGCTCAATCCATGCCTGTTTGATAGATCATATAGAGAAATTTACCACAGAAGTTCACAGTTCACTTGAGAATTCCCTAGCCATTTTTGTGCAAAGGAAGACACTCCGGTTTCAAAAAATATTTGTTCCATCCATTAATCAAACCATCTGATGCTAATTAGCACGACCCTTCAGCCAGATAAACTCAAACTAATTATACTATACATGATATATTCCTGTATATTTATGGTATTGTCTTAACATGTTTGGGCTTCAATGTAATCGCTTTTTTTTTTTTTTTGCAATATGGAACGTTCATGAAATATAAATATGCTTCTTGACATTTCACCGTTGTTGTTCTCCAGAATCGAAGCTTGAGGCATTGTTGAAAACATTCTTAACTTACACAGGAGTCAGGCCAGATGGAATTGAGATACAGCAAAGAATGTAAAGTAGATACTGAAAACTATAAAGTCAATGAGGTGCTACAAAAACAAGCCCTAAAACTCCATATGGTCCCTGTTTAAAGCCAGAAAGTGCAGAGGGAACACTTACTCACTGATTTCCCCGTATCAGAATTAAACTCATTACAGTAGCGAGGCTGCATCAGGTGCAAAACCTGTTCAAACTTTGACACTAGTACAAGTCCATGGAATTGTGTCAATGTAACTTTCAAATTTAGTTGATTTTCCTTCAAGACGCTTCCAAAATGTAGAATGGTGGAAAATTAATGATGACACAATTACTATTCATGTCTATCAATAATCTTGGTTATTTAGTATTTTTTTTATATTGAACAAGAGGCTTTTCACAAGTGGTGATATAAAGCACAAAAGCACTGGGACATTTAACGATATGTATCACCCTGTGTCCCAGGTGTTCTAACAATCATTAATTACACTAACTGTAGGTCGCAGCATGGGGTAAAGTATTTCGGTACGGTCCACAGTACTAGAAATGAGAGAGCAGCTGACTGCCAAAACCCACCGTCAAAGTCAGTCAAAGAAGAACTTTTAAGAAAACATTTCACTTTTCATTCTGATAACAATACGTAATCTTATATATACACTTTTTCTCTTTAGTAATAGCTTTGAAGATGTTTCCGAATTGCCTCCGTGTTGTTTTTCTTCATGGCTAACTAGCTTCTAACACAAGTCTGAATCCGTAATCCCTCTCTAACCCCTGATCAAGGGGACTATTTGATGTGTGGAATAAGGGATTTAACCCTGTTTGCAATTCAACCCCAAAACCTGAAAGTTAGCTGATAATCTGAAGTGGAATAAATGGTTCCTCCACCAGCATGACAGCCATGCTGATATTCAGTTACAACAGCACTTCCTCTCATGTGAAATTGCTTAATTAGTTAGAGAAAAACGTCTGTGTGTCTTAATAATTCTGGGATGATAAAGAATTTCCTAGCAAGTGAAATATCCTACACAGTAAAATTTTAAGTTTAAAATAGACTTGTTTAGTTGGCACATCATTTTACCACTTAAACCACGTTTTTTTTTTTTAGAGAGAAGCTACTTACTAATAGAAAAGGAAAATGGGATGCTTAGAATGAACTAAATGAGTACCTCACTCACTTATTGTCTATACTGCTTTATTCTGTATTCAGGGTTGAGGGGAGCCTGGAGCCTATCCCAGGAGACTTAGGGCACGAGGCGGGGTACACCCTGGATTGGCACTCTATGCAGTGCGTCCCCGCCTTCCCTAGGTTAGGCTCCAGGCTCCCTATAACCCTACATAGAGTAAGCATTATAGGTAATTAATGGATGGATTATATCATAATAAGAAATATTAGCTAGAAGTATTTTTATCTGCTAAGGAAAAATCTATGCATTTATCTTTATCTTCAATGTTCCAGTCAAGAGGGTTAAACAGAAGAATCCTTTCAATTTTCAGAACTTATAACATATTATCTGAAGAATGCATGCATGCATCAAAACAATTCAAAGCATTTACGAAGCTGTGGCTCAAGTAACATTCCTTCTGACCCAAAATAATTATTTATGCTTTTCTCTGTTGTTAGCGCTGATGGAGATTTCGCCGTGACCCATTTGACCAAAGCCCAGGTGTTCCATGATGGTAGAGTCAAATGGAAGCCTCCTGCCATATATAAGAGCTCCTGCAGTATTGACGTCACCTTCTTCCCTTTCGATCAGCAAAACTGTAAAATGAAATTCGGGTCATGGACGTATGACCGAGCAAAGATCGACTTGATCAGCATGGACAGCAATGTGGACCAAATGGACTACTGGGAGAGTGGTGAGTGGGTCATCATCAATGCTGTGGGAAAGTACAACAGCAAGAAATATGAGTGCTGCACAGAAATCTACCCAGACATTACATATTACTTCATCATCCGTCGGCTCCCTCTGTTCTACACCATCAATCTGATCATCCCGTGCCTGCTGATCTCATGCTTGACCGTGCTCGTGTTCTATCTACCCTCGGAGTGTGCTGAGAAGATCACTCTGTGCATATCTGTGCTGCTCTCGCTCACGGTGTTCCTCCTGCTCATCACAGAAATCATCCCTTCCACCTCATTGGTCATTCCACTCATCGGCGAGTACCTGCTCTTCACCATGATCTTTGTCACACTTTCCATTATCATCACTGTGTTTGTGCTGAACGTCCACCACCGCTCATCTCGCACACACCGAATGCCTCACTGGGTCCGCCAACTCTTTCTCCACCTGGTACCTCGATACCTTTTCATGAAACGCCCACCCGCTGCAGGAAAGAGGAACTGCCGCAGACTTATCGAAATGATGCACAAGCCGATGGCGATGCAGCCAATCCAGCAGGATAACCCCACCATGACCATGCCCCTTGACCTGTGCACGGTCTCTGCTGCCTCATCATGCGCGATACAACGAGAAGCAGCGTCCAAATCTCCTCTTTTCTGCAGCTCACCCAGCAGTCAGTACTCCATCCTTCAAGAGGAGCCCACACTCATGAACCTCACTCCTGGACTCACAAGTACTCAAGTGAAAACTTCCTCTACAACAAGCCCTTCGTTGTCTCCAGATGCACCGCTTGGGCCTCTGCTTCAAACATTAGCCCTGAGTGAGATTTGTGAATATCAGTGCCACAGTGCTGAGAGTGTGTTTGTGGATACCACCGAGGGTTCGCACGAGACGGAAACTCTTTGGCACTGCCATAAGCATGAGGAGACAAGCATACATACGTACTTCACCGCAGATCGAGGTGAAAGTAAAGGTCCGTGTGGACGACACAAGGTCCGGGGCATGCAAATCTCAAATTCAAACTGCTGCAAAGAATCCAAGATGGAGGATCTTCCGGTGTCACAGTCGCTCCTGCGGGCCCTCGAGGGAGTCCAGTACATCGCCGACCATCTCAGAGCTGAGGATTCAGACTTTTCGGTAAGTTTCAGAACTCTTAGCATAACACGCTTCAATTCAGAAGCAGTCCAAAAGCATTTCAGACAAACAAAGCGTACCATTTGCCAGGTAGTACCTTCTCCTTCGGTTCTCTTGTACCCCTTAGCACCAGGCAACACTGATACAGTACATAAGCATCACATACTGAACAGGCTTTAGATTCTTTGGGCCATTTTGAGATGAATATACTGTATTTAAGTTTTTACAGCAGAGTTTACAGCTGAAACCAGTTGTCCATTTAAAAAAAGGGACGATTGGGTGATTCAATGTTACAGAGTAAGAAAAAATCCATTAAAGATTCTTTTTCCTACCAGGTACGAGAAGACTGGAAATACGTTGCCATGGTGATCGATCGAATATTCCTCTGGATGTTTGTGTTGGTGTGCATTTTGGGGACAGCGGGACTGTTTCTACCTCCTTGGTTGGCCGGAATGATCTAGAATCTGACACAGAGCTCGACATCAGGACAAGAAACCGCCAAACACTTTCAATTTTGACTGTATGTTTGCGACATCACAATATCACATTGCGGTACATCCGGGAAAGCATTTTATCAAGGTCAGATTATATTTCCTTGATATGCTTTCATGGCACAAAGTGGTTTATTCTTGTCCTGGTTTCCATCTCAAATAAATTGCTGTGCGGTCTTCTGAAATGTTCTTTCTTTACTTTTGTGCTGAGTATAACCACATCATCACCAACAGTTAAGTTTTACGTTCTGCCTATTGACAGAACCCACTGTAAACAACTTCATAATTAAATTCATTTCAGAATAAAAGATATATTATATATTCATATCCCATATTTGTTCTGTTACTGTGTTGTTTTTTTCCCCACAGTAAATGATTTAAAAGACATCTCTCTCTGAACAAATTGTAAGAAATAGCCTTCTGATCTACCTGGTACTGATTAGAACTCTGATAGAATTCACCACCACCATTTGTCCATGTACACACACCCAGTGGTGAGGTGTATAGGTTTAAGCTGACAGTTCATGCAGTCACTGTAAACTGTAGATGGATCCCTAATAGCTTTTTTTTTTTTTTTATTTTATCAAAAACAACGCTTGAGTTTCTTTTAAAATAGCTCAAAGTTTCTTCTCAGAATTAAATAAAGTAAAAAAATCACTCACTCAAAAACTGCAGAAGTGTCCCCTTCAGTGAAAACCTGTCAATACTTCACATCAAATATAGTGAGATGGTTTAAGGCCCAAGCAGAGGACTTTCTGCACATCTAAAGGCCACTCAGAAAAGTGTGACACATTAAAAAGCAACCACCGACAGCTTCAGAGTAGAAGCAGTAATTGTTGGTGCCCGTCAAGAAAATCAGCAAAATGACTGTGAAATAACAACTTCAATTTTCCAAGCAATCAGTTGGAGAAACAATTTACTTTTCATCTGAACAAAAATATACCTTATCATTTTTTTTATTATTTGGTTAGAAAATCTCTTCAAGCATCACATCTGCAGGGTCCTGGGCTCAAACCTGAGATTAGATTACCGTGCAGAATTTCACTCGTTCTCCCATGTTCGACTGGCCATGCTAAAATTATGACACAACCGTGTAAGTGATGACCTGTGACAGACTGGACAACCCGGTGAATCAATCCTCCTGCCTTGTGTCAAGTGTTATTGGATTTGGCTCCATTATGGATGCTGATCCTTGACCAGGAAAAAAGCAGATAGTTAAGAATGTGTGGTCTCGTACATCCCGAGTCAATGGTTTAATTAACGTCTTGGGTCTGCGTGTATGGAGTTTGCTTGTTCTCCCCATGCTTGGTGGGTTTCCTTCTACAGTCCAAAGACATGCAGTTTAGCAAAGTAGTGTTCCCAAATTGGCCGTATGTGTATGTGCCGAAATGGATTGGCATCCCTCCGTGGTGTACCACACTTCACATGCCAGCAGTCTACTGGGAAAGGCTCCAGGCCTCCCGCGGCCCTGTACAGGATAAGCGGTACAGAAAATGAATGAATGAAAAAAGTTTTGTAGCAATTAAAAAAAAAAAAATATATATATATATATATATATATATATAAAAATTGTCACTGGTCTTTTTTTTATCATCTTTCTTTTCTTGATCTCTGTCACTGTCTTTGACAATTCATTCAAAAACCCAAGGATAAAGATTTTGAAGAAAACAAAATGCAGAACCACTGGATTTGCAGTCAAAAGCACAATCAAATTATATGAGAATAAAATTAAACTTTGTCATTTTTGTCAAAGTTGCCTGAAATAGGAAACGTTTAAAAGTAAATGCATCTGACACTTGTTGAAAAAAAGTTGGTGATAAAAAGACTTTGTTTTATTGATATCTTGCAGCTGACGGAGGTAGTGCAGGAGCTCGATGAAGACTAATTGTATTAAGAAGGATCGGGATATTTAAACTTAATACTTGATTGGATTGCATTATTTAGAAAAATTATCCAATCAGGACAAACCAGACAGAAAAATCAACGTTTTGCAACAGCTGTGTGACTAGAAAAGATCACGTTCACATGCATAAAATTGTAATAAAATTGTGGCGAGACAGTAGCGTGGTGTTGATTATTTGGATTCTGGTGTTTTTAAGGTAGATCTGCACTCCAGCAGGAAAACTGCGTATCGCTGAAAATAAACCAAAAATAGGTTGATTTTATATCTCTCTATAGAGCTCTAATTAATCCTGCTGCAGCTTAGCAACATGTTAATCAAATATCAGCCTGAATAAACAGAGTTTAATCCACAGGACATGTTTCAAAATTTTATTAAACGAATCATTAGTGATTCATCAACCGTGTTTTTTCTTATTGATTTCCCGAGTGGTGAAAAGAAGTAGACATTGACATCTTTTTAAAAAATAATAATAATAAAAAAAAAAAAACACCCTTTTCAAGTACAGGAGAAGAAATTAAATGACGATTGATTGTTTACAGTTTTGTAAAATGTTAAAAAGAAGTTGTTCTGTTAAAATAAAGTTCCAAATTAAGCACAGCTTTCGACTTTAAAGTTAGCACTAATGACATTCATACAAAAAGTCCATCTGTAAATATTTCCACTCCAGTGTGCAGGAAGTCATGTGTCAAAATTCAGTCATTTTCTTATGCGTATCTGCTTTCTTCCGAGCTCTCTGGATAGTCTGCTCCTGAGCCTTCAGCTGCTGCAGTAGTCTACGAGATGCCGAGAGCTTCTCTTCTATATGACTAATAACTGCAGCATCCCTACGAAAAAAGTGAAAGGGGGAAAAAAAAAAGACAGTTAATGAGGGGGGGGAAAAAAAGAAAAAAAAGAAAAGAAAAAAAACAGGAAGAGAGCGAATATGGTGCGATATAAAAAACGAGAGATCTGCCTACCTTCCTGTTCTCTTGTTTAGAGAGTTTGTGAGGCGCTGGATTTCTCTCTCCACCTGGTTCATCCTCTCAGTGGTCTGAAACAGCTGAACATTAAGCGAGCGCTTGATGCTCTTCTCTCCCTGGTACGCTTCCACGCCACTGACGGAGCAGGAAGGAGCTGGAGCAGACCGAGAGGAATCTCCGAGTTTAGAGTTCAGAAAGTCAAACACGTCGGTCCGGGTCGAGGTGGACGTCCGCTTTCTCTTTTTCCGTTTGCTCGAGGCTGGGTTGTTTTTGGCGACTGCAGCCTGAGTTTTGCGATGTGTACTCTCAGCACATTGGTCCAGCGAGCGGCCTTTCGGGAGCACCACGGCCTGCACGGGCTCCACGCGGCCTGACAGCGTTTTCCCCAAACCTGCGCACACAATGCAGCGCGAGCATTAACATCACTACACTAGAGGGAGCTCTAGCAAGAGAGTTAACAAGGTAGATAGATGCTGGATTTAAGTTCTGCTGATGCATCATACCTTTTCCTAACTCATAACCCATCTTCAACAAGAGCTTGGACCCAATTCCACGTGTGTGAGCCTCCCAGCCGCAGAACTCAGCAGTGTTCACTGTGTCCGTTTCCTCGTCTTTACCAGAACTGAAAACTGTAGAGAGGATAAAAAACAAGTTGAGTTTTCATTTTAATAAACCACAAGTTACTACAAAGCAAGAGTTTGTCTAAATAAGCAGGAATTCTCCTTATTATCATTCTTTCTTTCTTTCTTTTTTTTAACATCATACCAGCTTCTACAGTTATACTGTATTCATGGCGAGAGGCAGTTTTTACAGTAGATAAGATATATATATATATATATATATATATAATTTTTTTTTTTTTTTAAACTTTAAAACTAAATTTGTATTTACTTGTTTAAAACTTTTTAAAAGTTCCTCACAGGAGTTGCAGTCAAATAAAAAACCTTTAATGGACAGAAGGATTTTACATTGATGAACACTGTGGTGAATTTTGAGTGTAGCTTTTGAGTGTCCAATTCTGCGTCTTGTATAATTAAGCATTATAAACCCAAGCTCAGTCTCAGGGATTGGCATTTTCCGACAGATTCAACGTGGAAAACTCAAACCTTTGGCGTAGGCTCCGTCACACTGTTCGAGATCATCTTCTGAATCAGAAGAGGAAGAGTAGTTATCGTCCTCCCGCAGAGGAGGGATGAGACCGTCAGCCTCCAGGACAGCTTCCTTCAGCAGCAACGAGTCAAATTTCACAGTGTAGAAGCCTTCCTTGATTTCTGCAAACAGTGAAAGCATATCAAATATATTGTGAAAAATATAATAGGCATGTTTAGGATTCTGGTGCTCTGGTACTTTGACTAAATTAAAATCAACATACAAGAAGTATTATTAAATTACAGAAATAGACATCTTTGAGCTGAGAGCGGACATCTCTGCAGACTCATCCTCATCAAGGCTGCAAGGTCAACTGACTGATTCACAATGTGCGTGGTATACACTTGGAATACAGAATTCCTGCATTCAGCCACATGATCACACAAGAGACATCTGGCCACCATTGCATGTGTCATAGCATGTACCTCTCAGAGTCTTTATTTATTTTCTAATCAGCTCTTTTAAGCGTTTACTGAGCTACACCGCAGCTTTGAATCACAAACGGAGGGCCATTAAGAGACTACAACCAACACTGGGCTTCTCTCTGGGACATCTGTGTCTGAAGGCAGTAATGTGCCATCCATAGTGTAAACCTAATGAAGGTGGAGACGTGCCATCTATTCGTTTATGAAGTAGCATAACGACCCATGAAATCAGAGAATGTGCAGAGCACAGATGATGGAAATAGACACCTACGAAAGAAGAACGGAATAAACAAAAACTTTTTTTGGTTTTGCTGGTGAATATTCTGAAGACTCATCACCAGACCAAACACTGATACTTGATGCGTTTTAAATTTGCTATTTCTTGCTGGAAGAAAAGCACAAGTGTCCACTTAGGCGTTGTGATGCCCCTGACCATCTGGTAAGCACCCGTGGTGGTTGGGAGAGACTACACAGCAGGACATTCCTGAATAAATTTCTCAATCCAAAATCCGATCAACCACAAGAAAAGAAGGGTTTGCATGACAGAACAGAACAGAACAGATGTGTTTTTAGACTGCGACCCTGTTGAGCAGACAGTTTTGACTCTTGTGAAGGGTGAAGAAGGCAGATAGATATTACGCTTGAAGCACCAAAAAGACAAGGCACATAAAAATGTAAAAAAAAAAATGGATGAAACATGTGCTCCTGCTGCATTCTGGGACTTATAATTCACCTTTATTAACTGCCTTATCCTGGTTGGAGTCCCTGTGGTTTAGGACTAGAGGCTGATAACCTTGCAATGCCTTTACAGATCTGCACCATTGCTTGCATTTGTTTCTTTTTTTATGCAAGCCGACCGATCCTGTCTCCCACTTGGCGCTAATATTCATTTGATGAACAAACATCAATATTGATTAAAAAGCTTTTCACATTGCAGGTGGCTCTCTGCTCTACTCGTCTTGCTGTGATTCACAGACAAAAGGTTAGAATGTCTTGCTCAGAGGATTTCATTCAGCAAGTGAAAAATCCCGTATGTCTCACACGCTTTTGTTTCCGTAGCAACCATGTTTGTTTAGTCATAATTAGTAAAGGTTAGAAATGTTGGATAAAGCCGACTCAATATTCGTGCTTAGGACCTCAAAAGTGTACTTCATGGGCTTTCTTGCTTTCGTGATTCTGAAATCACGAGTTGACCAAGGAGGAAAATTCTGCACAAGGTGGATTCAGTAATGCGAATATTTTTACTAAAAAACATTTACTAAAAACTTAAACACATTCCCAACCCAATAAATATGTTCCATACCAAAATGCACGACTGTATGACTAAGATAGCTCTCCTTAACCTTCAAGAGAGTCAAGGGAGACGCTCACACCATGCACACGGTATGTGAACCGTTAAACAGCATCGATTCACAAGGTTATAGTGAATTTAACATTTATCTCTGCTTCAAAGAGCAATACTTTATCATGACCTGTTAAAATTAGGGCAAAGAAAAGCTAAAAGTCAAATTATGATGGAAATCCTGAAAGAAAAAAAAAGAAAAAAAACAAATTGAGTTTCACAGCCTTTACAAGTCTGTGAGCCGTGCGATTTAATTGATTATGTAATTTACAGCATTTCAGTTTAGAGCCGTTTTGAAGGCATTACACAGAACGAGTAGCAGACACATCTCAATATCAACTGTTCAAAGGAAATTAATGCATATTTTGGATGTCTTTAGCATTCTTTTACAGTGTAGAAAGTGAAGTAATCAAAATCAGGAAAGACCACTGAAGTAGAAGATGTGTCAAAACTTTTGCCTGGTAGTGTAGCTAAAGGTCCAAAATAGGGAACTGACCCCAACCACTGATAAATTGGGGAGGGTCGAATCAGGAAGGAGATCCAACATAAAAGCTGAGCCACATCAAATATACAGCCCTAGTGATCCATTGGGCGACCCCGATAAAAGGGAGAAGTCGGAGGTGGATAAAACTAATTTCGATACATTAAGTCAAAGTATCTACATTGCCAATCTACATTGCCAAAGTCAAGGTCAGGGTGATTGCCAGCCAGATTTCTCACTCAGCTGCTCGTATTGGCTGTTTTGCAGTAGACAGCGTTTACCTTGTGCAAATTTGTGTCCAATATGTTCACCCTCAGTCTCCATTAGCAAGGTAAAAGCAATAATCTCTTTCTACGATCCCATCATTTCCACTAGCTGAAGATGTGAAACTTGTTTAATATGCCTGCACACTTGCTAATGGAGTCACTGTGAGCCTCTCACCCTGCCAAGTCTGATTCGCCAAGGAGAAAAATACATCTTATTAGCGCTAAGCGAATGGATTAAACCCATTTACAGAATCAAAAGGTTTAATGTGCTGTGGTATTCATAAGGCAGCAAACTTTCTATATGACTCTTGCTGGTGATCTCAGTCAGACGCACTGAGAATAAATCATGTGAATACTTTAAGAGCGCTCAAATGTGGGAGACACAGGGGAGCCTAAAGGCTCAGAGGAAAGCGGCTCTAATCTGCTAAGTGAATCGCTGCATAACATGTGGTTCAACATGAGTACATATTAAAGGAATGAAAAATGTATGACGATGATGTTTACTGTAAACACAACATCAAACATGACTACATGACTTTTTGATGTTTCACATCAACACCTTACCCAAAAACTAGAGTATAAAGTCAGGAAAGGACAGAGTATGTATAAGGAAAGCGTTGACATTTCTATATTCGGATGGTTTGACCCTTTGAAATAGAATGAAACATTCTGTCAAGCAGAATGAAGAGATGTACCTGTAATTTTGGCAGGATACCAGATGTCGTCATCATGCTTGGCTAAACAGGAGGAACCCTCCTGCATGTTTGTAATATCTGCTTCCAGAAAGGCCCTCAGCTCTGAGACACGCACCACCTCTCCATGAGAGTACCTAAGTGAAGGGGAGAGGAAAAAAAAAAAAAAAAAAACACAGACTGTCACTAATTTGGGATCATTCTCAGCAAAGTAGAGAAAATATCAAGGACGGAGCCATGTGGAGTAGAAACAAAAATGTGTCAGAGTTACTCCCGGGTTCAAAGGGGTTTTCAGGTTTGTTAAAAATGAAATTGTGAAAATATTTATTGCAAGTTGCTCCAAGTTTTTTTTCAAGAGACTTGACACAAATATACCGTACATTCATATACATAAATAATACTGTATATACTGTACACTCCAATATGAGCTGTCTCTACAAAACTAGGTTGTTTCTTTAAGAGACGTTTCATGTCAAACACTGGCCTCCTAGGAACACCAGACATGTGAAAATGGCTTGGAGCAAGGTCAGGACTATACGAAGGATGTGGCAATAACTACCAGTCGAGTTTCTGTAATGTGAAATTGGCGTTGGTTAATGTGTGTGCAGTTCCCACAGACAGATGTGTCTCTTCCGCAAGTTGGCGGCAAGTTACAGTTCATGGGTACGACTGGATTGAGCTCTGAGCCACCTCGGTGGGGATTGTCATTCATAGATGTATGACTTCTTTAAAACATTTTCGCAGTTCACATGTTTCACTGCGGCCAAGAGTCTCATCACAGTACTGTGTTTGAAGTCTTCTGTAAATGTCAATCAGTTTCATGCCTTTATTCATGAGAAATTTCATCACAAGTCCTGGTTTGACTTGAATGCCCCTCGTATAATATGCCTTATTTAAAATAGAGCTGACCTCCGCGCAGCATGGCAGCTGTACCTAACCCTAACCCTCATGCTTACTTTACCTGTCTCTTCTTTCTACCTACTCCCCTCCTCATTCCTCAAACTTTCTTTCCATCATTCTCCCTCTACTTGTACTTTTTCCTCATTTATCTTGTGCCTTGATCTTTTTATATTTCCAGTTCCCTTCTTTCCTAGGGAACACTAATCTCTTGCATCCACTCTGAATCTCCTTCAGATCAGTGGACCAAGAGATCATGGTTTGCAAACTAGATAATATGTAATTTCTGTCCTGATATTCAAGTATGGTCCACATATACTACATCAACAAGAATTAAAACACAGAAACATCAGACACACTTGGATACCTGCAGCTGTCCATGAAGCGGCACTTGCCTTCCAGAAAGAAATTGCAGGGCTTCATGGATTTGTGTGTAGGATGCACAAAAAGCACTCTAACTTGTGCATCTTCTCCATCTGCTTCCTCGGAGCACACCACCATAGCATTATGGTACTCGAGCGTTCCCCAGGAGGTGTAGAAAGGTGCCCGGACTTTGGTGCCACTTATGTCTACTTCTTCCTCATTCTCTTTGTCATCCTCATCCTCAAGTCCTGGGTCTTGTGCGACCTCACTCGGACCTTCGGACAACTCCGAATAGAAGGTGGCAAACTCATCGTCCAAGCTGGGTCTTTCCTGTGCGTCGGGTGGTATGGTCTCGTGTGTCGTGGTCTCCTCGAGCGACGCCAAGAGTTGGCTCTTTTTGACAGACACCAGGCTAGACTCTGTGAGCTCGATGAGCTGGACCAGATCGTCTTTCAACTTGAGCAGGTCTGCCTGATCGGAAGAGCTGAGTCCACAGGTGAGTGCAGCCTCCACTTGCTGAAGCTGAGCTCTGTAGCTCTCAATGGCCTGCTCCAGGCCGCCTTCATCCATGGTAGGAGCCTGAACGTCAAGGCATGTGAAATCTGCAGAAATAAACAGTACAAGTGGTCACTTCTCAATGTCAAAACATTTAATCAATATAGAAAGACAGGTTATCTTATATATAAAAATATATATAAATAAAAAGAAAAAAGGATTTGTCTATACATTGGTCAGCAATCACTCTGTCAATGATATCTTTATGCATTGGAGGACCGGAAACCAGTCTCAGAAAAAATTCTGTCTGTGTGTCTCTGTTTATCCAGCCAGATTTTGTCACAGCATCACACAAAACTGTCTGAACAGAATTTAATGACATTTTGGCAGTAATAAGATATCAGCCTGAAGTTAAACCTGCACCATAGGTAAAATCAAAAACAGTTATGTGCCAGATTTAATAATCTACTTTAAAATAAGCTACTAATAAATATAATTATATATACAGTGTATATATTAGTTCACTGTTAACAGTTAATAGTTAACTGAATATTTTCACTGCTGAATAGGTATAAATGAATTTTAACAGACTGGAATCATTTTAAGACAAATCTTGTAATTTATCCAATCTACTTTTTCGATTTCTCATCTATGATTCACTCTCTCATTACCAAACAGGGAGTGTATTTGGCTGACGATGAAAGAAATACAACTTGGTATAAACAAGGTGTAAACATAAACTTTTCTATATCCTCTCTTTCCCATTGATTGTAATAAGATGAAATTACAGTAGATTCTAAATCTTGCCGTGACCTGGGTACAATTTTTCTCCTAATATTTAGCCACCAATCTAGTGGAAACCAATACGATATAAAGTCACACCAAACAATCTTTTGTGAAATTACAGTTTTAAAAAAAATTAAGGGCTTCATCTTTGTTGCAGGCAGACATGTACGTGGGTTTCAACCTGAAACAATAATATCACTGATCACATTAAAGCTGATCAGCTTATTTTTAGTTTTCTATAAACTCTTTTCTCATGTCAACTGTTGTGCTGAGGAAAGCACTATGGTTGAAAAGGTTTGCAGCACACATTAGTCAGATAATTAGTTTATCAAACGTTTGCCAAAACTCAGTCCCAGGTATATTAATTTACCTGATAATTTTTAATACAGCAGACACACACCATATTCATACAGTCTCAAAAGCATCAGAACTCTTATTAGGCTAGTTAACGTACTGTATGCTAGCTAGCTAGCTAATAGCAAAGCAGTTACCTCAGACAAACCGGCTTGGTAGCATTTAGCTAAGTTACCTGCTAGGTCTCTTAGCCGGTATTCATTCAGATAAAAGTATTCTGAATCAGCTCTTCATGACAAAGAATTGCAGTCTAACACGGAGTAGTTACAGTGCTTCACTCCATTAGAAAATTATCTGCTTTTCCTTTCATTTGTTCAAATCCGCGACGCTATGCTAACCCCTCTGTGTAGTGCTGAGAGCGAAGGAAGAGTCGACTCTTTCAGAGGATTCGGAGCCGACTCGAACACAAGATATACTCTACTACATTATATACAGTACTGTATTTCTATACTGGACGTTATCTGTTAAAGATGGACTGTTTGTAATAAAGTGTATTAAAAGATATGAAGCACAGACAGAGCAAATACATTAACTCAGGGATGGGTACTGTATTTGTTGATGTGCATTTCAAGACAAATAATGTTACTTTGTGAATAAAAAATTTAATTAAGGATTATTTCATGAAACATTTTCAGTCACTGTTAGGGAATAAAAATAATTACTGAAAAATGTTCTGTTTAAGACAACTGACAGTCGTTTAAATCAAAAGATTAAAATCTTACTGGTGATCACACTTATTCGAACTCAAGACAGGTTTGCTGTGGAGCGGCCAGTGGTAGAAACACAGGAAAGCATTGTTGTAATAAAGATAAAAGAAGCAGAGTCAGTGTAATAAAAGTTCATACACTGGCTTACACTCTCACTCATTGTCTATACTGCTTTATCCTGTATACAGGGTCGCGAGGGGGGGGGGCCTGGAGTCTAACCAAAGAAACTTAGGGCACAAGGTGGGGTACAGCCTAGATGGGGTGCCAATCCTTTGCAGGGCACACATACACACACACACTACAGACCATTTGGGACTGCCAATTAGCCTAATCTGCATGTTTTTTGGACTATGGGAGGAAACGGGAGTAACCGGAAGAAATCCACTAAGCACGACGAGAACATGCAAACTCCATGCACACAGAGGCGGGAATCGAACCTGGACCTTTTCGCCCAGAGAAAGGCATTGTTGGCATAATGATAAGAGATGAGAGAAGGAAGGTGAGTGTAATAAAAGTTCATACTCTGGCTTACAAAAATCAACTACGTCAACTATTAAGTTTTACTTACTTTAAATGTAACTATAAATTTTTGTTCACGTTTTTCCCTAATCAAGCTGATTTCGGATATACACCGACCAACTACATTCAAACAATTATGCAATTAACCAATCATCAAACAACACAATGCATCATAAGAATATTGGCAGCTTCATGGTTCCTCGTACCAGATTGGCTCTTCTGAATATTACCAAATATCTCCTTAAATGTTTATTAATTAGTTATCAGTTGACCGTAATTCAAATAATCACTCTTTAAAAACATGAGCAGGTAGGTAGATGGGTCTTGAGTTAGATGGGCTACAAAAGCAGAAAACCACATCAGTTTCCTCTCCGGTCTGTTGAGGACAGGAATCTGAGTCTACAGAGGGCACTGACTCACCCAACCTGGTCAGTTGAGGATTTGGACAAAACATCTGTGTTTTCTATATAAATATCTATATTTTCCTAATTGACTTTGTAAATCAACTTGTAATACATTTACTATCTCGCAAGTGAAAAATACATAACAAATACAATGTTTTTGATTAATTGAAGCAGTAAACCTTATACAGCTTAAGAAAAACATCAGAAACAACTAAATATTTTAATTAATATCTTTGAAAAAGAGCACCACAAGAGTGTGTATTAAAATACATTACATACATACAAAAGGTACAATCTTAAATTCCATTGCTTTAGTTATGTTCTGGACAAATGTCCAGTATGGTGCAAGTGAAGATCAGACTGCTTTGCTTCGACTTCCCACATGAATCTGAGTAGCAGCTTGTGGGATTTCCAAAGTCAGTTGAAAAAGGAAGATATCTTGCTTTGTGATTTTCCTGCACAGAGCTGTGAAACTGTAAAAAAAAAAAAAAATTAAATAAAAAAAAAAAAACTATTTTTTAAAAGCACAACGCATTAATACCACACTGTAGTCACATGTTGCATTAAAAAAAATAATGTTCAGTTCCTGCGAAGATCGTACTGTACAGTATATAGTATATACTACCTAAGTGCTAATAGAGTGTGTGTACACACACATATAATGTGTTCATTCATTCATTCATTCATATACATTTGTTTTAAAAATGTACCTGAAACTGGGGGACTGGACTGGTCCGAAATCTCATCCGAATCCTGGCAATCCCCTGGGACACTCCCAGTCAGGCCTGTTAACATCTCAGAGAATTGCTGACGATGATGAGGTGGAATGAAGACTGCTAACCCTAATAAAATAGTTAAAGACAATTTAACAATCCAACATTTTTTAAATAATCTGGTAAAAAATAAATAAATCTATTACTTAATAAAAAAAAAACTAGCACTAAAATACAGAACACGGAATGTATGTACAGAAGTCCCAAAATGTGATTTTTTATTTAAATATTATAGGCACACAATATTGCACTTTACAATCTATTTTTGCACGATACTATCACACTGCTGCTATCTGTCCTGCACTTTATAAATGCCTTCAAACTCAGAACTACTAAACATTTACATATATGTGGAGGTATATTTGCACCTAATATATGGCCCTTTGGATATATTTTTGCATATTAACAAAATTCAGTGTACAGTATATTCATTCAGATGTTTACGAGATATATTCACATGGTTTATAGATATATATTTATTACAAGTATACTGCCGTTACATTCATGCAAAAATTTTCTATATTGCACGGAACGCTAATTAATTTTATTATAACGCATTATGGAAGAGAACAGAAACGACATTTCGATTCCTCTGGTGTTGACAAATACAAAACCTTGAACCTCTGTATTATTGTGAGGGAACAAGTTATATTTTTGTGCACACCCAGCTCACTTTCTAACCAGAAAGCAAGTTTCTAAAATACTTTGTAAATCAACTAAGTATCAGTGTAAAAGCAAATGACGCAGCTGTTTTCATGCTGTTTTTCATTTATTTTTGGAGATAAATACCCTGTGTGCACAAGATAATAATCCGTTTATACAAGATAATAAAAAATATATTATCAGAATTTTTATTATAGGACTTCAGGGGCTCATTACCAAAAGTCTTTCCTTGACCTGTTTTTGCCTCTTTCAGACTGAAAGACTCACGTTTTAGAAGGATAATGTCTTCGTCACGCTCAGTCAGCAACCCCACAACTGTTGATACCATCTGTTCATAGTCGTTAGTTTTCTTGTACATCTGCAATGCTACAAAAAGCTGATTGGTCTTCTCAGCACCAATAGACTTTTTTATATCAGACAGCAGGGAAGAACTGAACTGACTATCCTTCCCTGATTGCTGTGGCTTCTGATCCTTCACACTTGAATCTGATGGAAATATAAAAAATAAACTTTAAGTAAATATGACATGATTTTTGTATTCTTAGATATTTAAAATGTCTTGGGTAGAAATAAAAGAAACTTTGGAAAATAAACTTACTTCCACACAAATTATGCGCTCCCAAATGAGATCCACCTTGATTGAGCTGCTTGCTTGAGTCTAGTTGGGAGGTTGTGCACGTTACAGGAGTCTCCACTTTGGCTGTAAGGACACACTGCATTTACTTTTTTTAAACCCATTTCTGGCTGGTTGTTCCATCTGTGGTTTAAAATCAAAGAGGAGTGCAAATACTGATGAGATGTTACCCGTTTGTTTCATGAGTAACTGTCTCTCCTCCCTAGAGAGCGAGTGCTCAGGTTTGTAACCACAGCCTTTGCCTGTAAGGTGCTGACATTTCTCATCAAACTGCTTCTTGTGGTGTGGCCGAACAAACTGGTAGATTCCTAAGAAGAAAATCCATACAGGTATTTAAGAGCAGGGTTCACTAACCGTCTGACTAGACACATACTTTGTCAGACATCTTTTGCATTTTTTCAATTATTGTAACAATTTTAATAATGGCCTTGAATTCTTATACTACAATAATAACTTTTCTTAATACATATACAGTTCTTTTGTGTGGCAATTCATGCCTCACACAATGAATCCAAAATAATATTTTTTCTTATTCAAATTAGTGCTGTCAATCAATAAAATTGTTAATCTAATCAATCACAGTAAGTCTATGAAATGTTAAATTTAAATCTCTCGAAAGGTGGTGGTTGCATCCCGCTGACGGCCAAGCTCGAACCAGAATCCTCAGATAAGAAAAAAAACCTAGAGCCTTAGCTGCCTGAGCCACCACTCCCAAATCTTACATCTGACGTATTCATGCAAAAATTATTCTCCTTGAAGGTAGCTCAAGCATACAACTTAGTTTGGTTTTATCCAAACTTCCATCTAGAAGTTTTTTTATAATGAAGCTTGCTGTTCAGTGATGCTTCCTCAGGCCCTCCACTCAGCACTTATGGTAAGCCATTACGGTCAAACTTGGTCATATGATTGATTTGCATTAGAAGGGTGAAACATTGCTGTTCCTCTATAATCCCAGAGGTGGTGTGCTTTGGCAAGAAGCATAGCATCCTGTGTGGTAGGAGCACAGTTTGTTTAGAAAAGACACTTAAGCTTAATGACACACCAAATGTGCATCCTGCTTTATAAAAAATTTACATTTTAAATAGAATTTTAGACTCTGTATTACACTGTATTAAAAGTTATTTAATTCTGTTTAAATAAAATGTTAAAAGCTAGAATTGTGACCCACACTTTGTACATGGATCGGGGTTTGTTACAAAAGTTTTAAAATAAAAAATAATTAATTTTAACCATAATATTCATCAGAATTCCTTGGAGAGCGGTTGGGATTGGTCAGAATTCCTTGGAGAATGGGTGGGTGGGATTGGTCAGAATTCCTTGGAGAATGGGTGGGTGGTATTGGTCAGAATTCCTTGGAAAATGGGTGGGTAGGATTGGTCAGAATTCCTTGGAGAATGGGTGGGTGGGATTGGTCAGAATTCCTTGGAGAATGGGTGGGTGGTATTGGTCAGAATTCCTTGGAAAATGGGTGGGTGGGATTGGTGGTATTGGTCAGAATTCCTTGGAGAGTGGCTGGGATTGGTCAGAGTTCCTGGGAGAGTGGCTGGGATTGGTCAGAATTCCTGGGAGAGTGGCTGGGATTGGTCAGAATTCCTTGGAGAGTGGTTGGGATTGGTCAGAATTCCTTGGAGAGTGGTTGGGTGGGATTGAGAGTGGTTGGGATTGGTAAGAATTCCTTGGCGAATGGGTGGGTGGGACTGTTCAGAATTCCTTAGGGAGTGGGTGGGATTGGTCAGAATTTCTATCAAACCTGGTTCCTTGAGATTAGATTGAGCTAATATGTAATTTTTTTATAAGCAATAGCTTCTTTCATAAGCCTCCGCTGTTTACTGGACATGTACATGATTTCGGCGTGTTTGTGACAGATACTATCTGAATAAATGGCTGCAATCTTATACACACCTCTAAGCAGGATGTGTGTGTTGGGGTCTTGTATGAGAAGGTCTGCTGCTTTTGCCATAAGGTCATTGAGGTTATCTGTAGTCTTGTACATCTGAAGCGCATACATGATCTGTGTGAAGCTCTCCTGACTTAAATTTTTCTTCAGCTCAAGCATAAAGCTCTTGCCCTTGTCTGCTGCACTGGAGACAACGGGTTTCTGAAAGAATCAGTGAAGCGAGGAGACTTTAGTATGATAAAGATAAATGAATAGAGACAGAAGCTTTTTCTGTTACTGTTTGTAAAAGGAAGGGTTATGGTAGTGCAGTGCCCGATACATCACATACCTGGTCTTGCACTACTCGGATTTTGCGTTTCCCTCCTCTAGACTCATCATCCATGCGCTTATCATGCTGTAGAGATAATGTGGACAAACGACTTGCCTGCATACGCAAAAAAAAGAACACAAAATGGTTAAATGCTTCGCTTTTCATTCTTGTCCTTAATGAAACAAGTGAACACTAAACTAAGCTATGCATTTTCTCTTGTTAGACTTATCCCACTCTCACCTTCTCCTCCCCAACAAAGGTATCCTCATCCTGATTAGGATCGCTTTTCTCCAGCGCATCCAGCAGGCTCATAGGTCTCTTCTTACTGGAACTCATCTCCACCTCATACTGAACACAAAGCCTGGCCGTCCCATCTCTCTCCGAGTGCTCTTCTGTATCCACAGAGAAGAACAAGTTCAGTCTGCTCATCTTAGGTCTCTACAATGTTTACAATATTTATATAGAGTAACGTTTTGTAGCTGTTCCACATATGACTGACATGCCATCTTACCAAATTTCCTTTTTTTAAGACTTGGCACGTGAGAGTCGAGCACTTTGGCTTTGAGATGGGAACTGCACTCCCAGGCACTCATAGCTGGACGACTGGACCCTGGACTTGCCTGGCAACTGCCTTTAGCTGTCCCGCTCTCACTTCCCGCACCTTTTACCTTCTTCTCTGGTACAGGCCTCTAATACACATACATCCAGCAACCATATTTCTTAGTTGTATGGAACGTTTTAAGAAAAACAAATTGGTGACCATCTAGTAATCTAAAACTTGCTACTTACAAGCTTTTGTGCGACTCGGAAAAACTGTGCAGCATCCCGAACCACAGTGCCAAAATTGTCATGAGTTCGAACATAAGGTCTGACCCAAGATGGGAGCTGCTGTCGTACATCCGTACTTTTGAACCTACAGTAACAACAAAGCAACAAAACCAAACCAAAACCTGAAGGAAGTATCTTAACAGTACTGCATGACAAACACATTTTCATATTGTGTGCTCTTAACAAGGACGAAACGAGAACTCTTATGTGACGCATTCGCTTGAACAAATGAATGAATGTTCTGGATCCCTCACCATCACAACCTCACCAACTGACAAGTTGGCAGTGATTATTTTGTTTTTTAAATAAACTATACAGATAATAATCTGGTCACATGGTCAGGATCTTTTATGGAGAGCCTACAAGATCACCTTCACATAGCTTGAGAATTTTGGAGTAACTTTTAAACACCATCAATCTGCCTCTGTGGTTGAGAAGGAGGCCGGTTGGAACAGGTACTCCGGTCTCCTCCAACAGACCAAAGACATGCAGATCAATTGGTGTTCTCAAAATTACCCGTAGTGTGTGAATGAGTGTGTGTGTTTATGTGTGCCCTGCAATGGATTGGCACCATGTCCAGGGTGTACCCGCCTCATGCCTCAAGTTTCCAGGGATGGGCTCCAGGCCCTCAGCGACCCAGTATACAGGGTTAAGTAATATAGACGGTAAGTGAGTGAGTGAACGAACTGATCTGAGGGCACTTTTTAGGGATAAGACTACCAGAAGTACCTTAGTTCTAGTAACTATGTTTACCTTAGACAAAACTGGAAAACTGATGGCTCCAAGTAAGTGGCGCAACTATTTACAACTGGCCATGCTTGATTAATGGAACGACTTTTTCTTTCTCCACTGTCAGAACAGTATTTGGGCATCTGTGTTTAAGTGTAACTAATTCAGAAATTTTAAAACTGTCCAACTTTAAGAATTAAATTATGAAGGGTTTTTATACACAAGGCTTTTTTGCGCTTTTCCCAGTACAGAGAAACCTACTGAAATCAGACCTATTCACTACATCTGTAGCATAAGGTAGAAGATAAGGTTAAAAAACAAATCAATATTTTTATTTCCACAGATTATGGAATAATACCATGATGCGTTCTAACCTGTAGTCACAAAGAAAGATGGCTCCGTAATCCTCACGATGGCGGATCACTCTACCGATGGCTTGGTTCACTGCGCGGGAGGCCTGCTGCCTGTACCACTCCTGCCCAGACAGATACTGAACACACACACACACCAGCTGGATTCAATATGTATGAGAGAAACACAATGTTAATGTGATATGTGTTGAACAAATATTAAATCAGAATGCACGCATGTTCACACACTCTCTCTGTCTTTGCATTTCTTGCATGTGTTAAAGCACATGCAATAAATATATATAATTTTTTTATTTCTATATTGCAAAGAGCATTGAGCCATAATATATACTCAGCAAAAAAAGAAACATCCTCTGACTTTCAACTGTTTTTACTTTCAGTAAACTTAATGTGTAAATA
>JAQQZT010000007.1:5867887-5888118 GCA_030068275.1 Clarias platycephalus | reverse complement strand
AAGACTGGGGCACAGTCAGAGTTACAATTCGTTATAATGGAGTTGAGGTTAGTGCTCTGTGCAGGACACTTAAGTTCAAGGATCATGAAATAAAGCATACTGGGTCTCATATAAATCTCAGTAAATGATTATGAATGATGATAAATAAGTAAATGATTCCCCATACCCCCTCTCCCCCACCTTTCCCCTCAGTTTCTTGGTATCATACCATGCAACCTGCATTAATCTTAACGCTTCACCCTTTTTTAGATGCATTATAAAGTGCTAATTCCTATTGCTGCTACATTTACGACAAATGTTATATTCGCCAGAGAAAAGCAAATTCTGTTTTAAAACTAAACTTCACCATATAGTACTTCCTAAAATCTGTTTCTGAGATACAAAGGCACAAAAATAGGTACAAGCATACAGACAAATCTAAAGTGTAGAAGCAAGCAAGAAATCAGGAATGATGCAAGGTCATACACAGAAAACCTAGGCAGATTATCAAGACCTTACAGAACTTACACAAATGGGTGCAATCAGTAAAGCAACACATCAAGTGGTCGTGGCCATGTGTTTTATATAGAGACCAATCAAGAAATGAGTGAAACTACAGAAACCTTATACAGTATTCAGTGGAAGTTGACCTCTGGACGTAATAGAACAACTCCCACCTAACGTCTAAAAAGACAGTTCCTGTTTCTGAACCAACCTACAACAGGGTTCCCCCTAATATGTGCATCGTCCAGATTGTTCTTTACTGGGACTCAGGATGTCTGGAGTTGGGTACTGTGTGTAGGTTGGTGCTCCCTCTATCTCCAGGAGTGGTTCGGGATAGGGTTCGAGAGAAAGAAAACAGTCAAGTCAAATCAGGGTAATTTTTTTGTTGTCATTAATCTGTATAGCTTGAATCCATTGGAACGAAATATTGTTTCTCCGGGATTATTGTGCAAAACATAGCAGTTTGCAAGACTACATTAATTGCAAATTAACAACAATGTGTGATGGACATTAACTGAAAATTGTAAACCATTCGTAGGCTAGCAGTACTTTATGTTCCATAAAGTGTCAAATGCAGATTGCGCAGTGCAGGTGTTCAGTGGTATTTAGTCTCACTGTGTTAGGTGTTTGATTAATCTGGTTGTGTTAGGAGCCAGCAGGGTGTTGAGTACTGTGACTGCCTCAGGGAGGAAACAGTTGCAGAGTCTGCTTGTACTTTTGTACCTTCTGTCAGAACACTGAAGAATCCATGAGAAGGGATAGGGAATCGTCCACAATGATGTTGGCTCTGTGGATGCAACGGTTGATTTATGAGGTTTTGATGATGGGTATAGAGACACTGATGGTGTTTTAAGCTGTTCTTACAAAACAATGATTGTTTTATAAGATGATCTTATGGTTGAATACTATGCCATTCACATACAACAAAGTGAGACAGCTGATCTAGATGCTCTCTATTGTTCATTTAAAGAAGATTATAAGGATGTGAGGGGTGAGGTATTTGTGTTGAATACATAGGAAGTGGAGGCTCTGCTGTGCTAGCAGGTGGTCCAGGAAAGGTCCTTAGTCATGTGCACATTGAGAATCTTGAATCTCTCCACAGTTGTTCTGTTAATTGAGGAGAGGTCTCCTCAGGTCCTCTTAACATCCTTTTAGTCTTATAAGCATTGCAAGAGAGATTGTTGCATCATTTTGCAATCTTTTTTAGTTCCTCCCTGTAAGCTGACTCATCATTGTTGCTGATGAGGGCCACAACTGTAGCGTCATCAGAAAACTTGATGATGTGATTTCAACTCATGAGTCAGCAGGGAAAACAGCAGTGGACTAAGCAGACAGCCCTGGGGAGCGCCGGTGTTCAGTGTGGTGGTGCGGCAGGTGTGTTTGCCGGGTCTCTCAGTAAAAAAGTCTAGGATCCGTTTGCAGAGGAAAGTGTGCAAACCCATCAGGCTCAGTTTTGTTATCAGTTGTTGTGGGATAATTGATTGAATGCTAAACGGATGTCTGTGAGCAGATCGGTCAGGGAAAGGTGTATGGTAAGCAATATGGTGTTCTCTGTCAGGCAAACTGGGTAGTGTCTAAACTCTAAAGTGGCCAATAAGCGTAGGACTTAACTTTGCTCAGGTCTCAGGTCCTGTGTGAAGTGCCAGACCATCTGCCCTGGACATAATTAAGGTCATGGTTGATGATGTAAGACTGCGTGATGTTGCTTCTGTCACCAGATGGCTTGGACATATGCTGCCTCACTTGTTTGTTTACTTTTTCACCAGATTCTTCTGACTAGGAAAAAAACTGATGGTTGATAGGTTGAAGGACACACTGGAAAGAGCTTAGACCAGAAAACAAGGCAGTGAGTGTGTGTATTCAAGTGTGTATTTGGTCTGTGGGTGGTAACAGCTCCAGCTTGTTACTGCAGTACATTCTCAATGTCTCAGTTTAAGGAATACCACTTTCACACATCTTTATGTTTATATTTGAGCTGAATGACCTTGTACATACCTCTGATTTCCAAACGTCTCTGCCACCAGGAACTCTATTCCCGTAGACTAGCCCACCACTTTTCTGTATTTAGCCTGCCATCTGATGCAACTGAGGAAGACAGGGAAGGAGACTTGCATCTTGTAAGCCATATGTTTCTCACTAATTACAATCTGAGGCATTTCACTTCATTAACTTGGCTCTGATTGTGTGGATTTAGAAGGCATCTTAAAGGACACTCAATTAGGTTCAAGGTCATATAGCTGTTACGTTACATTACCACACTGAAATGTAAGCCTGTGTCTTGAAACTCTGACCATTTACTGGGAAATCAGAGAGGTAACATCAGGTCTGTAATTTAACACTGTACAGTCTGCCTAAAAAAAAAAAAAAAGCTAGGCCTGCATCAGTGAGTACAGTATATCCTTAAAAAATTTTTTTTTAAAAACACGAAAAACATAAAAATGCCCAAAATACTCTTCTATAGCTTTGGAAGTATTCCTTGATTTATATGAATATTCTCTATTACAAGCTCCTAGTCATTATAAGCATTACTTGTGTAGCAAAATCTTCAGGTCCAGCCAGGTGTTTCGTTCTGTCACAACCATCTGTTTGGTGCAGATGACATATAACCATGATATTTAAAACCCCCCATTGTGTTGGCAAGCCAGGCTGCATTTCAGGTGTTCCTCATTCAGGTGCACATGATGCGGAGATGCTGAATAGTTGATGAGAGAGTCGAGACTGGCAGTGATGACGGGAAGGAGAGAACGGAAAGTCTTGTGTTTGCGATCCTCTTTGCTACCCTACTTGGACAAATGAGAGTGCTGGAAGAATTACTGTTTGTGTGAGCAAGTAATCGGGAAGAAAGGCAAGATCAGCATAAAAGAAGTCCAGAAATAAAAATTGCCAGAGGCGAGCAGTGATGTCAAAAGTGGTTTCGTGATCAGCGTGCTTAGTCAGGAAACAGAGATGGAAAAGCAAGCACCTGGGACCCGCAGATGCTTCAGCTGGGACGCGTGCAGAAATCTGCTGCTGCCCCAGTTAAACAGGCAGTCTCTGTATGTGTACGGCAGCGAAGTGGCTGTGGAGAAGGAGTGCATCAGACAAAGAGAGAATGGAGTTTTTGTCATTCATCCGTTCAGTATTTTCAGGTACTATCTGCTTGGTCAAAATAGTGTTTTAGTGTTGTTGTTGTTGTTGTTTTGCATTCACATACTGAGGCACAACATTTTTTTTTTTTTTTTTTTAATAGAATTTTTACATTTAGCTATGGTAAGTTTAGTCTACTGGGCTTGTGGTATAACCTTGAAGAGATTCTCGAGTTCATAGCTCAGAAGGTTTAAAATGTGCAAGGTGATACAACAAAACTGTTCTAAATGACCTGAATGACCCTTCTTACATACAGTCAATTGTACATTTTGAGAAGGAGTAAGGTCAACTACAAGTATCATTATTCTTAACTGTAATAATGGTTCATTCACATCTTTGTTTTGTAATTGTATGAACTGAATATGGCTGCACTTTTTTTGTTGTTGTTCTTGTTCAGGAGTTACTACATAATGTGCATGGTTGCCATAACGTTTCTGAACCTCATTGGGATCCCGATAGAGATCGCTTTTTTAGACGGTCAAGGTGGAGTAGGCTGGGAGGGATTTAACGTCTTCTCAGATACTCTGTTCATTATGGACGTGGGACTCAACTTTCGCATGGGGATCATTTCTGAGGACAACGAGGTAAACTCAACTCGTGTTACTAAGCCCTTGCAATATGAGTTGACTGCAAAAATTTTGCATGTGCAAATATGACATATTGGCCTGTTTTTAGTCATAATGTTATAATATTGTCATTATTAACATGTTACACAAATATACATTAAGTGTACTGTTGTAACACAAAGTAATTGAAGCCATGTACAGATGTTTCTAATTTAATCCTTTTTGAGATGTTTGGTCATTTGGCACAGCAAAATCAGCTTAATTAGGAGCACACATTAACATCCACATTAACAATTAGAGAGTAGAAAATGAAAGTGATAAGCGTGAAGCACAACAAAGCTATGGTTACACTGATGAATTTTATATGCAGTTTAAATGATGTTTTAATGAAGCAAGTAAATTACCAGGGTGTTAAGTGAGTTGGAATATACTGTATACCAATACTTAAACTGAACAAAAATTACCCAGATATCAACAATATTCAAATTAAGAGCAAAATTTCCATTAAAATTATTACATTTTCACCAAAAATTTATAACGGTAAAAGATAATAAAATTGGTATGTTTATGTAATATATAATTAGGTACATAAAAATGTCAATTATTTTAGTAGAATAGACATAATATCAATATGCAAAAGCTACACAAAGCAGAATAATTTTTTGAGTGTAGACCTAACTTTTTTTAATGTGGTTATATATCTTGTCTGTATATTTTAACCCTCTGATTTGCTGCTACTTCAAGAATAAATTATAAATTGTTATTTTGCATTCATGTTGACTTTTAAAATTGTGATTTTAATCTCTTCACACAATGGCTGTTCAAGCCAAACCGGGACTTTTGATGAGACTCTTAGCCACAGTATAATATTTGAAAGGTACCTGTATGTCCATGAATGATGATCGAAATTGATGGATAATTTGTCGGAAACTTGTGAAAGAGATGCATCTGTCTGTGGGTACTTTACACACTATCATTCGTCAACACACTTTCACAGGAACTAAGCTGGGAGTTTCTGCCACATCCGCTGACCTCACTCTAAGACATTTCCACATGTTTGGATCATTAAAAGAGTTCCTGGGAGGCCAGTGTTTAAGATGTGAAACAGGCAGTACTGAGAAAACGTTCCACCTTGGTAGTATCCAAGCACTAGTGAAATGCACTACTAATGCATTAGTGAAATTAGAGATTATATAAAGAAAAAAAGGTGGTTTTTGTCTGGTCCACTTTTTTAAATGAAGTGTTCTGTTATTCTGCACAAACAAAAGTCTCAGGTTGACTTGAAAACCTCTCATTGAAAGAATTAAGAAATAAAAGCAATTTTATAATCACTGTTAGAGGTTTTAATTCTGTAAGAAATGAGTGCCTAGAATGTTACTTAGGTCAACATCTTAATGTAGTCTTTTGTAGTTGTATTAGAAATATTGTGCATTTTTGCTTACTTGTAGTGTTTGTATGCTCTTGAATTATAGTGGTGAGGTATTTAGAGATTTTTAAGTCATGTTATTGAAAATTTCTTCTCTGTGATAGATATTTAACTGGCAATTAAAGTATATACAGTAAAGGCCTACACTCTTGAATCTATGCATCCTAAACTAGCAATCATGTCAGTAAAACCTTTATTAAGTCAGGTTTGACAAAAGGGTAAGCCACACTACTTTAGAACATGACATTTTCCTTTGCATGTACATACTCAACAGCATGAAAAAGTACAATTAAAGATAAAATTGTCTTCACCCTGCCTTCTCTCACATAGGGGGCCATCCTCGATCTGAAATCCATTCGACAAAACTATTTAAAGAGTTGGTTTTTACCCGATATGATCGCGGCATTTCCAGTGGGTTACATCATTCTGATTGCAGTAGGATTTTATTCGTTTAAACGCATCCTCACACTGAATGATCCATACAAATCCATATGTACTGTATCTCTGATATTCAGTTATTGCTGTTCTCCAGGATCTGCAGTATCATGGCGATTCTTCTAAAGCCAATAAAATGGTGCGGATCCTGATGTTTGTGCGGATCCTTAGCCTGGTGCGTCTGCTGCGTGTCTCTCGTCTGGTCCGGTTCTTTAATGAAGTGGAGAAAGTGAGCTACTTCACGATTTAAACCTCTAATTTTCCACTCATTATTGCATATCTAATTGTTTAAACCTAATATTGGACTTCTCTGCTCGCTAGGTCTCGAATGCCAACCTGGAGGTGGTTCGAGTTTTGTTTCGAATCCTTTCTCTATTCATGATGATTTTTCTGCTGTGCCACTGGAACGGTTGTGTGCAGTATTTCGTTCCAATGCTGGAAGAGTTTCCATCTGACTGCTGGGTCCGACGAGAGAATCTCATGGTAATTTGATATTATAAAGAGTCATTCAAGACAAGAGAGAAAACAACACTACTAAACGATTCATTTATTCATCCCAAGTGAGAAATTTAAATGCTGTCGCCGCAGCCATCACCCATGCAAGGAAAGCAAGACAAATAAAAGGAGAATGAAATTTAAAATAAAATAATAAATTAATGAATTAATAAATAAATGGCAGTATGGTGGCTTATTGGTTAGCCCTGTCCCCTTGCACCTCAAGGATCCGAGTTTGCATGTTCTCTCCATGCTTGGTAGGTTTCCTCCAGGTATTCTGGTTTCCTTACACAGTCCAAAGACATACAGATTAGGCTAATTAACATTCCCAAAATTGCACATAGTGTATGAATGAGTGTGTGAGCCTGTGTGTGTGTCCTGCAATGGATCGTCACCCTGGATTGTGAACCCTGCCTCATGTTCTAACTCTCCTGGGTAAAGTGGTATAGATGATGAGAAAAAAATAAATAAATAAAGTAACAGAATAAAATCAAATAATAATAAATATCTATTTAGCTGTCTAGTTCAAGTGATCCTGCACCCACTGTAGCCTCAGTTTCCTGTTCTTGGTGGACTAGAGGGAAGTCTGATACGCTCCACCTCAAGGTTCAATGTTGTAAAAAGTGATTTTTTTTTTCGAGTTACAAAAGCCTTTCTGAAACCAATCTCGTCATTCTGCTCTGATTTCACTTATTGACAAGGCATTTTCCAATTTTTTTTGTTCACTTTTTACCCCATCCTGCACAAGCTCTAGAGACTGTTTAGTGTAGCGATCTGCCATTTCTGACATACTCAAGCCAGCACATCTGGCACCAGCAACCATATCCCAGTCAAAGTCACATTTTTCAGCAATTCTGTGGTAGATTTGAACATTTAATAAAACTTTTTTTTAACCTGTACTCTATCTGCATGATCTAATGTATCATATTGTGATTGGTGCTCTTGTTAAATTAATCTGGGTTTAACTCCAGATTTCAAAACAGTTGACTACCTTTCGGGTGTTGACAGTGCATGACAATTAAACTTGAGGAAAACTACTGTATGAAAAAGCACATACATTGTATGTTTGATTCATTTTTAGAGAAATGAATGATGGTTTAATAGAGAAAGGGCCAATGATGAAAGCTCTCTTTTGTGCAGCGTGAGCTCAGTGTTCAGTGTTTAGTACACTATATGGGAAAAAGTATTTGGCCAAACCTATTATTTATTGAATTCAGCTGTTTCAATCAGGCTTCTTATCCCCAGTGAAGGCCAAGCTTAATGCTTCAGCATACCAAGACATCTTGGAACGGAGATTGTGAGCCAGGCCTTCTCGTCCAACATCAGTGCCTGACCTCATAAACACTCTACAGAATGAATGAGCTCGAATTCCCACAGAAACACTACAAAATCTTGTGGACAGCCTTTCAAGAAAAGTGAAAGCTGTTTTAGCTGCAAAAAGGGGACCGACACCATATTGAAGTATATTTATTTGGATACAATGTCATTACAGATTTGGCCAAATACCTTTGTCCATATAGTGTAGGTGTTGTTAGGATGTTGATGTCGTTCCTATTATTTCAGTTCCGAAAATAATGCAGCTCAAATTGTTGTTGTTCTGCTTGTATTAATAACCAAAATTGATATTTTTCAGAACGCTTCAGTGGGAGAGAAATATTCCTTTGGTATTTTCCGAGCGCTCTCACATATGACAGCAATATCATACGGTTCCTCAGACGCACCGACAAGTAAATCGTTTACTTGCATCCAGGCAATTAATCAATGTATCAGTCTGTTTTTGACCATTGAATGAGTATCTTCTGTGTTTTTATTTTATTCTTGTCACTTAAGATGAGGTAGAGCTGTGGATTGTCATGACCAGCATTATGTCAGGAGCTCTAATGTACACGGTTCTGGTTGCCAACACAGTCGCTCTGATGACTGATGCAGACCTCACAGCAAAAGCCTACAAGATCAAGGTACAAGATCAAACTCCCATTTTTTTCCAAGAGATTAATAGACAGAAATTTTTACAGAAATGACATTATCATGTATACATTGCTATTTAGTTGAATCATCTGGAAGACTATATGACCTTCATGAAGCTTCCCAAAGAGCTGCGTATTCGCATCAGCAATTACTTTCAGGCTCGCTATGGAGGAAAGTGGTATGATGAAAAGGATGTCCTGAACTGGGTGTCTTCATCCATTAAGGAGGTAGGATTAAGTCATTTACCTTCTTATTAATCAGGTTGCAACTGTCATTCGATATTTTTCAGCTTTTCTTTTCTAAACTGTTTTTGTTTATTTAATAAAGGAGATTTTGATGATCATGTGCTCGGGCCTTGTGAGAAGAGTCCCCATATTTCGCAACTGTGAAACGAACTTCATCAACACCATCCTTTTCCATCTGCAATACGAGGTTTTTCAAGAGGGTGACGTCATTGCGGATCAGAACACCCCTGGCGATCGCATGTTCTTCATCGAGCATGGGCAGGTCGTCGTGGAGACGGAGACTTCTCAGACGGAGCTGTGTGATGGAGGCTACTTTGGAGGTCAGTATGAAATGCAACTGCTTAAATTACTCTACTATGCATATTACAATTTTTAGTTACAGTCACATGCATAATTATTGGCACCCTTGTTATTGATGTTTCAAAAAGGTTATAGCCTACACTAATTCAAGTACTGTACATTAAAGAACATTTGTGCAACTTCAACATAGCATAATATCAATGTTCCTTTGTCTTTAACCCGTACTGATCTGGAAATCTAGTACAGTAATACAGAATATAGAATCTCCTAAAGAGAGAATCTCTCTAGATCCTTCAGGGCTTAAGTTACAGTATCTCTTGTGTAACTCTCCTCTTCAGCCTTAGTCACTTGCAGAATTTGTCTGCCATAATTCATGCTACTATGAATGCTGATTTCTAAAAGTAAAAAAAACTCACACTGACACAGACTCACTGGCCACTTCATTAGGTACAACTGCGCTTTAAAGCAGGTATCTAATCACATGGTGGTAACTCGGTGCATTTAGGAATGTAGACATGGTGCAGATGATCTGCTGAAGTTCAAACTGAGCATCAGAATATCAGAATGGGGAAGAAACATAAATTAAGGGACTTTGAATATGGCATGATTGTTGGTGGCAGACGAGCCTAAGTATGAAACTGCTGATCTTCTGGAATTTTTTTAATAATCTCTAGGGTTTACAGATAATGGTCTAAAAAACAGAAAATATTCAGTGAGTTTGTAGTTTTTTTTTTAGGTGTACCTATGAATTGGCTGATGAGAGTCCGTGAGAGTGTGTATGTGTATTGTGTTGTTATATACCTTTTTACTTATTTGTAATGCATTCAATAATTCAGCAGAAAAGCTATGAAGTAGTGTTGTCTTATACATTGTTTCTAGCTATTGACCCAAACACTTATACAAATTTAATCTTGATAATTTTACTAAATAAGTATATGGACAGATAATTGCTTCTTGATGCTTAAAACTTGTTCAAGTGATGTTCTTGCCCTCTTTAGAGACATGTCTCATGACCAGAGGAAAACATGTGGCTACAGTTCGAGCTCTGACTATATGCCAAGTGTTTACTCTGTCTGTGGACAGTTTTTACAAAGTGCTTGAAGACTTTCCAGAAGTTTTGAAGAACATGAAGAGATCAAATAAGGTGGCCATAAATTTTATTTGATGCACATAAAGATGTCAAAGGTTTGGACTAGAGGTTCCCCGCAGCACAACACGGACCAGCACATGAACCTGAGTGTCTAATAACTGAGATCCCAAGAGGACATTTAGATTCATCTGGTTTATTTATAATGTTGAATTATTTGATTTTAATTTTAAATTCTAAATTTAAAACAATTATTTAGTGCACCGGAGAGTGTTTGTACAATTTGCTCTATTTTTGTCTATAGAAAAAAAAAAGGTTTTGTAGTCCTTGCTTTGTGGTAAAGAACAGCAATTTTTTAGGTGTGCTCAGCAAAGATCACGTTTATTGATTTTTAAAAGTGTAAAATGCACACACACACACGTACATGTATACACTTTGAATGTATATAAATTGTATCAACATACAAAAATTAATACAATGTTTAGATGCCAACAGCTAATCAGACTTCTAACAGCTAATCATACTCAGATAACTACATTTTGTCAGAGAACTGATTGTTTGATTTGTTGTACATATTAATAAATTCTTGTTCAGGTAAAACATAAATCATATCTGGTGTGCTACCCAAATATACAAACTGTTCCAGATGCTAACCTGTGCTTATATTCATATTGGTAATATGAAGCCTGAGGAAAGGTGCACTTCATCTCCATTTTCCCGGGTACCACATAGATGGCAACATTTGTGCCAAGTCCTTCTTGTAGCTTCTTTAACATCCGATTGGCTAGATATAGTCTAGCTTTACCCGGATCTTCCTCTATAGCAGCATAGACTTCAGGTGGCGGGTTTGGGATCTTCCATTCCAGATCGACTATCAGCTGATGGATGCGGGCTTTATCTAGGGAGGACGGGGTGTCCCGGTGACAGGCCACTACGTTGGAATTGGAAGCCTCTGAAAAAACTGAGATGAAGTGCTCCAGGCTGGGACAGCTGCTTTGCTCCTCATTTTCCTCCTTGTCATCAACAGCAGCCTCCTTCCAACATGCCACAGGGGGGTGTACCATTACAGCCCAGTGCAGCCAATCATAGTTTTTCTCTAAACATTTTAGAATTTCTGCCGCTTGCTGCTCTGGGCTGTTCGTGCTCCACCGAACCTCCAGGATCTGCTTTTTTACATCACCTTCAGCCTGTTCTCTGAAATAGCCAGAACAGAGCCCTCCGGTGGACTTCATTTTCCTGTACAAGCCCGCCATCCTGTCTGACCAGGTCTTTATAAGCAGAGCCTGATCTCTTCCTGTTAATGAAGCCTGTACAAAAAGGCATAACAGGCCTGTCCCAAGCACAAAATTCACCTGCAATTCAAAAAAACACTGTAGGTTTATGCAAATACCAAATGCAGATATAAATGCTGTCAAATTTAGAGCGCATTACTGGTAATGCTTTTATTACCAGATAAATGCTGTAAAATAACTGTAATATCTAAATAGTTGTGTTTTTTTTTTTTAAGGAAAAATCCTTCAGGATACAACTGAGGCGAAGGGTCTTGCTTTCGGACCCAGCATGGCAGTTTAGTAGTGCTGGGATTTGAATACACTCTTTCATTTGCATCTGTAAAGCTCTATCCACTAATCCACCACACCCATCATTAGTACTTTGTACTGTAGATTGTTTCAACCATTTCTACCACTGAATTAACTCCACTGAATAATTACTTTGAGTCAATGCAAACGAATTGTGCCAGTTGTGGTGTCACAGTGGTTGAGGTTTTCAGTTACACTTCAGAAGGCAATGTGTTTAAATCCTCAATTATATCCCTCAAGTTTTAATTTCTAATCTTGTTTTTTTTTTTTTTTACTGGACATTTTAGAGTACATTACTGGCAGCGCAGGTCCAATGTACTGTTACACAATTCAGTGATTGTGTATTCTTAATTCTTAAAGGCAAAATAAATGTATAAAATCAACATTATACAAAAATCAAATCTGCCACTTCATCGAGTAAAAAAATAATTGTCCTTAAATGGAATTCATTCTCACAAAACAACAAATAATAATTTGTAAAATCAATTGATGGATCATCAATACTTTGTGGCTCTTTGGTGACGTCATGAATTCTACAGCTACTACTATCATTTTTATTCCTGATTGCAATTGCCAAAAAGGATTTTTTAAATATGGGTACAGAAATATAGAATGTCTTGCAGTGGTGACTGGAAAAGTTGAAGAGGGCATCACACGCACAGACCGAATGAAAAACAAAACAGTCTGCCTGGTCAAAAATGTCTCTAACCTGTAAACTTTTATTTAAAAAAAAAAAAAAAAAAAAAACGAGAGAGAGAGATTCAGCTCTGTTATTCCGTGTAAAGTGGGGTGTAATGTTTTTATTAACAAACATTTTCCCTCCAAAATTTAAAGATTAACACCAGAGGATCTTACTGTTCCATGTTGTTAACTGTATCTCTGTATCAGTACTTTCGTGTGGGAATTTCAGGTATATAAATCAAAGCAGCTCCTGAGTAAATAATCAGTAGGCGTTATCTGATGTCTTTGCTTTGCTCTTTGTCTTTCATGACTGCTATTTACTTTGTAATTTAAAACTATGTTAATTACTATCAAGGTTATCTTGTTCGCAAAGATATTGCCTATGAAATGTAGGCCTATGTAATCACCAGTACAATCATGACATCAAAGAATCATTGTTTTGATATTTAGCTCAAGAATTTTTAAGTTCTTTTCAAAGTCACTGTGCCTAAATTAGGGTTAAATTATTTGTCACATGTACTTTACAGCACAGAAAAAAAATATTTTTCATAAATCCCAATTTGCTTAGTGGTGCTGGGATTTGAACTGCCAACCTACTGATCAGTATCCCAGAGCTACAACCATTTGAGGCGCGACCGCCCCCTAACAAGAATTGAATTATCCATCCATCCAACCATTCATTTATCCTGCACAGGATGTCAGCGAGCCTGGGGCTAATTCCAGTACCCTTACAGCACAAGGCACAAGATGTAATACACTCTGGATGTGGTGCCAACACATCATAGGGCACAAGAACACACACTCACACACCCAATCATATAGTATGGACAATTTAACGCCAAACAGCCAAAACATTACTTTAGTCTGTGTGGGAAACCAGATTGTTGAGAGAAAATCCATAAAGTGTTGTCCCCTGGCAGTGTCGCGTAGCAGTAATTAGCATTGCAACATTACTTAGCTTGGGTTTTCTTAACGTTTTTCTAGTCAACTCCCAACCCCCAAAAACCTCTTAGTAGGTAGACTGGTTGAGTTAAAATGCCCCTAGGTGTGAATAAGTGTATTCGTTACATTTATGGGATTTGACATACACCCTTATCAAGAGCCATGTAAATTTTATGTCATTATACATCTGAGCAGTGGAGGGTTAAGAGCCTTGCTTAAGGGCCCAACAGCAGCAACCTGGGGTCTGAGCCTGGAATCTTCCAATCAGTAGATAAATGCCTTAACCACTGAGCTCCTCCTGCACTTGTATTAACGTGTGTGTGTGTGTGTGTATGTGTGTGTGAGTGTGGTTGTGGTGCTTTTTGAAAAGCTGGCATCCCATCTAGGGTGTATTCCTCATTTCGGCCCTGTGTTCTTAATACACTGACTAGGATAAAAGTAATTACTGAAGCTAAACAATCAAATTAATAACTGATTTACACCTTCACATAAAGACTTCACATTTACTGACCTTGACACAAAATTCTTTAATCTCCCACCGCCTGGGCTTGCGATTAAGCACAAGCTTCTCCAACAGAGTGGGCTGATCGGTCAGCACAGAGATGCCCATCATTCGACTGTACAGCGCTGTCAGCTGCCGCTCCAGTCTGTACTCCTGAACAAAACTTAGAAAGATTTCTTTTTCACGTTTTGTGAACTCAGCCTGGGCTCTCACGGATGCTCCTAGCTGATTGTATACTACAGCCAAGTCATATTCAAGACAATGGACTTCCTCATCGGTCAGCAGACCTGGGCCAAAGGAGCTGAATTCATGATCAATGTAGTCTAAATTCTTCTTCACCAGATCCAAATCATCAGTGGTAGCACTTCCACTCAGATAGGAGCAGACTCCCTCGACGAGCACGCGCATGGTCTGCATGAACCCAACAGGTTCCAAAACTTTCCCAAACAGTGCCATGGTTTTGATGAGAAGAATATGGATAAACTGATTTGGGGAGAAACAATTAATTATGATATTTTCATTGATCAAATCATTTATCCTGGTTATTTATATGTTTTTAGAATTAATTAGAAATTCTTTTTTTTTTTTTTTAAATACATATTTATTAGAAGAGGGAGACTCACCAATATACAGATGAAGTGAGGTGTGAAATAAGCTTCACTTTGGCTCTTGAATTTATACTTCCTCACTAGTACAAGCAAGGACTTGATAACGTTTTCATTCTTTAGCTGCCCTTCAAATAACATTTACATTTTAAACAACACTGGTGCCTGGAAGACTATGTGAATTAGTTGCAAGGGAGATTATGTGACTTAACATACTGTACATAGTTTGCAGATTGTTGGCGAACACCTCCACAAAGAACCAAGGCATTGTGTTTGTATTTGCCTGTCTGAGCTTCTCTGTCTCTGTTTTGCCTAGACTCCACCCTGTTAATGGAAGGATTTAGGGGAAAATCAAATTTACACAAATTGTCTATTTATGTTAGGCAAGTCGGGCTGGCTTTGCAAATGTTAGTGTTGAAATTCTGTTCTGCATGAAACTGACTTAGTTAATGAATGATGGAGTTTAATGGTCAGTAATTGCATGGTAAAGTCTACTCACACCTGCTAAAAAGAACATTATCTGGCAACTTGACAAAGACTGAGGCAACCATGTGAAGATTTGAGAATGTATTTGGGAAGATTCAGGTTTTCAAAACCTGAAGGAAGCATGATCTGAACACTAAACTTGTCTAAACTGGTCGAATAAACTTAAGTGAAAAAATAATGTGTTAACTGACGCTTTTTAAAATTACATCTTTCGCACAGCAATGATAAGACAGTGTACACAGGAAAGTTTCCCATTGCCATGGTTTAAGATAATAATTGAAATTAGACCTGTGAGTATAAAACGGGCTTCTAGTAACTATCTCTGTTAGACTATGACTAATCTTTCCCAGTAGGAGGAGATGCCCTATGTGTGTCAGATAATCAAATCTTAAATCATTGTTATCTTTCTGTAGATTATTCTTTTATTAGAATTGCAGTAGTTTTGTATTGATTAAATTTTTATGTGAGAAAACTAATGTTCTAAGGGACAGGTGGTATTTAATTAATCATTAAACTTTTAAACTAAAGGCTTAAAATTGTAACGAAGTCGGGAAGAAATGTAATATCGAATCGGGAATTTATAAAATCGTGATACTTATAGAATAATTGAATCGGCAATTAAGCATCGTGGTAATATCGTATCGAGATGTGACTGGTGATTTCCATTCCTATTATATATTACATATCTCATAAATGCTAAAAGATAAAAAGAAAAAAACTTATCAATGTGCATCAACTACTACTTTTTTATGCTTTGCCTCAAACAACACTTTTAGTAGCCGCGTTTGTGTTTCATTCAAACAAGCTGTATGACTGACACAACTTTGTCGTTTTGTTATTTTACTGTTTAAACATACATATAACTAACAAAACTGCATGTGTGTTTAAGAAAGACATCCAGAGAGAAAGAGCAGGAGCGCTTTTGTGTGTGTGCACTGAATAAAGTTGAACCTGTTGCAGTGAAGCTCTTGGCGCTTTTATTTTCCTGCTCGGTGTTTCGTCACAACATGGCGACTTGTTCAGGCGCCAGGGTCGATTTAAACACCGAAAGCCTTCAGGTAACACCAGCGCTGTGGTATTATAACCTTCTGGGTGATGAATACAGTCATAAATGTGTGATCTTGGCTTCTGTTAATGTAGTAATTCCCTGTTGTTTTCGGGAAAACCCAGGCTGAAGAGACTAGGTGTATGGATGTGTCCAGTGGTTCATCACACCACGGGTGTTACACACAGTGTTTACGGAGGAAGTAGCTAAGCTAACTGGGCTAGCAAAACCAAACAGACATGGGTTCGAGTTTATTTATTTATTGTTTTTTTTTTTTAATGAACCTGTGCTTTATGTGAGGACTGCGTATTATTTATATATTGTGGGAAACAATACGTTGGTTTTTCTTTTTTTCTTTTAATTAAACTTGAGTGGTTGTATTCGCTAGCTACGCATCTGGGTTAACATGCTAGCTAATAACTAGCCGAGGTCCTGATTTGTTTGTCGCAAAGTTTCAGAGCATTGAAAGTGTTTTAACTTGTGTTAACTCGCATGCTGACTCGGGATGATTTTAAAAGACTCAATATTTATTTTATAGTTAATGTTTTACAGCAAAAGTGTGGGTTTAATCACAAGGCAAAAGTTTGTGAACCTTCCAGCGCTCAAGCAGCAACAATAATAATAATGTAGACAATAATAAATAATATCTGTATAGTTGCAAGCTGTTGGTGAAATTGTTTTATTTAAAGCTTTCAGTTTGTCCCTTCGTGCTCACTGATGTAGATGTCAGTAGTGTGAGTAAAGAGTAACAAGGCGCACGTGCGTACAGTAAAGTAGTACAGTAGTAATAGTCATGTCGTGTTGGTGTGAGCACAACGAGCTCTTGATAAAGGTGTCGTTTTTATCTTCTGTTTATTATGACTTTTGTCATTACTGTTTTTTTGTTTGTTTTGTTGCACGTGTTCCCATGTGGCGGCTCTTGGTGTTACTGTACAGCACGTGGTTCTTCTCCAGTCCAGCATGTCGTTCAAAGGCCTCACATTGTTACATACTGTGTATATGTTACACACTCCAGTAATAACATCTAATAAATTTTATTGTAACTGTATCCATTGTTAAAGGAAATCTGTTTCAGAGTTGCACCTGTACGGAAAATGGCATCCACTTCTTCCTTAAAAATGAAAACATAAATACTAGATATAAGAATTACCAGTCACCTACAGATACGATGTTATCACGATACCCAGATGCCCATTTGATTAAAATTGGCATTCTATTAGTATCGCTATTTTATAAATATTTTAATTAGATATTACAATTTTCCTTGATTTTTCTTGCAATTTTAAACTTTAAATAAAAAAATGTTTGACTAAATAATGGGTAGCAGTTAAACAATACAAACATCAAACTTCAAATACAAGAGTTTTACATTTAACTTAAAAAAAAAAAACTCTCTCTGTCTTCTGACATAATTATTACTTTTAAACAAATGTAGCATATCATTAATTTCTACTACACTGAATGAAAATGTGTAAATGGTTCAGAGTGCACCACCTGTAGGATTTCAAAGGAACGGTGACATTTTATCTTCTCGTGCCTCCAAAGTCTCAAAAGTCAACATGAGAGTGAGTGTGCAGGTTGAGTGGGTGCATGCAGCTTCTAACATGCGATTTTCAACAAATTAGCACTCGCGGTGTTTTGAGACTTGTGTAAGCTTGTTCAATGGTTGGGTTCAATACTAATTTGCTCACAGAGTTTGGAGGCTTTTAACGTGTGCGATTTTTGATAATTGATTTGTCCTGAAGTACATTTATATTCTTAAAAGTTTGCAGACACCAGACCATCACACACAAATGTTCCTGATTTAGTTCCCTTTTTACTGTTGTTATCCGCTCCTCTGGGACGTGCGATTGAGGTCAGGGCTCTGTGCAGGACACTCGAGTTCCTCAAAACTTGGTACGTTGTGTGTTCCTGGAGCACTCTTTGTGGGCATGAGTATATTTTTATCTACAACAGTTTCGATGCACTCTGTTCCAGTGAAGGGGTGTTCGAGTCAAACCAGGACTTTATTTTTTATTTTGGAAGAATAAGAGAACAGTGAGTGGAACACCTGATCCTTGAAAATCAACGAATTTCAGGACTTGTGCTGAAATTTCTTGTGAAAGAAGGCATAAAACTGATTGACATTTACAGTAAATTTCACCCCAAGTCCCGGTTTGACTTGAACGCCCCTTGTAATAATGCAGCGTGCAGTGACATTGTTCACAAGTGTGCGCTGTGATTTTTGTAGGGGTTTGTGTGACAGTTTGTGGAAGAACCACAGACCAATCTCATGGTTTGGTGTCATGGTCATATTGGTGTAATTTAAAATGGAACCTTTAAAACCAAACCACTGTGCAACCTTATAGGAAAATATAATAAACTGCACCATTGTACCTTAAGTATCTTTTACAGTCTTCCATAAAGTGAATGTAGTGTATCTTTAAAATACCTTAAAGCAAGGCATGCAGAGTTCTGCTATTGTCGAATTCTTTTAAAATTAAAATCTCAATGTGAGCGCTTATTTCAAACCATGCTAAGAGGAAACATAGGATTAGGCAAAACTCACAGACCCAGCCACAAAACCGGAAAAGTCGATTCCTTCTTATCACAGTCATGCTGAATGGAGAATGAAATCTAGTTTCTCCAGGATGCTGTGCTATATTTAACATGAAACAGCGGCAGACAGTATAGACTATACATAACACTAAACAATAGCCTATACAACCTTTACACATGAGACAGTTGAGTCTAGACAGTGGATAAATAAATGTGTTATTACAGTGCACAGTTATGGACTTTACATTGTCAAGTGCAGACATGATTTACATATTAAAAATAAGCCATTTGCAAATCAAACAGTTCAACATAATCCTAGGCAGTGAACCAAATAATTCTCACAAGCTTGTGTGTGTTTCCTTTTTTTTCTTCTGACAGTACGGAGCAAGCATGATGGAAACCGCTGGTGTATGTGGACTGGAGGCAGCCACACGTGGTCTTGTTGAGGGAAGCAGTTCCCCTCCAGGTAGCGTCACCCCGTCTCAAGAGGAGTTTGGAGGACTCCTCAACGCCTGCCTCAACGAAGAGGTCAGGGGAGAGACACCTGGGAGAGAAGATTGCCGGATCGACGCACTTGAAGGAGAGCTGGACTCACCCGGAGATCAGAACAAGGACCAAAATATGTTTGGTGAGTGCCGTCATCAGAACGCAGTACCACTGTTTAGGTTGCTCAGTTTCAAGACAGTAGAGTTAATTCTAGATCAAAAGGAAGTGGCTAGATTTGCTTGTTTCCTGATTAGATGTCTGACAGCCTAGTAAGCAGGTGACTGCTGTGAACATTTCAGATTTCAAACTGAAGTGAACGTTAATCAGTTGAGGGCCATTAAATACTTCACTTACTTTAAAGAAGCTCTTTATTTATTTATTTAACTTTATTATTTTTTTTACATGCATGCAGGGA
This sequence comes from Clarias platycephalus, assembly GCA_030068275.1. Taxonomy (NCBI): domain Eukaryota; kingdom Metazoa; phylum Chordata; class Actinopteri; order Siluriformes; family Clariidae; genus Clarias; species Clarias platycephalus. The sequence goes on along the minus strand of JAQQZT010000007.1, from coordinate 5,868,707 downwards.
AAGAGGTGCTGTTACTGATGCAAGCCCTTCACACTTTAGCCACTCCAGAGGAGAAACTTGCAGCTCTTTGCAAAAAGTATGCTGACCTGGTAAGTACCTGTAGCTTTCAGAGCTAGTCATGCGGCCTACCTACTGCAGTCACATCAATAATATCTATATCTATTAGAAACATAATCTTTTTTTTTTTTTTTTTTTTTTTTTTTTACAGCTAGAAGAGAGCCGCAACATGCAGAAACAAGTGAAGGTGTTGCAGAAGAAGCAGACGCAGGTCCTCAAAGAGAAGATCCATCTTCAGAGTGAACACAGCAAGGCCGTTCTGGCTCGCAGCAAGCTGGAAAGCCTCTGCAGGGAACTACAACGGCACAACAAGACCCTGAAGGTTCTAGATCAATCCTCGTACTAGGTCATTAATGGCAAGCACTCGTGAAATGCTATGTGAAATATCAGTGGTCTATACCTTCCCTGTTTTTGTTTGTTAGGAGGAGAACGCCCAGCGGTTCAGGGAATACGAAGAGAGGCGTAAGGAGGCCATGCTTCATTTCCAGATGACTCTCAATGAGATCGAAACGCAGATGGAGCAGCACAACGCCCACAACACGAAGCTGAGGCAGGAGAACATGGAGCTGGCTGAGAAGCTCAAGAAGCTCATCGAACAGTATGAGCTGCGGGAGGAGGTGAGGGACAAACAGTCAGCCTCCCATGTCTTAAACAAATAGATTGATTAATTAATTAGCAGTCCATTCTAGTACAAACCGGATTCCAAAAAAGTTGGGACACTAAACAAATTGTGAATAAAAACTGAATGCAATGATGTGGAGAT
>JAQQZT010000007.1:5838585-5867787 GCA_030068275.1 Clarias platycephalus | reverse complement strand
CATCTCCACATCATTGCATTCAGTTTTTATTCACAATTTGTTTAGTGTCCCAACTTTTTTGGAATCCGGTATGTACATACAGAGGAATATAAGGAGCTTATTGAAGAGCTTAATCATTAGGAATGTCAGGAATTTATAGTATGCGGGGCGTTCAAGTCAAATCGGGACTTGTGATGAAATTTCTCATGCATAAAAACGAAAAAGCGATTGACATTTACAGAAGACTTCAAGCATTTCCACATCCTCCGTACAGTCCTGACATCGCTTCTAGTCATTTCCACATGTTTGGACCATTAAAGGAGTTCCTGGGAGGCCAGCGTTTCAGACGTAAAGCAAGACGTTCCATCATGGCTGTGATTATGGCACCGGAGTACTGAGAGAACCTTTTCTATGCGCATTAGTGTAGTAGCTGATTATATAGAGAAATAAAGGTAGTTTTTTACTCTCATAATTTTGTTCTGTTGTTCTGCACAATCAAAAGTCTCGGTTTGAACTGAACGCCCCTTGTATATGTATTAACCTGACTACGTTCTTGTCCTGCTTACAGGATTATACACATGTGAAAGGCACAAAAAGCAAGTGAATGTACATAGACATTCTGTTTCAAAGATCTGAAAGATCATGTCTGGAGTTTAGAAACATATATTAGTAGTCACTTAAGTCTGAACAGTTTTTATTAGTATTTAGGAGAATACATTTATTAGTATTTAGGAGTATTTAGTATTTAACAACTCCGCTCTCCGTGACAGCATAATATTTTACATATTGTACTTATAAGCGTTTAAAAGAATTTTTTTTAATGCAGATCTGTGTGTAACGTTTCTTTTCAGCACATTGACAAGGTGTTCAAGCACAAGGAGCTTCAGCAGCAGCTGGTCGATGCAAATCTTCAGAGGACGGCCGAGCTGATGAGAGAGGTGGAAGAGAAGCAGCAGAGAGAGCGAGAACTTGTGAGTAACTCAATCAAGAGCCAGTGGTTTTTAAGTATAAACTCACATTTTGAGTATGAACTGAGAAAGAGACAAGTATTTTTTTTTTCTTTCTTTAATCTGCTTAGAAGAAGATACAAGTACATTTTGCCCATACTCGCCCCAGAAAAAGAATGATTAGTGAGGCAAAGACTTCTCCAAATCTCCAACTCATTTTAGGACACTCAGGCTCGAAATCTTCCACCACATTGTCAGCAATCAATTTACAAAAAAATTAATTGTTTGTAGAGCTGTTTTTACTCCAGATTTATTTTATTTTTTTACTTCCTGGGACACTTGGAGAAATTTTTTGCATGAAACTTGGTTGCTTCTGCCAGGGTGCTTAAACTGGAATCATGTGTTTTGGTATTTCCCTGGTCAAAAACCTGAACTTAAGAGAATAGTCTAGGACCCTGGAGGGACTGGAGAGATTAATAATTTGTGACCTTTGTAAATGCAGTGATGTTCATCGTACCCTGGAGTCTTTCACCTTTTGCTTTTGTGCCAACAATTGCCAAAAATCCTGACTGTATCTAGGTTTTGTGAATTTGTGGAACTGCAAGAAAGCTGAGCTTGTGTAATAATGGAAATACCTAATTTCTGTTCATTCTTTAGCTTCTGAAAGATGCAACAGAATCCAGGCATAAATGTGAGTTGATGAAGGAGCAGGAGCTTCAGCTGAAGCAGCAGCTCACACTTTACATGGACAAATTTGAAGAGTTTCAGACGACCCTTGCTAAGAGCAATGAAGTGTTCACCTCGTTCAGACAAGAGATGGAGAAGGTGCGTTGTTGTATTTTTTATATATATATATATACACTATATTTTTTCTTAATGCATTTTATGGAGTCTATTGGCTTCACACAAATTGAACAGCAGTTTCTTACTGACTCGTCTTCCTTCTTTATTATCCACAGATGACAAAGAAAATCAAGAAGCTTGAGAAGGAGACTACTCTTTGGAGGACCAAATGGGAGACAAACAACCAGACCTTATTGCAGATGGCTGAGGAGGTGAGAGATATGCTGGACGTTGTAGTTCGGTCAAGTACGTTATGCCTGTAGAGCACCACCAGGGTTTTATCTAGGCGCTGTCTGGAAATCCCAAAGCAGCATGTGATGTATAAAGTGTAAACAGTGAGACGTGCGTACTGTACATCGGGTTTACTGTAGTTTGACCTGCTTACAGCATGATGGATGGATTAACTATTGTTCACTAAACATGACAGAACGATGACGTTCTTTTTTTTTTTTTTTTTTTTTTTTCCAGCTCTGTTTTTAACCTGTGCAGAGTTGAAGCACACCCTACAGCATGATCACTAGTTTAAACTTGAGTCAGTGAATAGAATAGTGTAATGTTTTAGTAATGTGATTATGATTTCTATTTCAATTTTTTTATTTATTAATTTTTTTAAAGAAAACTGTGCGTGACAAGCAGTACAAGGCTCTCCAAGGGAAACTGGAACGTCTGGAGAAGCTGTGCAGAGCCCTGCAGAGGGAACGCAATGATCTGAGCCAGAAACTAGGAGCCCTCCAGGGCCCAGCAAAGGATCCTGAAGAGGAGGGCACGGGGCCTCCGGACCCCCAGCCAGGGGATGTGTTTAACCCACCTTCGAATGTAGGCATGGATGGAGAGGTAGAAGGTGAAATGGAGTGTTTGGCCCCGGAGACAGAGAGGTTGGCACTGCAACCGCAGATGGAGGAATCAAGAAGCAGAGAGCATATCAGTGACGACTGAGCCAGGGACCTATATTTTTTTTTTTTTTTTTTTTTTTTTTTTTGTGGAGGTATATATTTTTGTGTAATAGTTAATAAATAAAACTAAAAACATTATTAGTATAATAATAATACAGCTCTGTACATCGGTGGTTGGCTTTGTGACGAGCACTTTTTACTCGCTTTTTCTACCACGTGTGTTTTTTTTCCTAGGAAACAGTCATGTGATCCGACAGTGACTACAGCTTTAGCGTTCCATGCTTAATTCTTTCTTTAGTTTTCTCCTTTTTGCTAATCTGTGCTCTGATCTTTTTTCTTTTTTTTTAAATGATAAAATGTAGCTCTCAGATCTGGCTTTTTAGGACTGAAATAAATGGCTTCAGATGCATATAAAGATCAGAGTTATTTCAAAATATCACTTAGTTAACTAACCAACTGTATCGAATTAACAGTGCAGTTGCAGGGCATTCATGAACGGAATGATCACCATCAGGTTTCTTCAAACTGGACAGTTTACTTCTAGTGAAAGAACAGGTTTTTCGTTCTTCCATTTAAACATAAACTGACCGATCTCACAAATCTTAATACTACAGTTCTTATTCATCTCTCAGACTTTACTGCCTGTATCTTTTCTTTTAAACATGGGAGACTTGGAATTAAGGGCTAGCTTGACATAACAAGGCTGCTTTAAAGACAGTATGTGAAATGTCCAGAGACACAGTTTTAGTTTGCGCCAATGCCAGAGTTTCTGCTCACCCATTTACAAATTTGTCTGCAGGTTGAGTTCTCCTAATACAGTTAAAATGTGACGGGTTGGTATACAAGGGGTGTTCAAGTCAAACTGGAACTTTTACTTTTTTTGCAGAGTAACAAAGTTATGAAAGTAAAACTCCCTTTATTTCTCTATATAATCCCCTTCTACACGAAATGCACTTATCCCAGAGTTTCGCAGTAGCCACAATCGGACTACCTGCTTCACATCACGTCAGTACCTTTTAGTGATGTTGAATGAATGTCTGTACAGTTCCCACAGTCCGATGCGGCTCTTGTGCAAGTTGCGTTCAAATTATCAGGCCTTTTTAAAAAAAATTTTTTAAAGCATTAGATTTTTACCTCATCCACAGACATCACAGGACTTCTTTAAAACGTTTGCCTCATTGTCTCACCGTAACATGAGAACCAAACATAGGAGGCTTTTTATTCATGACAAAACTTATTACTTTGTTGTCATGTGCCCTAGAAGTGAGGCAGATAAAGTACTAAAAATATTATAAATAATTACTCAAATTGAGAAACTAATCCTGACTACTTTTAAGCTTAATTAGTTTGTGAACACTTTAAACAGCCAACCAATCTACTAAAAGCTTTCATACAGTGGCATAAGACCTACATCGTTTCAATGTAATAGACCATGTTATTGTGACTTGAATAACATTTAATGTTTGTTTAATGTCTCAAATTGAAAAATGTGAAATACCGTTTGTTAGATTTGTTAGGAATTTTTATTATTTGTTAATGAAACTTTACAACATTCCCCATTTGCAATAGCTGTCTTTAGTCATGCAGTGCTCTACAGCAGCTTTCCACTTGAACCGGGAAATTCATTTATGACTTAAGAAGTTTGAAAGAGGCCTTGACATTTTTGATACTTCACAGGAAATAATGAATGTGTAACCGACAGGAATAAAATAAATCTCTCAGTAGCTGTGACCCATGTAGCTGTTGCTAACTATCTCAAAGTCCCATGGATGTTAATATTATGCAAACTTATTGTGGCACATAAGGCTTTGCGCTGTCTTTCACAATCGCTAAACAGGGTGGTGTAGAACGTCCCCTCAGGTCCATATCGAGCCACCAAGAGTAACATTCCACAATTATTTGAGTTGAGCAGAGACGTTCGTGTATTAGTAATTTGTCAGCAAACATCATGTTAACTGGAAAAGTGTTATTTTAGCATTTCACTTCAATTAGTGAACTGGGAAAAATTTGAAATGTGGGTTACTTAATCTATGTAAAAAAAAAAAAAAAAAGTGATCTGCTAAAATAAATGAAAATCAGCTGAACCTGTACATCTGTCATAGTTTAGGAAAGGCTTCATTGCACCACAACTGAATGTTTTTTTTATTTTCTTAAGATAAATTATCACATGTTCCCAACATATGTGATTTTGTCTTCTCTCCAAGTTCTAATGAACCCAGTATGCAGTGAGGTTTGGATTGTAATCTGTGTTTTGGTACTCTTCTTGTCTCTCTTTGTTTTCTTCGCTGTTGCCCCAGTTTGATTCTCAGGTTATGCAAGAAATCTACCTCCACAGGCAAAACTAACTGTGAAAGAGGCTAAAAGCAGCAATTGCTATGAACATTTTCCCCCCTCCCTTAACCAAATCTATGTTCCTTCTGCTATTGTAGCCATGTTTTGCTTTTTCAATAAAATATTTTGTAGATTTTTCTGTTTCTCCTCATGGATTAATTTTTCTGCTTTTATTTCAGTATATCTAATGTACTCCACATGTGGGCAGAATGGGAAAATGCATGCTTTCTGATTGCCAAAAGACTGATATTTACCAAATGTGAGACTAGAATACAGAATAGCAAACACTGACATTAAATGTAGAATGTGTTTCCAAAGAGAAACAGGCCCGTTTAGGATCGCTCTTATGTCGTGTAATATTCTGTAAATGAATCACTAGTACAAGTACCTGGTTTAAGAATACAAAATGATGAACCGCTTAAAAGGCATTACAAAAGTTTTATTGCAAGTGACATCAGGTTTATGCACAAAAAGTAGAAAGGATTATAAACTCCTTGCTTTCGATCATGCATTGGCCTTTTTTCAGAGCCATCTGTCAGAACGTTCTCCCGCATCACGCCTCATGGTGATCCATCAAACATGACTTCTGCCTTTTAAGAAACATTTGACACATCAATTATTTAAAGATCGGACAAAAATAATAAGTCATATTTAAGGAAAGGGTAAAGAGGAGTTGAGAGACTGGTTTAATTGGATTTTGGCCACTGGATGAGCTCCTTAAACATGATCAATCACAAGTGATTGTGAACAGATGAGTCTTTGTAATGAAAGACAACCAGAGTAATAATGGGGGGGGGGGAAACAACCACCACCCTTGATATTATATGGTAGAAGCTGTTATGAGGCCTGACTCTCCAGCTCTGAGGCAGGGGTGTCCGGCTCCTCGTCGTTGTAAATGTTTTCAGCCTGAAAGGAGGAACAAGTGGTAAAGTTTCTTAAAGCAGACCTTTTTTTTTTTTTTTTTTAATTTAAAAACCGTTCATTTCAACCAAGGATTTCAAGATAAAAATCTGAACTGACCATTTGCCAGACTTGCATAATGTTATCTTCAGATACAGAGCAGATCACCCAGGGCTCGTTGGGATTCCATGAGAAATCTGAGATCTTTGCTGTGTGGCCACCATGAATAAACTGTCACACAATACACAAGTAAGTTTAAAACTCACACACACAACACAAAAAATACCTGCATGAGGAGTTGAAATAAATCAGCTTGTGTTATGGATTTACCAGAAGTTCTGGAGGTCCATCTTCAGCATCCTCAGCAGACTGCTCCTCTCCAATTTTACTGCAGGCATGTCAAACCAAATTACATTAAATGATCATAGTCTCAGGATGGCGGTAAGGGATGTTGGAAAGACTGAACATCTGGCATAACAAATATCTCCATTCAAAACCACACAGAAGAGTGTTTGCCTCACCTCAGATCCCAGACATTGAGTCTCCGGTCTGTTCCACTGGACGCCAGGATAGTCTCGTTATGAGGAGACCACTGAACCTGCAGCAAGAAATTTTCCACTCAGTGCCATGACATAAACACACACACCTAGACTCTTGTCAGTCATACATATCCACCCATGAGTGTTGTTTAAAGTTGATCATCACCAGGTGAACTAGCTTCAAAGGGCACGCAGTTCTCTGTTCATCTGAGTGAATTATTTAAAGAGAAACCGATGCAAGCAAAGCAAGCTAAATTCATGGAAAACAAGGGCCCTTTTTTTCTCTTTTGCAAGGCTGTATAACATTCTGTTTCTGCGCATCTGTCTTACCTGGTCATATTTATAGTTATATGGGTCTAAGTAGAGCGAGCACTATTACTGCCATCTTCTCTTACGTAAGTCGATTAGATATTTCCTTGCAGGCAGTGTGTTCAAGTGCAACTTTTTAAGGAAAGTGGGAGGTCACACTCATATGAACAGTGCTTCTTCATATGCTCTCCGAGTTTTACCTTTAACCCATTACCTCTGGCCTGCTGAAAATATGGATAAATTCATACCGAGTATGGATATACCGTATATACAAGGGGCGTTCAAGTCAAATCAGGACCTTTGATTGTGCAGAATAACAGAACTCAAGAGTTATGAGAGTAAAACCTTCCTTTAGTTCTCTATATAATTCCCTGCTACACTAATCGCGATGTTTCATTAGTGCTTGGATACCATCAAGGTAGAGTTTTCTCAGTACACCAGAGTTATGATTGGACTGCCTGCTTTATGGCAGCTTTAAGAAACTCCTTTAATGCCCCAAACATGTGGGAATGGCTTGGAGCGAGGTCAGGCCTGTTGCAATAACTCTTAGATGAGTTTCTGTAATGTACAAGTGGTGTTGGTGAATGAGTGCATGTGTACAGTTCCCAGTTAAAGTTATTCGTCAATTTTCAAATTGATCAGATCGCTGAATATTCATGTGAACGGCTACATTGGCATTGGGCTCCGAGCCGCCTCGGTCAGGATCCTTATTCACAGACGTACAGCCTTCTTTAATACGTTTGCTCCATTTAGATGTTTTACTGCAGCTAAGAGTCTCATCGCCATACTGTGCTTGAAGTCTTCTGTAAATCTCAATCTGCATCATGCCTTCATTTACAAGAAATTTCATCATAAGTCCTGGTTTGACTTAAAACACCCCTCATATATAGTACATCATTATGTTTACCGGAGTGGTAAATATGGACAAATATCCATATTAATCCAAATAACTGCATGCATTTATAACTGTTCAGCAACATAACTGACAAATTAGTGTTATCTGGGCAGGATCTGATTTGTTACAAAGCCTTTTTTTAATTTTTTTTTTACTTTGCTTCCTGTCAATTCTGGTGTTAAATAAAAATAACTTGTTTATTCTGTCTGTCAAGTATTTTAATATATGAAAAGGCCAAAATCTCTATTTTGTACAACATGGTGTGGCTGCCTGTGGGTGACAGAGAGAGAAACATTACCTGGAATATTTCATCCTTGTGTGATTCAAAAGAGTGAAGTTTCAGCTTCAGGTTGCGCAGATCCCACAGAGCCACAGTCTATAAAAAGAAACACATATGTCTATACTTAAAGACTACAAGCATGTATACAAGATGCATATGAATCGTGTTTTTTTCCCCTGGGAGGGGGAGGAACACAAAATGTTTTGACTGTTTGATTGAAAAGAGAACTATGTATGTAATCTAGGGTAAAATATGACAAAGCTTCTGTGTGTGTGTGTGTGTGTGTGTGTGTGTGTGTGTATTAGTGCTGTAGAAACCTTATCTGCAGAGCCAGTGGCTAGGATGAACTCGCTGTAGGGATTGAAGGACAAGCAGTTGACTTCAGCAGTGTGAGCATCCACTGAGTGACTAGGCTTAGATGTGTTGTTGGATCTTGTGTCCCAGCTGTTTAAAATAAGAAGCGATATTCTCATTAGATCATCCTAAATATAGACTTTCGAATCACTGTATTAATGAATTAATAAGAAAATGGCTTTCTTTGCAGCATCAATGTGACTTTCAGGTCCAATAAAATGTAGGTAATCGGGTAATTTAATTGAAATCAGCGTTGCAATAATAATTAAAGAGTTAAATTTTTTGAAGAAATGTGAGTGGTGTTTGTCGTGGCAAAACATTGGAGTCATGCTAGCAACATGCTAAATCACACTAGCATCATGTTAGCGACATGCTAACGGTGATGCTAGCAACATGCTAATATTGTTAGCATCATGCTAATCATCATGCTAGCAACATGCTAATCATCATGCTAGCAACATGCTAAACATTTTGAAGTCCCACTAGCAACATGCTAATATTGTTAGCATCATGCTAATCATCACGTTAGCAACATGCTAATCATCTTGACGTCATGCTAGCAACATGCTAATATTGTTATCATCATGCTAGCAACTTGCTAATATTGTTAGCATCATGCTAATGATGTTGCTAGGGTGTGTGGCTAATGAGCATAACAATGAATGCGAAAGACTGGTTGGTTGCCTGACTTAAATGAGTCCTCCCACCTGTCTCGACCACAATGGCATCCACAGTTCCTATAGATATCATTGTGTCAATGGAGCAAATCTGGGCACGTCTTGTTCCCCAGGGATACATACACCTTATACCCTCTTGCGGGGAATGTTTTGAAACAGCGTGCAAACCTCTTCAAATGTGGTAAATTTAAGATTCCTAAAAAGTTGTTGCTCTGCGCTAGAACCTTTCAATATTGATTTAATACCTTTCATGGGTCTACAACAAACAGTACGGGACTAGTTACACAAGTTTTGTACAGGAAAAAAAAAAAGAATAATAAGCCCGTGAGATGATAATAGTGATCACCACTAACTATTGCAATGAAGGAGTGTTTTTATTCAGGCACTGCACGCTTTATATGTAGCACTATTCAGGTATTGTGTTGCTGACCAGAAAGATGCAGATTCATATTTCAGGGTGTGCCAAAGAACCTTAGTCCTTAGAGGAGATGTTTTTTATTCATCTTGTAAAATGCTTTTATCCCAGTTTGTCAACATGATTTGTTGCTGATGAAATGTGAGCAGGACATCAGTCTGCATTGCAAACTACTGAAAACCTTCATTCAGCAAATATAATATAATATAATTCCACATAGGAATTACAAATTAAAAATCTGTTCATACTAATTTTGCCTACAGGGAAGTCAAAACAAAACACTAAAGCCAGACCATTTCAAGAAGACTGAAGATTAGACAAGTTAAAGCGGACCAGCTTAACTCTTACTGTAAAGTTTAAGGTTAGTCATTTACAGTATATACAGGTTTGAGTGAAATCTGATAAGCTGTACTCACATCATAAGTTTCTGGTCGTCGGCCACAGAGCCGAAAAGCGACTCGTGCAGAAGGTGCCAGGACACGTCCTCCACTACGGCTGTGTGGCCTGTGAAGATGGTCTTGGCATCTAAAATCTTCCCTTCTTTTGGAGCCCCACTGATGTCCCACAGACAGATCGTCTACAAAGGGAAGAAAGAAAAAAAAGATACTCGATCCATTTAACTGAGCTAAGCTGAGCTTTACCAAAAGGTGTTCCCAACAGATTAAAAACTCACATGATCATCTGATGCGCTGAGTAAGTTTCCACTCAAGTTGGGATTCCAGGAAAGACCGTAGCCCTCCTTCTGATGACCTCTGAGTCTCAGGTCTGGACTGCACTCACCGCTGGGGTCTACAGATGAGGAAAAAAAAAAATATATATATAAAAAATAAAAAAAATGACCCAACAGTAGCTAGTCAGGAGACCATTCAAAATAATGCACTCTTAACATTGCAGTATAATTTACTTATTTTAAACACCGCTTGTTAAAACATTTGAGCCTTTTTAATTACACAATTCTTCATATTCTAATATTTTTTTCTGGCAATTTGCAGATTGATTTTTTTACATGTTTTTAAAACAAAAGGCACGTACTAATTCAATTGGAAGAAAAAGAAAACTATGCTGGTGTAAACGGTACAAAACATTCACTCACCTGGTTTGGTTGGGTGTTTAGTGTAGTCAAAGACCAGCACATCAGATGTAGGAGTCTTTGTGGCGATTATGCAGGGGTTCTGCGGCATGTACCTCGCCCGGTTCACCTCACCCTCGTGATTGATCTTTATCTCGATCTCAATCTTTCCACTCACAGAACCAAAGCCTCCAAACTCTAGAGATAAAGAGAGAAAGAAATATGGTCAGTGGTAAATGTTTTATCCTTACCAGAAGTCAACAAATATACAACAATACTACAATGAATCAAAAATTCTGTACTACGGGTGTAGAATTTTTTCAAAAACCTTTAAGAAAAGACAAATACATATATATTTTCATCTTTCAATAAACTTTGTCCATCTGTCAACAAGCTTTCATATTCCATCATAAAAAATCTTTTAGGCTGAGCTGCAAACCATGAATGGTTTCTTTTAAAGAGATTCATCACTACGAGTCTGAGAGTAAACGGCGGAGTAGATTCGTCCTCGTAGGGCTATTTTCAGGGGACCAAACAAGTGAAAGTCCGATGGAGAGAGATCAGGACTATAGGGAGGATGCTTTCACACCTCAAAATGTTTTTGCAGAAGTGTGCAGACGTGCATTGTTGTGCAAGATCACTCAGATAGCAGTCCTCTGCATTTGATTTGTTAAGTTTAGGCTTCAGCTCTTCAATAAGCATCTCAGTGACTGAGGATGTTTTCGTTCCGTATTCGGCCGTTTACTCTCAGACTCGTAGTGATGAATCTCTTTAAAAGAAACCTTCACCTTCCTTAGAATATTGGTCCAAATTTTGTTTACAGATATCGAAACGCTTCTTCTCATGCTCTTCCATGAATTGTTTCAACATGAGGTACACCCTCAGATCACATAAAAAAAAAGCTAATCACTGCTCTTCTTTTGCGCAAATTGAGTGGGGGCATCCTTTTTTGCGAACACAATTACAAATTAAATAATGTAATGCATTAACACAAACAAACAAATTTTGTACATTGTTTAAGAAAAAATATTAAACAAGGGCACTTGTTCTACTTTTACATCAAGACATTCATCAATGATACCACCAGAGGCGATTTATTTTCCAGTTTGCGTTTTAGATCCTTCAGCTACTGAACCTCCAATTTACGCCTAATATTCAGGAGTGAACGTACCTGCTGAAGAAATACACAGACAAGAGAAAAATCAATATTTAATCAAGAAATTATTTCATTATGAAATTCTTTTTTAAATAAGAATATTGCCTAACAACCAAACATGTATTTAGGAGCTTTTTGTTTGTTTAATTTATAGTAAATACTGTCATTATGTCATAATGTAATGATCAATCACAAAAATGATGACTTGTCTAAGACAAACCTCCTTTTTCGCTGTCGTAGTGAGAAGCGTCGAACTGAGCGTCGTCGTTCGGAATCTGAACACTGGCAATGACCAGGTGGTTCTGCTCATCTGAAGTGTGTGTTCCCAACACCAGTCTGTGAACTGCATAATCCTTTCCCTCCGGTCTAATCGAGAGATTAAGCATGAATAACGTTCACAGTCTTTGGAAACTCAAGGAGAATCGAGTGAAAGAATTCTAACCCACACTCGTCTATGCACGCCTTCGCTACTTCAATGCATGCTTCCACAATGTTAAAATGTTATTGCAAATATGTAGAATAAAACTATGCACATGTGTGAAAAGAACTGGTCATAACCGCTACACTGGTTTGAAGTGTGACTTTTACCTGTTTACATCAGGCAACCACTGCACTGTTAGACTTGGCCATTCAAGAGCATGTGTCATGACAAGGTCGTAGAGAAAAGGAGTGTTTTTCTTCCATATTTTGTATTCTTCGTTTATTACCCGTTCCTCTACAGCATCATCATATACTAGAAGGGGAAAAGAAAACCACATCAACGCAGAGCACTGTAGCCACATCCAGACTATATTGGAATTTCTATCATCTATCAAACATATAAAAAGTATGCACTGCACTATAATGATGTGCATAAATGCTCATCGCTATGATTTCTTCATAATTACCAGCTCTGAATGTCAAACACACTTCATAGATTGTTTCATTCCTTTTCAATGGGCCACAATAAAAAAAAGTGTAGATCTACCATTATAAGATATTTGCCCATATTTAATAAAACCTTTACAGAGGCTAATAAGGCCAATGGTAAAACAGCCATTTAATAATTAAATCTGGCCAGACCACATTATTTGATCTAATTAAATTAGCACTAATTCACTGTGAACAGATCCAAGCTACATTAACTAGATAAATAATTCACAGCATCAGTTTTTATGTGTCAGTGCAGTATTTAAGTTACTTTTTTTTGCCATCAGGTCTCTTTGGTAAAGTTGGCATTAAATCAGTCGCTGGAAAGCATGTTTCATTATGTGTCATTGAAGACAACTGCTCTCAACTCATGACCAAAGACTGTCCTTTATAATGTGTTAGTGTGTCTATGGCAACTAAATCAGCCTTAATATTGTACAGTGTAAATCTGGTTTACAGTTTCTCGGGATGTTGCAGTTTACTTGATGGCTGTTCCCACCTTTTGATGATTGCCTTTTCTGATCTTTCCTCCTGACCTCTGCGCTCTTTCCTCCTCTCTCTCTCCTCCTCACCTCTGCTCTTTCATTCTCTCGCTCCTCAGATTTTCTCCATCCTCCTTTGATCTCTTCCCCTTTTCTCCATCACTGCTCTCTCTCCTTCCTCCTCACCACTGCTCTCTCCTTTTCTCTCTCTCGCCTTCCTCTTCACCACTGCTCTCTCTCTCCCTCCTTCCTCCCCACCACCGCTCTCCCTCCTTCCTCCTCACCACCGCTCTCCCTCCTTCCTCCTCACCACCGCTCTCCCTCCTTCCTCCTCACCAGCGCTCTCTCTCCTTCCTCCTCACCTCCGCTCTCTCTTCTTTCGAATCACTTCTACTCTCCTCCACTCTCAGCTCCTCTCCCTCCTCCACTACTCACCTATTCTCTCCCTCTCCACCTCACCTCTTCGCTCTCTCTCTTCCTCACCTATTCGTTCTCTCTCTCTTCCTCACCTATTCGTTCTCTCTCTCTTCCTCACCTATTCGTTCTCTCTCTCTCTCTTCCTCACCTATTCATTCTCTCTCTTTTCCTCAGATCTTCAATTTTTTCTCCTCTCATCCTGCTCTTCCTCATCCGCAGTCTTTTTCCCTCCTATCCTTTTCACCACTTTTCCTCTTCATACCTTCTTTCTTTTCTCCTCTCCTCTTCATATCTTCTTTCTTTTCTCCTCTGCTCTCTGCCGGGCGGGTAAAATAACGCATTTATATGTTCATATTGCATTTTGCTCTGCTTAAAACAAACCGTTTATTTATTTCCAGCTAAAAAAAATACAACAATTTAGTCAACCAGTTTAAAAGTCAAACTTACAGTCCAAACAACGCAAAGTGGGACACTTGGTCACCCTAAATACACCACAGGAAATTTTATATTTATTATGTATATTAATTCGCTAACGCCAGTCTCCAGTCTCCAGGGTAACGCGAACATTAAGTCTCTCTCACTATTCATGCTTCATGCTAACGGGTTATGAGCTGGTTTAGGCGCCACTAACAGAAACATACAAAAAAAAATGCATATACACTCATATCATATTCACCCGTATTTCATAACTGATGCAATACACTACGGAGTTTGGTGATACAGTGAATCCTAAAATACAATAAAAAGAAATGAAAATCTCGCCGCCAAAATGTAAGTTAGCGACCTAGCTAGTTAGCCATTAACGCAGGACGGAAACAAAGCGCGCGCACAAACCTTACCTTCTTTGTCCGCCATTTCTGAGAGCATCCAGCAAAACTGAGATTCAGAGAAACACAGTCTTTAAATAATAGCCGAAGTTAAACCACTTATTAAATGAATTATATCCCTCTAACGTGTCTAAACTTTCCCGGATTCTTTCATCCGATGCGCACAAGAACGAATGCGCACGCGCGACACGCACGACATTCGAGCGCGCCGAAGGCAACGTCATCATCGTGCGCGTCTACCATCTTGCTCTCTGAATGTGTTGTTCTGGGGTTAGTACGATGAGCTAAACTAAAATGTTATCAGTAGATCCGTGTAAGTGTTCGACAAGTGACCAGGTCCTGGTTAAGATTTCGGTTAATTCCCTTGAGAATCAGCATGAAGTTGCAGAAATCCAGCAAACGGCTTCACTAAGGTCTGAGAAAGGCGTAGTACTGAACACTACATCTGTTTTAGTCCTAGGCTAGACCTAAAAGTATCTGATATATGTTTTAAATTCTATTTTGTGTGTGTGTTTAGTGGTAAACAACGACGAGCTTTTCTGAAACGGGAAAGAAGAAAAAGAAAACGTCAAGCTCTTGCTAAACTCAGAGGAGAATGTGGTAGGTTGTGTGTACAGTATATATATATAGTTTTTTTTAATGTCAATTATGTTTTTAATATCTAAAAGCCCAAAGCCTTAAATGAAGTGAAAGTGTAATGTTCCTCATCCTGTGCAGGTGCTTATCAGACTGAAAATGAACAGGATCACAATGATGATGTTGATGGAAATGAAAATGAGGATGAAGAACAGAGGTAGGCTGTTTTTCCATGCATGCAATCATTATTGTCACGCTGCTGATATATGATAGATAGAGTACTTTATTAATCCCAAAGGGGACGGTTAACAGTTTGTGTGCCATCCTTCTCTCCACTACTGGAGTTTGTGTAGCATCCTTCTCTCCGCTACTTTATAAGTACTGCGTCATCGAAAATCACTTCTGGGTTTGTTATTCTGTTTAGAGAGCGAGAACGTTTACACCAGGAATGGCTGGAGAGGGAGAGACTCGCTCAAGATGAATTTCAGCTGAGGAAAGAAAAGGAAGAGGCGGCTCAAAGGAAAAAGGAGGATGAAGAGGTAACACAGGAGTTTTTTTGTTTGTTTGTTTTTTGACAGAGGTAGATTTATTTGCTAATAATGCATTAAAACATTTTGTCTTTTTTTATACCACAGAGGATGATCAGGGAGGAATGGGAGGAACAGCAGAGAAAGGAAAGAGAACTGCAGGAAAAGAAACAGCAAGAGAAGAGAGACAGAGAGGTGATCCGTGCATTCGGAGGATAAAGTCAAAGAGTCTGATGTCTATATATATCCTCTCATTCTTATCATTCGTATGCACATGGTTTTAGAATCGAATATGAACTAAATATCCATATCCACCAAGTGGGCAGGTTTATTAGTTTTTTGTTATGAGATAAACCTGTTTGTTTTTGTTTTTTTTGTTTTTCCCCGCTTTAAACTTTTTTCACATTTTGTAGAGTTACACCCTGGAACTGAAACCAGTCAAAAGTTTGAACACACCTTCTAATTCAAAGGTTTTTTTTTCAAAGGTGATTTATTTTATACATTCTAGAACAATGCACATTTTTTTCAAAACTATGAAATAACACTTATGGCATTATGTAATTGAGTAGCAACAACAAGAACAGTCAGTTGTTATTTTAAGACATGAAGGTCAGCTGTTCTGGAATATTTCTTGCAAAACAGTATTGTGTCAAATGCATTTGCAAAACCCACCAAGCACCATGATGAAACTCATGAAGACCTTCACAGGAAAACAAGACCAAAACTTACCTCTGCTGCAGAGGATAAATTAATTTAGAGTTACCAGCCTCAGAAATCACCAATTAACAACCAGCACCTCAGATTAGAGCCGTTATGATGGCTTTATAGAGCATAAGTAGCATACCTTCATAAGTTGGATACTTTCAACATTGTTTTACAGTGTAGAAAGAAATAAAAATTAGGAAAGAGCATGGAATTAGAAGGTGTGTCTAAACTTTTGACTGGTAGTGTAATAACCTTTAATAATATCACAGAGCACTTTTTTTTTTACCATTTGATTGGTTGAAACATTATAACATATTTTTTACCCTTTAATATTATGATGGTTCATGGCTTGTCCGAACTCCAGTTAACATTTTTTGACAGCTTTGCTTTGCTATCTCTATTGTCTACATGTTGCCATTTGTTTAGGAATGTTCAGTAGGTTTTCATATTAAACTGACCATGACGCGTACATTATTGTATTTTATTACTTGTTTGAATCAGTTGGTCATGACTGAAATAGACAAATGTGCTTCTCATTACTAATAGTACAAAGAACATGTTTGCATTTCAGGGAGGATTGTTCTTCCAACAGATGGACTGTAGTAGATATCCTCAGTGAGAAAGTACACATTTGCAAAAGTTTAAGAATGTTTTCATACTTGCTTTTAGCAAGTTATAGTACTTCATTACATCTTTTAAGAATGTGTTGGTTTGGAAACCACTTGGTACCACATAGTGGTGGCATCACTAGATGCTCATAGACTGTAGTGATCAGGAAGGTGCTCCATGTACAGTAATGTGCAAAGGTCTTGAGCCATCCCTCGTTTTGCTTCTAAAAAGCCAGACTGTCTGGCCTTTTTTATGTATTCTTGAGAAATAGTTCACCAGGCTTCCTAAAGGTCTTTTTGTCTCTTAGTTTTAGTCTAGTATCTATACCTGACCAGTTTCAGAGGAATGTTTTGTGTTTAAGCTTCAAGCATCATTCAAGCATAAACAAAATCATCTAACTAAAGGCATGAACCAGTGAGAAACAGGTGCAGATGATGACAGATGATCAGGCTGGTGATTAGTATACTGATGATGCTACTGTAAATGCTGAGTGGTTGGAATAGATGAGAAGGGAAATGAGGTTGCTGCTGAGTTTGCGACATACAGTAAACAACCAAATTTTAAATTGTATCTTTAGTCACTTTGCAGCCTGTCACAGTAAAACATTACTGGTTTCCATTACTTTAATCTATATCCCCTTAATTTAATTTAAGAAACGAGGGGTGGCTCAAGACTTATTACAGTACTGTATATGGATAAAATTCCATTGATTTCTCTAGTGGCAGGAATAAAGGACAGCATTGTGCAAGTGTCTGTGGACATCTGGATTTATTAAAAAAAAAACTCTGCTGCTGTAACCTGGATTTGCTGCAAGACATTAACAGCACAAGCTGGAAGGCCAGTTAGTATCGATCTGCTGTAGATAAGTCAGAATCTGTTGCTAGCTAAAGACAGACATTGGAATGAAATTCTATTTACGATTGGAACAAATAAGCAAATATGATTACTGTATTACATTATAAGTCCTCACTTTTTATTTATTTTAAGAATCCAGTTCCTCTAACATGATTAATTTAAAATAAAGTAATGAAATGCTTAGTCACCTCATGCTCTATCCCTGTGTCAATGCAATATGAATCATTCATTTTGTCATGTTTGTCAGTAAATCAACGCTTTGGTGAATCCCAACCATTCTCAAAACTTGCCTTGATCTGTTTTGGAATTTGAATGGACTAGAGGAAAGGAAAGAAAATATTCAGAAGTATCAGAAACATAGGTTTAGGCCACATGAATAAGATCTCCATATGCACCAAAATAAGAAGAATTAAAGCTACGTTCATGATTGTCTTTGCATTACTGTAACCATCCAGAGTCATTTTCTTTATCTTGCTTGTGACGAACACTGTCTACTTCCTTGACTAAGATACACACAAAAGAGAGAGTGACAGGCCTGTGGGCATCTTCTTCCTCTGAAGACAACGTATCTTTTGATTAACAGTTGAACAATCCTATTTTTCCACCTACGTTTCCTCCAAATATGCCACCAAATATGTGAAAATGTGCTTTTGCAGAATTGGTTCATGTTTACTCAGAGGTCTTAACGAGTACTGACAGATATCTGTAGCTGACTGCAGGTTTTTACGAGTCACCCTGTGTCTTTGCACCATTTATAGGAAGCTGTACAGAAACTGTTGGATCAAGCAGAAAGCCAGGTATCCATGAACATCTTTGTGTGGAAATATTTACAGGAATACGTACTCAAAGGTCTGGTTCGGGTCATAGTTGTACTTTTGAATGTGTGAATTCCAGCTGGAAAATGGACGTTCATGGAAAAACCCTGATGCCCCTGTGGATTATGGGACAGAAAAGGACAAAGCGAACTGCCCCTTTTTCATCAAAACTGGAGCCTGCAGATTTGGAGACAGGTTAATTTTACAGTTTCAATTATTGTTTTGTTTTTAATGATAATGTTCATTATATTTCGTCTGAATTTCTTTCCTTTTTCCATTTTTAACAGGTGCTCCCGAAAACATGAACACCCATCATCAAGCAGCACTCTGATGGTCCGCGGTATGTTTGTGACATTCGCCATGGAGCAGAGCAGACGCGATGATTACGATACAGACGCAAGTCTCGAGTACAGCGAGGACGAGATGAGGCAAAATTTTCTGGAGTTCTACGACGACGTTCTCCCGGAATTCAGGAACGCAGGGAAAGTTGTCCAGTTCAAGGTAATCAAAAATAAACGTGTTGTCTCTGGAAATCAAAACTATATTTATCGGTTGCGGTACCGGTATTAAACTGTTCGTTGCGTGCTTTCAGGTGAGCTGCAACTTTGAACCGCACTTAAGAGGCAATGTTTATGTCCAGTATGAAACGTAAGTACAAATAATGAATCCTGCATGGATTTGCTTTGGTTTTGTGGGTACTTACGGTGTGTAGTGTGTTTGATTCGGATAGTTACATCTCTGTTTTTGAAATACAGATAAACAGATGTGCTTTGATGCTTTATTTTGTGTGCAGTGAGGATCAGTGCAAAGAGGCTTTTATGATGTTTAATGGACGGTGGTATGCAGGGAGGCAGTTGCAATGCGAGTTCTCTCCTGTGACCAAATGGAAAACAGCCATATGTGGTAAGCATTTAGTTTTGTTTTTTAAGCAGAAAACTGTTGGTGGATGGTTGCATAGTTTTTTTTAATTTTATTTACAGCAACAGCAGGAGATTATTCCAGAACAGTGAAATTGAAGAATTGGTCAAAAAAAAAATCTTTTGAAGACGAATAATGCTTTAAAATAAGGAGTTTCATTTGTCCATACGTGCAAGAGAATATTTCTTCTTTTATGCCATTTTTATGCTATAGAAACTCTTAAGCCTCTTAAAAGTCCTCCTCTCTACTCTTAACAATTTTTACTTTAGGAGCTGTTTTCAGGGGTAAGATGTTTCGTAAATAATTTTTATCTTTACTAAGGTTTAATCCTAAAATTCTATAATTCTAAGAATTTCATCACTAGGAGCAACTTTTAGGCTTAAGAAGCTTTGTGAATACAGGCCCTGAATTCTTTGGGCTAGTTTCAGGTCTATTGTGTGGTTGTTGAGTTGAAACCTGGCAACCTGGTTAAGGACAGAGAGGAATGCACCTAGCGTTTCAAAACACGCTGCAGAAGTGTATGCTGGATGACGGTTGACTCTTAACTGCCTATTACAGGGTTACTCTAACATTTCCATAGATAGAGGCCAGCAGGATAAGTGTGATAGGCGGCTTCTAAGTGGCGCAGTGGTAAAGAGAGATCGCTAGTGGGAGTCCCCTGGTGACGGGTGGGAATTGGATAGGACTAAATTAGGGAGAAAATCATGGAAGACTCCAAAAGAAATTGTGATAAAAGTGTGATATCCTCAAAAATTAAATTAAGTTGACAAGCTTTGTCATTGGCCAGCACCACTAAAATCTTCTGGAAGATCATATTAAACAAAAAAAAAAGGATCAGGATCAGACACAAGTATCACTTTGCTGTATCTCTATTTAAATTGCCTTTTCTGTCTTTTTTTATTTTAGGACTTTTTGACAGGCGTAAGTGTCCGAAGGGGAAGCACTGTAACTTCCTCCACGTGTTTCAAAACCCGGGTAATGAGTTCTGGGAAGCAGACCGCGACCTCCTTTCGTCCTCTGACCGTGGTGGAGGCTTCAGCGGAAGGCACAGGGCGCCATCACAGCGTGGCCGTACCCCCGAACAATCCAGGAGTGCCAGGAGGAGCCACAGCCAAAGATGGAGGCGGAGCCGGAGTAGAGAGAGGCGGAGTCGGAGCAGAAGCAGAGACAGTCGGAGGGCTCATCATTCCCTGAGAAGGGAGAAAGGCTCTTTAAATGACCGAGGCAGGAGAAGCAGAAGCCGTGAGAGACGCAGATCACGTAGCAGAGGCAGAGAATCTAATTCTGAGGGTGGAAGTCACCCTTGGTGTTCAGAATCGAGAACTTCTAGGAGATCACAATCAAACGCCCCTGAAGAAGAATTCGAAAATGGCACTATCAAGAAAAAGAGGAAGAAGAGTAAGAGCAAAAGCCCAAAAAACAGAGACGCTTCCCCGGCCGATGCGAACACATCCGTACGCCGGCACAAACGTTCAAAAAAGAGCAAGAAAAAGAAAAAGAGCAAAAAGAAACTCAAGCGAAAGAAGAGTAAATCCTGCAGCGCCAGCTCTTCTGCAGCTTCCGAGTCAGAGGAAGACAAAAATGAAGATGCACCAAAAAATGAAGAGCAACAAAGCAGTGTAAAGGCTGGAGAGGATGCCCGGATTGAGGAGAACCTTGTCCCACTTCAGGATGACAAGGAAATAAAATCGAGCACACCTGAAATCAATCCTTCTCCTTCTACCTGTATTGCTCCTGAAACTGGCTCTGAGTCATGAGTGTATAGGAAAAGACATTGCTTTTGTTTTTTTTTTAGCAAAACTGTCTCTTCTGTTTTGATTATGTAAATAAATATGGTTATGGCTTCCAACAGAGATTCATCTTCATCCTGGTTTAAATGATGTTTTGTTTTTTGTTTTGTCTGATTTTTGCACAACGAACCTTAATTTAATCCAGGTTATATTTTTAGAGCAGAGTCCTGCTGCTACATCATATGGAGATTCACATTTTCGGGCGAAAGAAAATAAAAACAGGATTGGTAATGCCTTACCCCAAGACTAATGCAGGTGCAGTGAATTTGCTTAGACAGGTATTTATTAAGTGGTGTATGTGTAATAATCAGATGGTATGCAACATGAACAAAGCTATGCGTAGCTTTAAACCTTTTTTTAAACCTTCAGTTGGATCTTAATAAGACTGCAGATGTGTTTCGTCATGTGATGTACACACCCAAGTCATAATTTATACCGATACACATTTAAAAAAACAACAACTGTGTAATCTTACTTCCGTCAGATTTGGTGCAGCCAACAATATACATGATTGGTTACATTATGTAATTGAAATGAGCTTTCAATTATCATTAATATTGTCTAATGGTGAGCTTTGCAAAAACAAGTAATTATTTTTGGCTTCATCATTTTAACATTGTTTTTCAGCACATAGGCACTTGTCTGGTCTTCATACTGATGACTTATACAGTAGGTAGAAACTCCCTGTCTGGAAACAGCTATGTAGCTTTTGTTAGTTCTCTTTGTCAGGGATTAATAATGCAGTAACTCACAGATGGCACAGAAGCAGCTGAGCAGGTCAATCTCTGGTCTGTAAAGAGTATTAAAAATTTTGTCACAGTGGCAGACAGAACAACTCACTCACTCAACTTTATCAGCATTATTTTATTTATTATTTGTTCTCATAGTTATTACATAATATTTTCATTATTTAACCAATGTGTGTATTATTGTGTTTCATTATAAAAACCACTCGCTCACTCATGTCTGTACAACTTTATCCTGTATACAGGGTCACAGGGGACCTAAAGCCTATCCCAGGAGACTTCAGGCACGAGGCAGGGTACACACACATACACACACGTACTCACCTGCTTGTTCACACTGGGCAATTTGGACACACCAATTAGCCAAATCTGCATGTCTTTGAACTGTGGAAGGAAACCCACCAAACACAGGTCTCCCTGAAACCTCCATGCACCCCGAGGTGGGAATCAAACCCTGGATCCTGAAGGTGCAAGTTGACTGTGCGAACCACTAAGCCACCGTACTGTCTATTATAAAACCAAATATAAAAAATGAGAAGCTGATGATTTTTTTTTAGCAGGTTTCCAAATCTAAAATGTAAACAATTTTTTTTGTTCAGCATGATGACATTATGGCCATCATGTCTTCATCATCGTCATGAAAGTGCCAATGTCTGATAGATGTCATAGTATGTAAAGGGCCCACAAGTTTTTCTAAGGTTTTCATTTTCCCCAACAGCCAGGGCTTTTTGGAAGTCTTAACATGCTTAAAAAGTCATGAAAATCAGCAGACAGGTTGTCCTCTGCTGCCATTAGGATGCCTGAGCAGATCTCAAACAGGTCAGCCGTGACGATGCCTTCAACTTATGCCGAAAAGTGGGTAATAACTTTGTTTGAAATCATATTGAGTGACATCACACTGACATCATTGATTGTGTGTCCATTGGCATGTCCCCTTTAAATGCATGTGCTCACCGTCTTTCTGATGGCACAAGGTGCTTGGTTATTGTTATTGTAGTTTGCAACTATATTTCGATTTAGAAAAGAAATGTTTTTAAAAATCACAAATCATACTTAATATAACTTTTGCCGTTACAGTCTAGAATCGGTAATCGGGCAATTCCTTTTCCAATCATTACTAGGCCGAAACTAACTGCTGTGTAAGAAGATTTTAACCATCCTGGGATTTTCACACTTTAGTCTTAAGAGTTTACACAGAATGGTGCAAAAAATAAAACCACCCTGGTGAGCAGAAAAGCATCTCAACACAATTCTTACGGATCTTAAGGAGCTAGAACATCAAGTAACATTCATTTATCAGGTTCTACTTTTGTCATCCAAGAACAGGATGCTAAGGATACATTGGGTACAGGTTCAGTGAAACCAGACACATTAACAGCCTGAAAAACATCTTTTATTTCAAATCCACAGTGTTCACAGTGAGTGCCAAAACAGGATTATCTATCACTGTTTAATACAGCCTGTACTAGAAATTATAACCATACATGAAGATGTGAAATAAGGGAAAAACTAAATTGACACATTACATTTTTTATCCTTCAAAGAGAGATGCTAGGCAGTGAGCTCCTGTTATCTAGGATGCATTAATACAAACGCACATGAGAAAGGTAAATTCTTTGGTATTGAAAATAAACTGAAATCTAAGAGTTTTATGAAGCACCAGTCAGCCAGGTAATACAGGACACAACATATTCCAACAGGAATATCAATGATATCTTTTTAGGTATTACTGAAGTATATTGTCTTAAAGATTAGTGTTTTATTTCAATAATGGTGCGACGTTTAACAGAGGGAAAACAATAGCAATAGGCACCATCACTTACATGTGTGTTCACAGGTGAGAGGATACCCATTAAACTGAGGACATATTCATGAATAAGCATGACAATACAAAACATCTACTTATCCATAATCCTGATGATAGGTGGAAGAGATTTACAGTGGTATCTGTAGACCCTCATCTATAATACTGGCTTTTATTTCACAGAATCCAGTCCGCCAATTTAGAGGTGTATATAAATGTATATTTATAATATACTTTCCATGTAATAGTGTTAAATACTAATGTGACCTACACAGACACATCTACTGCATAAGCAGTAGAATTAAGGCTGAAAGATATAAAAAAAATAAAAATAAAAAAAAAAGCAAACCCAGATTGTGAATGTGTCTGTAAGGCAGTGAAGGACACAAAATGAGGTAATGAAAAGAAACGTTATAATATAACAAAGCCGATTTGGTGTACTGGCCGGTTTGTTGTCATTACGAATGTAGAACTGAAGGCGAGTGAAAATTCATTCAGTAAAGAATACAGGGGGAAAAACAAGTTGCATATTTCACTAAATACTGTGGTTTTTGTGTGACTTCAATATAAGAGCAACACACGTATACTGAAAAGGCAGAAAATGAGGAATTGGTACTTCTTTTGCAGGCTTATAAAGGGTTTTATGTGAGTCCAATCTCTTCCAGTACGCTGCGTGGTGCTTCGGCTTCCTGGAAAAGAGAAGAAAAAAAAAAAAAAATCACGCACAATCGTTAACACATTGTTAAAACATTTAGCATATCGACGCTGCGTTCTTAACACTCACAAGACACACGATACCAAACATTGCCTTTTTAAAAATTTTTAATAAAACAGCATGTAGCTGATATAAAGTATACAATCAAAAGTATGTGGACACCTGTCCATTGCATTCACATGTGGTTTTTCCCTAAACAGTTCCCTAACAGTAGAATTAAGTTTTCCCTTTACTAGAACTAAAAGGCCCATAAATATTATGTGCCTAGGTGCTGACTCCAAGCCTGCCGTACATGTCTAAGAAAGTCTAGACACCAGGCTTATTTGAGGAAGGAAAAGAAAGAAACAAACATGGAGCTGGACGTCTGGGTTTTGTGTGCAAAAAAATCTTTTCATTTTATTACAATTTTAAGATCCTAAACCTTAAAAAAACAAAAAGAAAAAAAAGTAAGCAAAGTTGTCTGACCCCAGGGAATGATCTTGTGGCTGAATGAGCACAAGATTCACACTCCACTCTTTTAGTAAAAGCCTTCCTTAAGGAGTGGAGGTTATTATAACAACTCCAGATCAAGGGTCCACATACTTTTGATTCTATAATGTATGAAGGTTTTCCTCACCTCTTGCAACATATCTGCCTGTTCAATAGCCTTCAGTACAATCTTTTTAGACGTCTCCTGAGCTTCCCCACCCAGTATAAACTCGTCCAGGATGTAGTACGCTTTCTCAAAGTTGAAGATGATGTCCAGCTCGCATACCTGGTAGAAGATGATAGACAGAGATACACAGACACATGAGAAACAGAAAGCACAAGCTGAAGGCTAAAGACTGTGAGAGAGACTCACACTGCCAAAATACTTGTCCAGCAGCTCGACATATCTGTGGATGATCTCGAGGGTTATCAGTTCGTTCTCTTGGTCTTCTACAGCACAGCAAAAATACAGACTGGCATATCTGTAAAGAAAACAAAGTAAAATTATGCTTTTACTTAAAGTTTTTGATCACCACTGTGTATTAAAATCATCATGCTCTGACAAGGACTACACGCCAGAATCAACCGCAACCCAGAGTAGGTTCAACCGTAGGTTCGACCCCTTTAACAGATTTCACCAAATACACATCCTGTGTTTTTCTGAGTGACAATAGAGAAAAATATATAATGTTTACCTCTTGTAGACAATTTTTAAATCTCTCCACTCCAGAAAGCTGCACATTTTGGGTTTTCGGGCCAACACCATCTGGATGACCTCGCGGGAGATCTTCTTCTTTTGTGTGTCAGACAGTGGCAAGTACCACTTCTGCAAGCGCAGCTTGCCCTGGCGACTAAACAGCAACATGAACTGCATCTATAGAGAGAAAATGTAGTCAAGACATCGATAAGGTTAGAAATTGTGATTTTTGCTCGAAATCAAAATAGTCTTTCAAAGAATCCTTCATCTTCAGCAATTACAGCTTTGCAGACTTTTGACATTCTAGCTGTCAGTTTGTTGAGGTAATCTAAGGAAATCTCGCCCCACGCTTTTTGAAGCACCTTCCACAAGTTGCTTTGGCTTAATGGACAAGGGGTGTTGTGATGAAACCTGGACTAGTGATGAAATGTCTCATGAATGAAGGTGTAGAACTGTAGAAGACTTCAATCACAGTATGGTGATGAGACTCTTGGCCACAACCCAATGCAGTCACTCCTGTTAATATTCAGCGAGTGGAACGCTCTCAGGAAAAAAACAAAAAACAAAACAGCCTGGTTTGATCACCAAAGGCATTCTGTTTTTGCCGGACAATGCATGCATGACCTCATACTGCCCACACAACACTTGCACATTACAGGAACCAGACTGTGAGTTATTGCCACATCCCCCATATAGTCCTGACTTCATGCCAAGCCATTTCTACATGTTTGGGCCATTAAAGGAGTTCCTGTAAGGCCAGCGTTTTAGACATGAAGTCAGTCCGAATATGGCTTCAGTGCACTGAGAAAACTTTCTACTGTGATGGTATCCAAGCACTAGTGATAAGTGTGTTAATATAGCAAGATTTTACTTTCATAATGGTTTTCTTTTATTCTGCACAATCAAAAAACCTGGTTTGACTTGAACGCCCCTCAAGCTGCTCTCAAAACAGTTCAACAAGTTGGAGATCTAGTGACTGCACAGGCCAGACCATTATAGAGAGAATACCAGCTAAATTGTTCTTCTCCAATGATTATTGCAAAGTTTGGAGCTGTGGGTGACATGGCCTTGCAAAACAGACATCACATTCCTTTTATATCCTGTATATTTCTCGTACTCCAGCACCACCAAAGCAGTCTAACCCATCACCTTTCCTCTACAATACTTGACAGATGGCATCAAACACTTCTCCAGCATCTTTTCATTTTTTTCTACATCCTCCAAATGTTCTTCATGTTCCAAACACCTCAAACTTAGATTCGTCTGTCCGTAACACTTTCACTCTTTTTCACATAACTTCTGTGTTCTTTGGCTCATCTTAATCTTTTTTAAAGGGAGATAGAGACTCTAATACTCAGTTGCACCACAGCTTCCCACTTGTCTTTCTATCAAGAGCTAGTTTTTGTTGTTGATTGACAACAATAATATGCACTGTTTTATGAAATTCCCTGTTTCTTGGCTATTTGTCACATGGAATAGTCTTCCTTTCTTAGAACAATAGGCTGATGAGGTGCTGACTTGGGGACCACCACAATATTAGGCAGGTGGTTTTAATGTAATGGCTGGTGGATGTAAACTACCAATAAAAAGTTTGGGCTCACTTACAAATTGGTTTTGAAAAACAAAATTATATTCATTTAAAAATAAAACATCATTACATTAAACCCACCTGCCTAAAACCGTGGTGTGTCACTAAAACCTGTCCTAATCTCTGAAATCGTGCTCTGGTATAAACCACCAAGTTGTTAGTCACACATCCTGTAAGTTGCAAGGTGTGGTCTCTGTGGGTTGATGTCATTTTTGCAGCACATCCCAGAGATGCTCAATCTAACTGAGATCTAGAGAATTTGGAGGCAACACCTTGAACACTTTGTCATGTTCCTCAAATCATACCCAAGCACTTAGTTGTAGTCTGTAAGGGCACATCATACTGCTCAAACAGGCCACTACCATTATGTGGCATTGTGTGTAGATTTGTGCTACAGTAGCTCTTCTTTGGGATCGGACCAGAGAGGGTTTCCTTCGCTCAGAGGCTTTGACCTAGTCGTCTAATAATCACAATTTGACATTAAGATCTGTATGCTTGCACTTTTTTTCTGCTTTCAAGACATCACCTTCTTCGAGAACTGACTGTGACGACAATCAATGTTATTCACTTTTTATTTTCAGTGATTTTAATGTTATTTCTAAAATGTTATTTGTAAAGCATGTTTCAGCACATGGTGTTTTAAAGGAATAATATTAAAGTTAAAAGAAAAATTAATATAGGAAAATCAGCACAGTGGCATAGTGGTTAGAACTGTCGCTTTGCACCTCCAGGATCGGGTTCAATTCCCGCCCACGCGGTCGAAGACTGTGTGTCTGGAGTTTACATGTTCTCCCTGTGCTTGGTGAGATTCCTCCGCAAACTCCGGTTTCATCCCACAGTGTAAAAACATGCAGATTAGACTAATTGGTGTTCCAAAATTGCCCTGTATTGTGTGAATGACAATCAGGCAACGCACTTGCAACCCGACCCCTTAAGTAACTGCCATAGAAATGACGGATATATCCCCAGGGAGTGGAATCAGTATATCCGTCGCACGATGTGCCAGATGGCATGTGGACGGACCACAATACCAGTATCAGAAAAATAAAAAGGATGTCGAGGAATGTCAGCAAAGCATTTTTTTTTATTTTTATGATGTAGTGCTTTAAAGTGAGCATAATAACAAGGCAAGGAACAATAAGGAATGAGCACGAATTTAACAGTTTGTACCTTATTGATAAAATAAATACAATAAATGAAACCCCATAGTCATTTGAAAGTCACATATAGTGTATCTGAAGATAAAATGTGTTTGTAAAATACTCTATAAAAACTAAATAATGTATTTCTGGCAGTTTTCTTCACCTTAGACACAGCCACTCCCTTGTTGTCCATCAGAGCTCTTCCTATTCACTCTCACACAAACACATGGACAGGCTGTGTATATTATTCTGCCTGTACTCAATATACCTTCTCTGACCGTCTTCTGTATTAAATTACGACTTTTAAAAACCTTAATATGATCTTTATACGAGCAGATCCACATCATATGTCTACTCAGCTTCCCATCACTCAGCTTGTAGCTGGCTAACATTTACTACAGAACAACAGCTACAAATAACAGTGACGCCGGTTAGCTAAAACAGCCTGCTAATTAAGAACTTTAGCTAATTAGCTGGTTTAACCGAGTAAACTCTGGTTAGCATCCTTACCTTCACTGTTATATCGTCGGCGAGTGCGTGAACACACAGCGTTCGTTAGCAAACCCTGCTAGGCTTCAGAGACACCGCGTCCCGTTACAATGTTTCTCGTGTTACTTTTCACTCGCAGCGATCAAGCTGCTCATTGGCTGAGAAGCTCACCGCTGTAACACGTCATTGGTCTATACTGAGCAGGCTTTAAAAAGCGGTCACCGTACCGTTAAACTAACCAACTGAGTCTTTGTTGGCGTGTGAACCATTTCACCAGTGTTGGTAGAAATCCATATTGGTAAGGGGGGACTTATTCCAGAAAAAAAATAATTCAGACTCGCTGCAATTCACGCATGTGGCGCTAGAGGGCAGAGCAGGTTTTAGGTTTAAAAAGCCGTTCAGTTGAGCACTGCTCTCGCCGGGCGCGGTGGCGCGTGCCTGTAATCCAAGCTACTGGGGGGCTGAGGCTGGCGGATCGTTTGAGCTCAGGGGTTCTGGGCTGCAGTGGACTATGCCGATCGGGTGTCCGCACTAAG
>JAQQZT010000007.1:5804252-5823614 GCA_030068275.1 Clarias platycephalus | reverse complement strand
AAAATGAAGTATTTAAACCTCAAAATGAAATACAAAATGAGTAAATACTGAGAAAAAAGGTCCACTTTTTAAAAAAACGAACCCCCCCTTGCACTAGGCTGGCTACGGGCCTGATATCATAAGTTGTACATTGCATAATATGTACATTAATATTTGCACTTCTGGAAGATAATAAACTGCATTTCATTGCTGAGTACTACTGTACCAGTACTCGAATTCAATTGAGGCAGCAATGTGTTTAATGTGTATTATGTTTCCTTTAAATATATCAAGAATTGATAGACAAAATAGTTCTTTCTATCTATCTATCTATCTATCTATCTATCTATCTTGGTAGTCAGTATACAGAAATAAAGTATGAAAACACTGAAACAAATTGAAATCAATACACTTGGATGTTATCGAGTAAGAAATATTATTTTAAACTCTATTTCCCTAAACTTCTTTAAAAAATTTTTTGGATGTTATCGAGTAAGAAATATTATTTTAAAGTCTATTTCCCTAAACTTCTTTTTAAAAAAATTTTTTTTTTTTAACTCATGGTAAGGTACGTATACGTGTACGTATCGGCACACTTGATTCCAGAAATGAAGCAGCATTCGCACGCGCTAGGGGGCTCCTCTACGTCATTACGTCAGAATACTGCCAGAGCGCGCACGTACACACTGGCTGCTATTTCGGTCGGTTTGAAGTGAGATGGGAGGATGACGGGAGCCAGTTAGCAGCAAGCCCAGCTAGTTTATGTTGCTGTTTCTGAGCCGTCAGGTTTCTTTCTCGCTCTCCGTCGTTCGCCAGGTCGTAAAAAAAAAAAATCCTGATTTGCCCTCAAGGCTTGTTTTTCGGCCCTTAAGACCTAATAGACCCGTCGCTCGGTTTTCTTGTACGCTTTGTGCTGACGCTCCCGACCGAACTCGAGTAAGCATGCCTGAGAGGAGGCCCTTCGTGCGGCTGCCCACTGACGTTT
This sequence comes from Clarias platycephalus, assembly GCA_030068275.1. Taxonomy (NCBI): domain Eukaryota; kingdom Metazoa; phylum Chordata; class Actinopteri; order Siluriformes; family Clariidae; genus Clarias; species Clarias platycephalus. The sequence continues at coordinate 5,822,650 of JAQQZT010000007.1, read as the reverse complement.
GCCCCGTTAACTATGCGCTGTGTCTGAAGCCTGACCTGATCGACTTCACCTTCGAGGGCAAGCTGGAGGCGCAGGTGGAGGTAGGCTTGCTTTTTCAGTGCACTGAGTGTGTAAGCAGTGTTAAAACGATCAGTGCTGGTGAAAATGTCCACAATTAGTGACAATCTCCTGCTGCTAAAGCTAACTGGCCTAAAAAGAGCTAGTCATTTAGCAGGTTACCTTTAGCTCCAGACTCTAACGTTACTGCTAGCCTGTTAGCCGTGAGTGAGTGAGTGTGAGTGAGTGTGTGTGTGTGGCGAGGATAGGTTAGTAAGTTGGATATCTTGTGAACTATTAGTTAATGAGTTAGCTAGTTAGTAAAGCATGTTAGCATGCTAGCTAGCAATTTAGTAACGTTATTTTAGTGGGAGGGTTATGGAAGTCATTTAGGTAGTATCAGCAAAAGTTGGTTTGTTTAAGGGGAAAACCGACTTTAACCAAGTCTATCATTTTCTAATAATGTTATTTGTCTTGTTTGTAGATATCTCGATAGTTTGCTTGGTAACTCATGAGCTTGTCCTAGCTAGTAAGTGACGGTGCAAATCTGAGAGAGTGAAGCTGAACAGGTGCCATGTCCAGGTTACTTTAAACACTAGCATTTGGTTTTGCACCAGTCATTATGACCAGTGTGTTTGGATGAAGTGAAAAGTCCTTTACATGGTCATTTCCACCCCCTTAGGTTATTCTGAATGTTTTATGTCAACACTTTGACAAACAAGTGTTACTAAAAGCTGAATTACACACATATAATTCTCTTTCTTGGAAAAACTGTCTGACTGATGAACCTGTCTGTTCTATATGGAACCTTTAATGTGCCCTCTAAAATGTTGTTTGACAGCCTCAACCGTCACATAGTACTGTAACAACATCTATTTCAAAAGCATAAACATTCTAAAGCTGTCTAAAGATGTACCTCAAACATTATTGAAGGAGATATATATTTATATTACAAAGGGCTTATCTGGTCACATGAGTAGGGCTCATTTATAATATTTGAACAAGAAACATGGCTGACAGAGTTAAACGTAAGAGACCTAATCACACAGTAACAGATTCAGCAAAGAGGAGACGTAAAGTGATGCCAGAAACTTTTTAATCATAGTAGTGCTCGCATACGACAACTTTTTGAAAGATGACAATCAGGTTAGTTAGATTTTTTTTCAGGTTAGTTTTCACATACATTTGGATAAATTAATCTTCAGCAGTAAGGACGGGAATCACCAGGGACCACACGATCCGATACACAGGTGCCAACTTGATTAACATTGTGATCTTATAAGTATCGTGATTTTATCTCCATTCGAAATAAATTTTAGAACCTTGAACCAAAAAAATTTAGTCATCACAAGTTTTATAATACAATAGCTTCATAACTGAATTGAGCACAATGAAATGTAGCCAATTTCTTTAACATTTTGTTTTCTCACTTAAAAACCAAGGGAAACATTTAATCAATGCGAACTAACTTCCAATAAAACAGTTTAACATTTAACTTCAAATGAAAAATGAAAAGAAAAAAAAAGCTACATTTTTACTGAGCAGCGTGTTTCTGCTATGTCATCCACCATAATTTTTACAAACTTAGAAAATAATTCACTCCTACCACATGGGAATATTTCTGAGTGTATCACCTGCAGTGTTAACTAAAAGTAACGGTTACATTTTATCACATCGAATGCTTGCAAACTCTTGCGTGTTGAGTGGTTGCTATCATGTAGGCAGTTACTGCGCAGGTTCTAACTCGGACGCACGGCTCCTAACGCACGTGTTTTGAGACTACTTGGCACTCATTGTGTTGCGGCTCGTGTAAACATGTAATGAGTAGGTTTGAGATTAATTAACTTGCAGATTTTGGGGAAAAAAAACAATCAGTTTCAAGTTTTAATAATGTTGTTTTGTTAGTCTTTTGGCTTCTCACGACGATGGGTCGCCACACCGGATGATCCGATCCACACACAACTTGCACAGGTTTTATGCCGGATAACCTTCCTGATGCAATTCTGGCACAGAATTGATTAAATCCGAGGCTGATCGGACATGGCTGATGAAGCTAAAAACCAGCCAATCCCAGTCATCGCGATCGGTGCATCTTTGTTATAAATGTAATAAACCATTTAAAAAAATCTTTGACTTTGCAGTCAATGTGACGATGCATGAATCAGCACACAAAATAATTGCAATTCATAACGGAATAAATCCCCCCCCCCCCCCCCAATCTCTATTCAGCAGGACTTCTGCTTTCGTGCAGTGTTGCTCAATTTTAAAAGACAAATATAACTTTTATATGTTTGCATTATATTTATTGTAACTTTTTTTTTTCCCCTACTGTTCCAAAAAACATTTTGTGTGTCTTGTAAAATGTATATGTGAAAATCTAAGAGTATCAAAAGCCAGACCGAAACAGCCATTCAGGGAGTTAATTGAGGTTGAAATGTCTGTCAGCGACACCATTCAAGTACAGATTTTGTTTATTGGTGGATTTTGTCACACAGCATTTGAAAGTTGTTCGGATCAGATTTAAGCTCAAGTTGCGCAGCACTCGCTAGTGAAACAAACTTGGGTGTTTAATGTAATCAGGTGTGGCTCATATAACAAACTGCAGCTCTGTTTTAGTTCCACACTCCTGTCTTTTTCTGTTTTGTCGTGCTTTCTATTTTTACTCCACACCGACAGCTGCATGATTGTGTGATCGCGGGAGGGTTTGAGCAGCTAGGCAAAACACATCCATAGGCCATCGATTGATGGAGGATGAGGGTCTTTACTTAGCTAAATAAATAAATAAATGGTTGGTGATTAAAATTATTATTTTTTTAATTGTAATTATATACTTTTTTTTTTTGTAGGCCATCACAGTGATGTGTGTTGAGCTGCTTTAGGTCTCAACCTCATTTTGAAATTTGCCCTGCTGGGATCAGTGTGGCATCTGTGCCGTGAGATTAACTCCACAAACCATGACCATTCAGACCACCCTGAGTACGCCAACCTTCTGTCACATGTACAGGTTTCTTACTGCATCCAAGTCCCCCTATTTGCTCTCCTTCCTCACCTCATTTGAATCCACTGCAGTCATTTTCATGCATGTAAAAATATCACTCTGTTTAGTGTGATAAATTGCTGTTAGAGTTCAGTCCGCAGCTAGATGGGTCATGTACGCTTGCATACATGTATTGATTGCTTCTCTCTGAGTACAAAAGTATTTTTTTTTCCAGGCCTAACGGATGAATATCTTAGATTTCGTGCCAGGTTTTTTTTTTTTTTTTTTGCATTAACAAAGCTCATGAAGAAATGAGCTGCGAAGAGTGATTCTTATGTTTGCAAAGTGACCAAGTTTAAGTTTGGGTTTATTACAAATGGCATCACAGTTATATAACCAGGTATGTCAGCGGGCTCTGTTCTGCTGTTCTCTTTTAGATAAGTTAGGATTTATGGTCGGGTTCTTAGACCGAGGTGTGAGTGCTAGCAGAACACATGAATAGGAGACACGTCTATCTATGTGTATGGTATGAGTGCACATATACTATATATGCTTGCATCTACAGTGCATCTGAAAAAGTTATTGTGTAACACATGTATATTGTGCAAAAGATATTTTTGTAATTTAATTGAAAAAAAAAAAAAAGTGTGCAAATTTCATAGCCGCCCTATTATCTTTAGTACAGATTGTGTTGTATGTGTTTACGCATCTGCATTATTAAGCCTTGTATGCCTTTGACACGAACATACAATGTAAAGCACACCAATCCACTTTCTCTGTCCCCTTTCCCCACCTTCGCGAGGGAAGTTCTGGATGCCATTTTGTCTCAAAGATGTTTTCCCCTGTAATGAACTTTGAACTATGTTTTGTTAAGGATTTTCTGAAATTAGGATTATTCACCATCGGGGCTGCTTTACTGGACCGACATTTTCTATCGCCGTGCGCCCGAACTAATTCATTGAAATCGCTCAGGCTGGCTCATTTCCTTCATTTCCTTCCTCACCCCCCTGGCCTACCTGTATTTCAACTTGTACATAAATTACATAATACTTTTGTATGTATGCATGTAAAGAATGCAACATACAGCAGATTTGTTATCAGATGTGGGTGAAAATGAGCAACCACACAAGCAAAAACTACTAATCCAGGCTCCTTGGCTTTTGAAAAATGCGAACGTGACAAAGTGAGGAGAAGAACTCTGGCCTATCCTTCAGCATGCTCAGGAAAACCTACCTGATATATTTCACTTATCAGAAAATTATCAGTTATACAACACAACTGATTTTTTTCTTTTTCATTCATATAGTTTGCACACCAAATATTAACTGTGTTTATTTAATTACTCTCGAGTGAGCATGCCTCACTCTAACACCAGTTGCTGTTGAATGCTTTTAGACTCTAATGGCTGCAGAAAGTCCCCACATGGTCGGGGATCTGAGACCCTTGGTTGAGCATGCTGGCCTGGATGAATGGCTCTTCAGTGTCGAGGCTCTGGCTGGCAGTCTGTTCCAGTTTGCTGCAAACTAGGCTAGCAATATCTTGATTAGATGGGGATTTTTTTTGTTTTTTTAAAGAAGCAGATTTTTTTTTAAAGATTTTATGTTACAAGTCGATGATTGTATTGGGATGTCTTTTGGGTTGTAGTAGCTCTAATTAAAATGGAAAGGAGCCACTAAGTGTGTGTGTATAAACCTTTTTTAAAAGAGTTTTAACACTGCATGTGAAAGTGATGTGTAATGCGTACTTGTAATAAACCTAGTCGTTTAAAAATGTACAGTAACAGGAAAATCATAATGCTGACTGAGAAAGCACAAAAATGACAAATGTGCTCCTGTAATAAAAAATAAATAAATAAGAGTCACTTGATTGCATGATCGCTCTGGGGTTTGATGGGCTTCTCTCTGTCCCTGTCAATCACATTGGCACTAGCCAACCATCATGCATGCAGAAGAAGAAAAACGGCAGTGGAAGCCAGTGATGGACGACGCCCTCTATAGGTCAATCTAAATGGCGGGGTGAATGTGAAGTAATGGAAAACTAATTGAATAGACAAATCAGAATTGTATAAATCCAGACAAATCAATGGAGAGCACTGAATACAAAAGCCGTGTGTTTCTGTGGAATTATTGTCCAGCGACTGAGGAAGTCTTGTAATGGTTATATGCATGCGATATTTTGGTGGTGTTAATGCGTTTAGCTGACTTATCTATTTATTTATTTTTCATTTGCAGGTTACACAAGGGACAAATCAAATCGTGATGAACTGTGCTGATATCGATATAATCACTGCATCTTTTGCACCAGACGGAGGGGAAGGTAAGCATGGAAAGTTTTCTTAGACATTGTGAATGCGGCAGGTGTTTGTGTTATTATTTAGAGAATATTATTTAGGAACATGATAAAAACGGATGGCCTTAAATAATGTCTCTTCCTTAGAGGTTACTTTTTTTTTTTTTATACTTTATCTGTAAATATTTTATATCATCTCTTGTACCATGGGACAATTGAAGCTGGCTGAGTTTTGGTATAACAGCATGTTATACGGAAACAACGCATTATATATTAGTAATGCATATTATATATTATATTTATAATCGTTCTAATATGTTGTCATAGTAACAGCTCATTTGAAGAGATTTGTCTGTTGAACGAGCCACATAAATGAACACAATTAAGAAGTGGGCTTTAAAATAAAAAAAAATAAAAAAACTGATTGTGACTGTTAAAGCACTTACAGTCATAGAGCCACGTAAAGTACAATCTTAAGGACAAAAGTTTGTGCTTCAGGTTTTTTTCTTTTGGTCAGTTGACAGTCTGTGTTTTTATGCCGTGAGGGAGAGAAACAGCTCTAAAGAAATAGAGAGAAAGATTTGGCAATGTGACTCAATTGGAGAGAAAGAGGGAGCAAAAGATTTGATCGAGAGAGAGAGATTGAGAGATATGATCAAGAAAGAATGTGTTCCAATCAGAGAGGGCGAGTCCATCAAGAAAGCAAGAGCAATCCGATCAAGAGAGTTAAGAAACAGTTCCGGTAGCAGTTTTCTTTCATGCAAGGACAGTTCCCCCCCCGGCCCCCCTCCCCTCCCTTTGAGGGAGCAAGAGAGATTCTATCACGAAAGCGTGATTGAGTCAGAGAGAGAGAGAGAGAGAGAGAGAATGTGCCCGCGCGTGCGCAGGTCTGATGTAGTAGTAACCGCTTATTATGGTTGTATCTTAAAGGAGAACAGGAACTTTCTTGTCTCTCAGATGTTTTACAACATTACAACCAACAGTAAACTGTGCGTGTTAATTGCTTACAACCGCACACTCGGTCACGTGTCGCTCCTTACATAACGCCCTGCATATCGAGATGCACCCCGTACTGTTCTGCAAGTACGCAGGGCAGTTCTGTGCAGCCATGAGTCAGTCGTTTCCCGGGACTAGCAGATTTCATGTCTGGACTGTAATTCAGTCTTCCTGATGGACATGCAGCCTCAACAAACACAGAAGGAAAATAATTCCGATTGTTTGTGGACAGAAACAATGCATAGCATTGTGTGTATGTTTTTTCTACATAACGAAACCCGCAGTGGTCCGTAATTACAGCAGGTTTTTTTCAGACTGCCTGCCACACAGCACACATCTCTCCTGAGGATCTGCTTAACAGCAGAGAGATTTCACTAGACAGGTTAATTAACACGCATTTTCAGGTGAAGATACTAGCCAGGCTCATGTAATCACTTTTAGTTAGGACACACCACTCACAGGCAAGAACGTTCATCAGAACGATGTGCTGCGTTTAAAAACGTTATTACGAGTGGATAGTGCGGTGGATTATTTGTTTCTTTATTAATTTGTTTTCTTAGACTTTGCTTTTTTGCCTAGTTTGCCATGTTTGGTCTTGGCTACAATATTAGGGCAGCGTTATAGCTTCAACTTGTCTGTATTTATCGACTCCTGCTGCCAAAATGAAAAATAATCCAAATACTTTTTGAGCACTATTCTGAATCTTATTTAAACCTGACCAAAGTATTCACCTTATTCAGATTGCCTTATTTTTCTTTGTTAAATTTGTTGTTTCGTTGTTTTCTTTTATTCCTGTATTTATTTTTTTATTATTTCTGTATTATTCTTTTTTTTATTTTATTTTATTTTTTTACATTGTTTCCTCAAATGTATATTTTACAACTGATGTGTAATTCTTCTTTTCTGTATAAAGCCTAGGGTGAAGGAGGGTTTATAACTGAGGAGGGTTTTGAATAGGCACGCACCGATACTGCACTCGTTTACTCGTACTCATAAAACTGTTCATATACTATTGCACTGATACCATTTTACAGAAGAAAAAACGACACGAAAAGAAACTCGCGTCCTTGCATGAAAGAAACGGTGCTAAAAATAGTTTCTTGAAATATTTATCCTGGTCTTTTAAATGTTTCAAATGGCAAAATGGCTTTATTTATAGATGTGTTGATTTCTAAATATAAATATATAATATGAATTCTCTTTTGTAGTTTATGTTGTGACAGCAAGAACACTGATTCTGCGTTTTATGTGGTGAGGGGGAGTGAGAGGGGGATAAAAAGCTCTGAAAAAATAAAATAAAATAGAGAGAAAGATCCAGTCAAGAGAGCGATCCTTTCAGAGAGATTAGAATAAGAAAGAAAGTATTCCAATTAGTGAGAGAGAGAATCGGTCAAGAAAATTATATTCAGAGAGGGAATTGGGAGCAAGAGGGATTTGATTAAGAAAGTGTGATTCAATCCGGGAGAAGGATCTGCTCAAGAAAGAAGCGTCCCAATTAGAGAGCGAGCGCGAGATAGCCCGGTTCCATCAAGAAAGCAAGAACAATCCGATCAAGAGCATCAGAGAGAAAGCTAAGAGAGATTCGATGAAGAAAGAATGGTGGCAAAACAATGATGTTGATTTATAGAAAATATATAAGAATTGTCTTTGAATCTCAAATGATTTTTTTTTGTGCAGTTTATTTTGCGACTTCAGCAAGAACGCAGCTTGTGGTGCTCGCAACATAGTTTTGTTTAAGACCCGTTGCCACGGTGCTGAAGGACACTGAAGAGCCCACAAAGGAACAGGAGGCGGTTTCCTGCTTAATAAAACGTATTTACTGTGAATTAGAGTGATCTGATATTTAACAGCTTGTTGATGAGGATTTTACTCCACTGAGGGTTGTTCTACATGTAAAGGAATTTCAGGAGTTTCTGCACACCAGTGCACAAAGCAAGGTTCATAAAGACATGGATGAGCGAGTTTGGTGTGGAAAAACTTGTCTGGCCTGCACAGAGTCCTGGCCTCAACCCGATAGAACACCTTTAGGATGAATTAGAGCGGAGACTGTGAGACTGACCTTCTCATCCAATATCAGTGTCTGACCTCACAAATGCGTTTCTGGAAGAATGGTCAAATATTCCCATTAACACACTCCTAAACCTTGTGGAAAGCCTCTAAGAAGTGTTGAAGCTGTTATAGTGGCAAAGGGGGCGGGACCAACATCATATTAAACCCTACGGATTAAGAATTGGATGTTACTCAAGTTCATAGGCATGTGAAGGCAGGCGAGCGCATACTTTTGCCAATATAGTGTATGTGAACACACAAGGAAATCAGGTACTAAGTTGCGTTTTGGGTGATTTGTTTTATCCCTGTTTTTAGATTCCTGCTTCTATAAGCTCCATTTCTCTACCATGTTTATGACCGTATCGTGTCCGATTGCCACAATGTGACCGGTGAGCATTTGTTCATAAGGAGTGCCCTAAAAGAAAAAAAAATCTTGTTTTTCAGAAGATTTAGATGAGGATTTTGTGATGTAGTAAGAAAGAAGGAACTCTCAGCCTCATTTTGACTTCTACCCCTAAAAAAATGGTTTCGGTTTATATAGAGGGAAAAATAATAATAATCATGTACTTCTATCAGAACTGGAGTAACCAGCTTGAATAGTGTTCATTAAAGTGCTTTAAAACAATGTTTAAGATTAAAACTTTCTCAGGCTTGTTTAAGAGTCATGGTAACATGTTTAAAACCCATTTTTGCAGAAATTGAAGATTTTATACTTTCTTTTTATACTTTTATTTTAAACTTTTATATTTCACCTACTGCACACTTCAATAAAATTTTATTTATTTAGTGCTTTTAACAATGCTCATTGTCTCAAAGCAGCTTGACAAAAAGCGTTTTTCAGACATGGAGCATTTAAAAAAAATTATATTCGTCTTTTGCCCTAGGACGACGCCCCATACTCGTATTGGTATTTGGTATCAGTGAGTACCTGAATGGTATTGGGACATTCTTCTTTCTGGAGATAAGGGCAGTTTCCTGATTAGAGCTCAATCAAATGCAAAGACATAAAGAAAATAAGAAATGCAACAACAGGCAAAATAATAAATGAATAGCAATGATAAATATTCAAAGAATAGACAATTATACATAACTGTTTTATGGTTGATGTAATAACATTATTAAACGTATTCTGTTTCATTTCTCCAGATCTCTTCTATCATTACTCCATGTGCACAGAGTTAGTGTTTAGACGCGTACATTGCTCTCTGTTCAGCCACAGCCTCAGGGTTCACCAGTTCATGCAGATCAGATGTACAGTACGTGTTCTTGCTGTTTGCTACAATTGTGATACTGGATAACTAATCTTTGTTTCCTTATGTTCATTTAGAAATAAGCGCTACAGGATTTAACTATCAGAACGAGGATGAGAAAGTCACTCTGTCATTCCCCAGCGCTCTTCTGAAAGGTAAACGCCAGAACTCGTCTCTCTCTGTTCCTGCCATGCTAACAGTCAGAATGTACAGTCGAAGCTGGCTAATCAGCTTGCTGTCAGAAGCGATTGTTCCCTCATTGTGTTAGCTCACAATTAAATTCTTACCCTATGCATAGGTTTGCTCTGGTTTGATTCATGATCAATCTTTCCAATGTGTTCTGCACATTTTCTAGGGTCTGGTGTGTTGAAGATTGACTTTGTTGGAGAGTTGAATGATAAAATGAAAGGTTTCTATAGAAGTAAATACTCAACTTCGTCAGGAGAAATCCGCTATGCAGCCGTCACACAATTCGAGGTACCTCGGCTGCATGTTCGTTTCCTTGTGTGTTTCTTTGAGTGTAAGAATACCCTGGCATTGTTTTTCCTTACAGGCAGCTCGACATAGTCTGATATATATGAGTAAGAACATGTATATTATATTGAGTGTTATATGAAAGAGGTAATGAGTAACTGAGCAAACAGGGAGGGGTGGTTTAGAGTGGAACGACAACAAGGAGAGGAAGGAAGAAGGAAGACATTAATGGTCCTGTTCACACTCAATACAAGTGTGTCTGCCTGAGAGTCTGTAGTATCAGGTTTTGTTTCATTTCAGCTTTTGTTTATGCTTGTCAAATTCCATTCACCAGCCAAAATACCATTGACCATATCTCTCTCTCTCTCTCTCTCTCTCTCTCTCAGGCCACAGATGCCCGCCGAGCCTTCCCTTGCTGGGATGAGCCAGCTATCAAAGCCACCTTTGACATCACCCTTATAGTCCCCAAGGATCGAGTAGCATTGTCCAATATGGTACGCGTCATGTTTCAACCATGCAAACACACTCATGCTAGGGGTCATTGCCTGCATGTTTAGTGTAACAGATGCTCATTTGTGTTCTTTCTCTTCAAGTCTTCCTAAAGAAATATTGCTTATCACCGTAATTGTTTGAGGGGTAGCTCAGTGATTAAGGCATTGGACTACGGTTTGGAAAATCCCAGGTTCAAACCCCACAACCACCAAATTACCACTGTTGGGCCCTTGATCAAGGCCCTCAACTGCTCAGATGTATAATGAGAGAAAAATGTAAGTCGCTCTGGATAAGGGCGTCTGCCAAATGCTGCAATGTAAATGTATTATTCTGGTACTGGAATAATGTCGCTTATAATCTTAGTTCAACAAGTCTTGAGGGCTGCTTAAGACAATGTGTTATCTTTTTATTTTATTTTATTTATTTTTTTAACAATAAAGATTATCTTTGCATTTTGAACCAGTCCACTACACATGTACATTTGTTTTCATATTCATTTAATTGGTTTTACGTGCGCATACGTGTATACTCTAAATTGTTAAGCTCGAAGACCGCTTCCATCCATCGTGTGATCATAATTCAGTTCAGTGTTGTGCGAGGACGGGAGAGTAATGGCCACGCAGCTCTGGTTTCACCCCCGAGTTTCAGAGCACACGCTGATTACAGCAGTTAATGGAGGGAAGAAGCAGGCATAGCTGCGAGCTAAAAGCTTCCGTTTCCTCTAACCTATTAAGCTATTTTGGTACACGCGCTTCCACAGTGTGGGGGGAAACAAAAGTTCGTTTTTTTTGTTTTTTTTTTAACCTTTCACATTTTCAACTTTTTTTCTGTCCGATTCTCATGGCTGTGATCTTCTGCGCTGTAGAACGTCATCGATCGTAAGCCGTACCCCGAGGACGACAGTCTTGTGGAAGTCAAATTCGCCACTACACCCATCATGTCCACCTACCTGGTGGCGTTCGTCATCGGCGAGTACGATTTCGTGGAGAGCCAGTCGTCTGACGGCGTGACTGTCCGCGTGTACACGCCAGTAGGGAAAGCCGAGCAGGGCAAGTTTGCACTGGAGGTAAACAATCTCTTCCAAGACTTGTGTACATGTGACCCAAATACTATTTATTGCTTAGCTGTTTTGTTTTTTGTTTAGTTTTTTGCCCCATTTAAAGTCATTTTATGTCTTATGTCGATTTTATTAACGTTAAATCTTCTGTATTTTCCCATTTCTTAGGTGGCTACTAAGACCTTACCTTTCTACAAAGAATATTTTAATGTTCCTTATCCGTTGCCTAAAATTGATCTAATAGCAATTGCTGATTTTGCTGCTGGTATGTTTTTAAATTTTTCATTTTTATTTTTCCCTGATAATATATATTGTTTCCAAATTTCTGCAGTACATGACTGTTATTTTTATTTCATCCCTTTAGGTGCCATGGAAAATTGGGGCCTTGTTACTTACAGGTACTATGAATGCACTTTTGAATAGCGAGTTAGTAAACAGTCTATCCACTTCTATGTGTATGACAAGAATCTTGACTTCCTGTTGATTTATTTTTTTTTCCAGTAAGTCCACTTTGATTATAGTTTTGATCTTTTGATAACATTCCCCCCGAAGGAAAAACTGCAGTGTGCATTTTGTGTTTTAGGGAGACTGCTCTGCTGATTGACCCAAAGAATTCATGTGCGTCCTCGCGTCAGTGGGTGGCCCTGGTGGTAGGGCATGAGCTGGCACACCAGTGGTTTGGGAATTTGGTTACTATGGTGAGTGTGTGAACTCGGTAACCGTGATGATCTCATGCTGAGAGCGAGGCTTAGTACATTATTTTTATTAAAATAGCTGGTTTAAAGATATTTACAGATCTTTTTCTTTCTTGTTCTTATTTCAAGCCTATATATCTGCTGATAAACTTTTCCTTTTTTCTTAGTTTGTGTTTATTGTAGTCATTGTAACTTTTTTTTTTTATTATTATTATAACAGCAGGTTAGACGTACATAGGCTTGTAGATTGGCTTGTTTTCCATTTACTGATAAAAGGGGTATTCTGCAGGAATGGTGGACCCATCTGTGGCTTAATGAGGGCTTTGCGTCATGGATTGAGTACCTCTGTGTGGATCACTGTTTCCCTGAGTATGACATCTGGACCCAGTTTGTATCTGCTGACTACACCAGGGCTCTTGATCTGGATGCTCTTGATAACAGTCACCCAATTGAGGTGTGTGTGTGGTTTATTTTGTTTTGTTTTTGTTTTGTTTTTTGTTTCAACGCTCCACATCCTGTTATTCTACTGTTGTAAACCGTAACTGTAGCTTTGTATTATTATTTATTATTTTTTTATTTTATTTATTTTTTTACAATTTGTACTAGCTTTTAATATAAATTTAAAATTAAGGTAACTGTTAATCAAATCACAGTTAGTTATAATGAGTGTTAAAATGAAGTTTGTAAAAGCACCTGTTCTATGGTGGCTAGTGTTCAGAGACCGACTTCAGAAGTGTAGAGTGCATTGAGGATGCTGTGGTTCTTTATTTAGAAATACTTATTCCTGATGCATAGAACTCTAAAACAATTGCTTCAGATTTAATAAAGATCCTGTAAGCAGTATCTAATAACATGTAAGTGTTTGACAATGTCTTGAACAGGAAAGTGCAAAAGAACTAGTGCTGCCCAATTAATCAACTAAAAATCTAATTCGCAATATAGACTTGTGCAGTTATCGAAGTGCAAAAGGCTGCAATATATTACAGATAATATATGCATAGTCAAAGTCTTTTTTATTTTAATAATCAATAATAGGGCCAATAATTTTAGTTTTTATTTATTTATTTAAGTTTTTTAATACTTTTGAGATGATTGATTTAATTCTTGGTAAACATCCTCTAATTTATATAATTTGTGACATTTGCTGTTTAGACTAAATAAGGACATTATAAATTCTATTATAAAATACAATATATGTAATAAATAAGTTCTATTTGTCAAATACACATACACAGTATGATATGCAGTGAAATGCTTATTTGGTTGCCCTGTGATCTAAGAAGAGAGAATGATTTCTCTACAATGACATAAATTACACTATCGATTACAATAAAAAATAAATAAATTTCCGATATAAGTAATATAAGAATAATATATTTAAAAAAAAACATATTTGTACATGCTTATTTTTTTATAATTGTTTACAAAGTAAACAAAAAATACAATTCAAAAAAGTGTATAAGAAACTACAGAAAGAAATCATAAACTAAGACGTATAAAAATATATAAATATAAGAATATAGCAGCAGTGTGATTTAAAACATGTATAAAGTAGATATGGAGTATAAAATGGAACGGTACTGATGTGTGTTAGCAGCGGTGTGGTTGCCCATGTTCCAAAGTGCAGTTAAATATAGTGGTTTAAATCACAGTTGTTGTTTTTTTATTAATTAATTCACTTATTTATTTTTATATCTAATTGTTTAACCCTAAAAAAGGAACTTTGCAAAATACTGACTCAGATTTTAAAACAAAACTATAATCAGTGATGTTATTTACTTGTAGAAGGAAGTCTTGATGAGTACTGCAGGTCTTGTTTATTTGTAATTCTGTGTAGAAGTGTAGCCAACTTCTGTCCGCACAGAAAGATCAGTTTCCACAAAACCGCACTGAAGCCTGCATCTAGCTGGATGAAATATGAGTTTGTTTTATTGTGTCCCCTAAATTGGCAGGTTAATGTAGGACATCCCTCGGAAGTGGATGAAATCTTTGATGCCATATCCTACAGCAAAGGTGCTTCTGTTATTCGCATGCTGCACAATTACATAGGCGATGAGGTAAGAAAACAAAAAAACAAGCAAAGAACCATTTACACTTTGACATCTTGAATAAGAGACACTTATTTTCAGCTTAACTATTAATTATGAAACATCTTGACCAGCGGTCCTTTTGTGCTTTTTCTTTTTTGTCCTTTTTAGGATTTTAGAAAGGGAATGAACGCTTATCTTGTAAAGTTTCAACACAAAAATGCATCCACAGGTACATTGTTTCCTTTGCAAATGTATATTTTATAATGATTTGCAAGACTGAGTCTTCCAAGTTTTTAACCTTAGTGTTGAGTGATCTGGTTAAGATCAAGAACCAAGTATAGACCAGTATATCTTCTTTTGAGACACATATTATAATTAAGAATTCAAAAATGATGAACGTGAAATGTGGAGGCTTGTGAGCAAAGACAGAAGTAGCTATATGGTGCAGATAATTTTTACCAAATAATTTTCATTAGGATTTTTTTGAAGTTGCAGACATGAATGCAGCGTTTCTGCTACTGTCCTCATACTCGTACAGTGCTCTTATCTCTTAACCGTTCACTGCTTTAAGGGGAATACCACAAAACAGTTTTTAGCCAGGTTTTATGTTTTGTTTTTATAAACAAGTCTGTAATGTACAGGTCACTGAAACCAATTGACTTATTCCCTGTGTTGAAAAAAATGAGCAAAAAAGTACATACAAAGGAAACCCAAGGCCAGCTGTTGAAGCAGTTAGACACATTTCTATTGAATGACTTAAAGGAATTTCTCAGCTGAACGTGTTCATGTACAAGATCTAAAACCTGTAAAACGTAACTTTTTAAATAAATGTTTGGGTTATTTATTTATTTTTTTGCCCGAGTCATAATTGGTCATTATACATTAACGCCATATTAATTTTTAGACTTTTTGCTCATGTCTCTCTCAAGTGTAGGTGTCGAAGTATTAAAGTAACTGTTTTGAGTTTGTTCTAAACATATATATTTTAAACATGGCGTATATTTACAATTTTCACAACTGCCTTGCGAGGGTGTTTTGAGTTAGCAGGTTTTCTGTTTAGTCAGTGTAAATTTGTGTGTACCCAATGTGGAAAGATATTAGGTTACAAAACACTGTAGTATTCCTTTAAATAGTGATGGGGTGTGAGTAAAAACTAATTTTGCTTGTTCCCTTGTACTTTGTGGTTTTTAGAGGAACTCTGGGATTGTCTAGAGCAGGCTAGTGGGAAGCCCATTGCTGCAGTGATGAGCTCTTGGACCAAACAGATGGGATTCCCCATTATTGTAGTGGACCAGGAGCAGGTAAAGTCTTTGCCCTAATAATAAACAAGCAAGAAGAAATGTTTCGGCGATAATGAACGTCATGTATGCCTTTAATCTTTTTAGCAAGGAGACGATCGGGTGCTGAAGATATCTCAGAAAAAGTTCTGTGCTAGTGGACCACATAATGGTAAGATTTTTTTAAAGCTAAAATTGTACTGAAATGTTAGTAGGATCTGTTGTCAGTTACTGTTTGGATTTGGTTTTGAAGCGTTGGCCTACATATTTTCACAGGGACTGTAAAACCTCTCTGTTGTAATTGATGTTACTGTTTTCTGTTGAATGAAGGGAGGGAAAGTACTGTATGTTCCCAAACCTGAGGAATGGATGCTTGCTTTCCATTCTCATTGTTTGTGTATGTGTGCTAGGTGAGGACTGCCCGAACTGGATGGTCCCAATTAGCATCTGCACCAGTGAGGACCCCAGCTGTTCCAAGATAAAGGTTCTGATGGACCAGCCTGAACTCACAGTCACCATCCCTAACCTGGGACCAGATAAGTGGGTCAAGGTCAGATCTCTTTCTCCCTGTATGTGTGCTGTCAATGTTACTAATTTGCATTGTTATGGTTTCAAGGATCTCTCTTTATCCTGATATTAGCGCACGTGTGAGAAACGTTTCTTTTTCTTGTTGTAGCTTAATCCAGGCACAGTAGGCTTCTACAGGGTCCAGTACAGCTCGGCCATGCTGGAGAGTTTGCTGCCAGGAATCCGAGATCTTACGCTTCTCCCTGTAGATCGCCTGGGCCTGCAGAATGACCTTTTCTCTCTGGTAAGACCACACACGGGTTATTGATTACCATAACATATCCATTAGCACTTATTTGTCTGCGAGTTTGAGAGTAGCTTACACAACCCATGGTCCTACAGAATGTAATATTTATTGATAAAATTTTTATGACTGCCATTTGTAGCGGAACATGTCTTCTGTCTCTATTAGTCACGTGCGGATATGATCAGCACAGTGGAGGTCCTGAAGATGATGGAGGCGTTTGTGAACGAGCCGAACTACACAGTGTGGAGTGACCTGAGCTGTAACCTGGGCGTGCTCTCCTCTTTGCTCTCTCACACCGACTACCACGAGGAGATCCAGGAATTCATCCGAGACCTCTTTACCCCCATCGGCCTAAAGCTGGGCTGGGACAACAAACCTGGTGAGGGTGAGTGTCAAGAAAAACAAACCTCCTGCTTTTTCTACTTGTTTCTTTTTTTTTCCTAGTAGATTCTTACTTCCTGTTTTTGTCATGTAACGATCAAGGCCACTTGGACGCTCTGCTGCGAGGGCTTGTGCTGGGAAAGCTGGGGAAGGCGGGACACAAGGCCACGCTGGAGGAGGCTCGCAGGAGATTTAAAGACCATGTGGAAGGCAAGCAGATCCTCTCTGCAGACCTCAGGAGTCCAGTAAGATCTGTAACACATTTAGACCGCAGCTCTTATTTTTATTTTTTATTTTTTAATTTTTTAAATATAATGAACTCTTCATCTTTCGAAGGGTACATCAAAGGATGAAGTGTGGTTGTAATCTTGTAGTGAAGATGATGAGTAGAACTTATTCCTTTATCTGTCTATATTGAACTGATTTTCATGAAGTATTGTACAGGCAGGGTTTTTTTTTCTTTCCAGGTTTATCTAACAGTTTTAAAGCATGGGGATAGCTCAACGCTGGAGACTATGCTAAAGGTAATATCGCACCTCATGTTTGAGTCGTACTGTGCATGTTTACTGAGAGATATTTAACACAGTAATAGTTAAAAAATAAAGAAGTGGTTAGCACTGTGGCTTCAGTGCTTGTGGCAAGCGGTGTAGAGAATGAATCTGTGAGTGAAAAGCTGCAACTTGACAGGGTATGTAGTAAAGACTTTCTGTATTTAATTTCTTCTGTCCAGCTTCATAAACAGGCTGACATGCAGGAGGAGAAGAATCGCATAGAGAGAGTTCTGGGAGCGATCTCGTCTCCGGACCTCATCCAGAGAGTGTTGACCTTCTCTCTTTCGGTATGCTGGAACGTTTCATTTCACACAGACCTGCACAGGTTTACTTGAATAAAAATGAGTAGTTTACAGTTACTGTTAAGATATAAAAAATATATATTTAAGAATCATAGTGTTTAAGTTTTGATTTAGAATTTTACATATAAAATGTAATTCATTTTTGTTTGCTGAAATATTTAGCTTCACAAAGTCCCCCCCCCCCCTTCTTTCTTTGAGAGGAAAAAAAAATTAAATGAAAGGAAACCTAGCAGTTAAGAGAAGGCATTTGCTATTGTGAAGACATCAAAAACAAAAAAACATATCTACACAGTAGTTGTTAAGGATTGAGTTATATTTTTATAAATCTATAGAGTACCATGTTTATGATGGTAAAAACACTTCTCATGAAGTCAGCACTCTACTCCCTCATGCTTTGTTTAGCACTAATTTGCTCTGAGGAATTGACATACCTAGTGCTGACTGTGGGTGTGTAGGATGATGTTCGTCCCCAGGACACCGTGTCTGTGATTGGAGGCGTGGCTGGAAGCAGCAAGCACGGCCGCAAAGCAGCTTGGAAATTTGTCCGAGACAACTGGGAGGAGCTTCATAACCGTTACCAGGGTGGATTCCTTATATCTCGACTCATTAAGGTGAGCGTGTATATGTGTGTGTATACATACATACATACATACACACATATATATATATATATATATATATAAATTGTTTTTTTTTTTTTTTTTTTTTTTTTGTGTTGCGCGGGGTCA
>JAQQZT010000007.1:5770766-5803937 GCA_030068275.1 Clarias platycephalus | reverse complement strand
CACGAAAGCGCCAAGCAGCTACCGCTGCCAGTCACAACAAAAACAAAGAAATAAAAGTGAAGATGGAAGACGAGGTGTGGGAGAAATTGAGGTCGAGAATTTACATCATTAAAAGAAAAAAAAAAGTATGTCTATTTAATGTTTCGCGGGTGCGGGGCGGGGCGGGTTGTAAAAATAGACACAGTGGTGCGGGGCGTGCTGGGGCGGGCCAAATAATTTCAACCCGCGCGTCACTAATATATAAAATCTTAAGTTAATAATAAAAACTGAATTTTCTTTTGTACATCTCCCCTTTTCAGCTCACCGTCGATGGGTTTGCAATTGACAAAATGGCTGCAGAAGTCAAGGTAAGCCCTGTCACTCAAGTCAAACTACAGAGGTTAATACAGTTCTGTTTATTTTCTTCACGGCTGTAAAATTGTTTATTTTAGTTGACGGATGATTTGTCAAAACGGCTTTGTTGCATAATTCTGATCTTCATCTCCGCTCGCGTGTTTGTTGTTGCATCCTCAGAGTTTCTTCGAGACTCACCATGCGCCGGCAGCCGAGCGCACCGTGCAGCAGTGCTGCGAGAACATTCTCCTGAACGCCGCCTGGCTCAAGCGAGACGCCGACGACATTCATCAGTACCTGCTGCAGCGCAAAGCGCCACCAGTGTGACCCCTGAACTATGACCCCAGCCTCTCCTGACCTGCTCACTTAATCTCTCAGATCTCCCAGCAAATCATCGCTGCCTCCGCCAGTCCGCCCCAGCAGAGCGCGAGAGCATCCAGAAATTAAACAGGCTTTGTTTTTTTCCTATATTATGTGACGACGATTCAAGCGCTGTATTTACATCTTGCGAATAACCAGAGAAATCAAAATCGAGACAGAAGTGTGATGACGAATGTTGTACCCTGTTTTGCCTGCTGGAAACGATGCACATGCAAAGATGTAAGAAAATTCCAGATGTGATTTTTCATATATATATATAAAAAAAAAAAAATTTCCTTTTTTTTTTTTTCTTTTTAAAACGGTAACGCATGCATATGCTTTTTACGATTAGCATTTCTTCACTCTGCCAGACGTTTCACTATGGACCTCTACGTGCATTTACACAGTAGTATGATAACTGTGAATTTAATTCGCTCTTCCATCTATGTCTTTTGAAATGAGGCATGCTTGCAACATTTGATATCAGCGCATTGATATCAGCAATTGTTTTCAGTGTTTTTTTGTTTTTTTGTTTTGTTTTTTTAGCTATGTATGTTTTCTGTGCAAACAGTATTTCACTTCCTCTGCCGTGTCATCCGTTATGATGGCCGTACACAGTTTTATGTAGCATCACCTTGGCATGGCGGAATGGGGTTAAAGGTCATGGTGTGCTCGTATAAAGAACTTTTTTTTTTTTTTTTTTTTTTTGACAGCAGCGGCACTGATTCACGGTGCTGGAAAGGTTCGAACAGATCGAACAGCATAAGCATGGTACTGTATGTATATCGTTTAATGCAAGCATTCTTGCCGAGACCTGCGACTTATCTGGTTTGTAACATACATGATCTTTTCCTTCTTCGTCTGTGTGTAAGAATCCCTCATCCACAATACACCCCCTCTCGAGTTAACTGCAGAATAAGAAAATAAACAAAGGCATTTTAGACACCGCTGTATCTGGGAAAGACATTTTATAAAGTGTATATTCGACAGCTCTTTTAACGTTGTGAAAATCACACCTGAAGTAGAACAACCATCCTTGGGCTTTTGGATTATATTAACTCTAGTTCAAATCCATCGCCCACTTTAAAGTTTAATGATCATTTACTCTGTAGTTGTGCTCTGAGGCCTTAAATCAGTGAAAAATGTTCACAAATAGGATTATGTACCAACATCAGAGGGGTAATTTTACTAAAACGGGCATGCAGATGTCAGTCAGCCACTCGTAGGCATGTTGAGCGATATGTTGATTAAGAATGATGTGGCTCTTAATTTTACAGGAGATCAAAAAAATGTCTGACTCCTTAAAACATTCGTCGTGCTTTTGTTTAAGGATACAATTGGTGTTAATTAAAGATGAAATGAAAAGGAAAAAATATAGTCTGATGAAGAATGTGTGTTTGTGTGTCTGTTTAAGGACTTTTAATTAACCTGTATTGTTAATGAACCTGTTACCGAAAAATCTTTATTCATTCTTTGTTAGAGCTCACCAAACATGAGGGACATCTGGAGACATTTTGTGACACGATGTATTTTAAATGTAACTGTAAAAGCCATTGCAAGGTCGAAGGGTGAGGATTGTTGTCTGTCTACATGAAATTATTTGTGGTTAAAGAGTTGAGCCTGCACGGCTAAGTATACGGTAAACATTGACACTAATTTTACTTTTAATCATGCTGTGAGGAGGACAACTTGCATCTGAACCTGCAATGCTTTACATCTAACTGCAGAAAGTCTTAACTGCACACATTTAGTGTGTATTCCCTGTATCAACTTTCCAGCTAACTGGCCAAATGTTCCATCCCACCATAAAATCTGTGACGCCAACATCAGTGACTCAATCCCAGATCGCTCACTGTTCGAACACCTAGGCCAGAGAATCCATCATTTCCTACCCTACGTAGTGCACTTAAATAGGGAGTGGGGATTAATTAGGGGCCGAGCTATTGTCTGACTGTGTTTCCATCTTAGCAGTAAACGGCTCTAGACTTCCACGGGCCGCCAGATTTAATCGCCCGGAGGCATGTTTCATTTTCCCCAATGCACTATTGTTCAGTAGTAAAGAAGGGAGTGGTTGAATCACTGCTCCGGTGATTCCTGCTATTACAAGGTACAACAGTGGGCAACAATCTTTAATAAAAAAATATATAACTAAATAAATGTGAGGAGGTTTCTTGGAAAAGAAACCGTTGTGTATGTGAAAGCAAACTTCAAGAGACTGTGTCTTTCAAAGATCTGTTGGTTAACGTTGCTGTTTGTATTACTTGGCCATGTGTGAAGATTCTTATCCAGCAATCATGAGTTTTTAATCTCACATTGGAACCTAGATTTTAAGCCTGAGCTTTAATTCTTCACCATGAGGGGTGTTCAAGTCAAACCAGGACTTTTGATTGTGAATAACAGAACAGTTATAAGTGTAAAAACTGTGTTTTCTATACCATCCCTATACATTCACTTGGATATCATCAAGGTAGAACGTTTTTTTCAGTATGCCAAAGCCACAATCGGACTGCCTGCTTCATGTCTCAAACACTGGTCTCCAAGGAACTCTCTTAATTGGCTTTTAAATTTGGGAATGGCATGGAGTGAGGTCAGGGGATGTAGTGGTAATTTCCAGCCGAGTTCTTGTAATGTGCAAGTGGTGTTGGTGAATGATTGTGTGTACAGTTCCCACAGACAGATGTGTGTCTTCCACAACTATGTCGATTTTCAAGGGTCATGTTCAGGGTCAGAACACGCACTCGCAGTGGATGCAGAGCCACCTTGGCCAGGATCATCATTCACAGACGTATGACCTTCATTAAAACGTTTGCACCATTCAGATGTTTTACTGCAGAGTCATATGAATAAAAATGCTAAAAGAAAAATAAGCTCAATTAAAAATTTTATC
Source organism: Clarias platycephalus (assembly GCA_030068275.1). Lineage (NCBI taxonomy): Eukaryota > Metazoa > Chordata > Actinopteri > Siluriformes > Clariidae > Clarias > Clarias platycephalus. The sequence continues at coordinate 5,800,357 of JAQQZT010000007.1, read as the reverse complement.
AAACTGGAAGGTTTTCCCACCATGGCAGAAGACACATTTCCCGAAGGTAAGATGTGTATGAAGTATCTGATGGGCGTAAATGTTACCACTGCGTCCCATGTGATAAATGCTTTTTGTGGGTATTTTACATTTTTAAAAAATGCATGTACACGTACAGTAAATGGTCAAAAGTATGTAGACACCTGACCATAGCAACAACAAATACTTTCTTTACATCCCATTGGACAACAAACCATGGTCAACAACATGGAGTTATTCCCTCTTTTATTTTGGTACAAGTCTGTGATTTGTGCTCATTCAACCACAAGAGCTTTGCTATTGTTGGGTGAGGAGGCCTGGAACACTGTCAGCATTTCAGCTCATGCCAAAGCTGTTCACTGGGGATGAAATCAGGGCTCTGTGCAATGAAAATATTTGGGCCCCTTAGTTTCAGAGACTGGAAATTTGCAGATATCCAGGTATATTTGCAGGTTTCAATTTGTATAGAAACATTTGGTGTGATGCTTAAGCCCATAAACATACATGGGTCCAGTGAGATAAATAGTTGCTGTACAATTCCCAACCCCGGGCCTGGAAGAGCCCCTGCTTTGCACAAGTGTTTTCTCTGCTCCCAGCACAGCTGATTTAACTACTCAGCCTTTTCTTAATTGAAATGGTGGGTGGAGCAGGAAAAAGTGTAAATATGCATGGCAGGGGGTCCTTCATGACTGGGCTTGGAAACCACTGCGCTAGACCATTCAGAGGTTTAAACCTAACCGGCTCTATCTGTTGTGATATGTATTTTACAACTTGCTGTACAATGGGCAATCTCAGGATACTTACAAAGCATATCACTTCACTTCACTGGAACTCCTGGTTAGGCTAAGCCTGCCTCATTAAGGCAATGTCCCTGTGCACAATTAAGGTCCATGAATACATGAAGTGTTCTACACAGAGCAATCAACCCCACTGAACACCACTGGGATGTGAACCAAGACTGTACCCAAGACTGCGGCCTCTTTACCTCCTGACATCAGTGTCTAATCTCACTAAAGCTCTTGTAGTCGAATAAACAAAAATCCCCACAACCATGCTCCACAATCTAGTGCAAAGTCTTTTCTGAAAAGTGAAGGTTACTGTAACAGCAAACGAGGGACTACATTTAGAAAGGGAAATTCATCAAGATAAAAAATACAACAATGATAGCCATAACATTATGACCCCCCCCCCCCCCATCCACAACAGTATTGATCTGAGTGATCTGACATCTTTCTATTCCTCATTTTGCATTACAGTAGCTCTTCTAATGTATTGGACTACTCAGCCTTCACTCCCCATGTGCATCAGTGAACCTTGGTCACCCATGACCCCGTCGCCAGTTCATCTGTTTCCCTGCCTTGTATAATTATTAATATGTCCTGACGATTGCAGCCTGGGAACATCCTACAAGAGCTGCAGTTTTGGAGTTGATCTGACCCAGTTGTCCAGCCATCACTATCTAGTATCTACTTCCCCAGTTGGAAGTTGATGAGTTGGAAGGAGAAAAAATTAGCAAGCATAAGGATTTGAGTGACTTTGACATGGGCAAAATTGTGATGGATAGATAATTGGGTCAGAGAAAATCCAAAACTGCAGCTCTTGTGCTTATGTTCTTGGTCTGCAGTGGTCAGGATTAAAAGTAATTCAAGAAAGGAAAACTAGTGAAATGGCAAGAGGGTCATGGGGGACCAAGCCTAATGCACATGAGGTGTGAAGGCTGGCCCATGTGGTCCAATCCAGAAGAAGAGCTTTAGCCCTAGATCCACCTATCTAGGAACCTCTGTACGGGACTGTAGAGACCAGTGGTGACTGTTGTATATATTTATTCCCATTTTTACCACTGCTGGTCAACATTCACACACAACAGGCAATTTGGGAACGCCAATTAGCCTAACCTCCATGTCTTTGAATTGTGTGAGGAAACCAGAGCACCCAGAGGAACCAAGCACAGGGAGAACATGCAAACTTCATGCACAGAGACCCTGAGGCAGGAATCGAACCCGGACCCTGAAGGTGCAAGGCGACAGTGCTAAACACTAAGCCACTGCGCCGCCAGTAGATGCGGTAGTGTACGTAGATATAATTGAGGAAAAGTTTAATGCTGGAAAAGGTTTTGATAGAAAGGTGTAAAAACACACAGTGCATCGCTGTTATGGTGGCAAAAGGTTGGGACCTATTCAATTTTAGGCAGGTGGTCATAAAGTTACTGTTGATGGTGTATTAAAAAAAAAAAATCATAATCCAGGCATGTATTACTATAACGATGAGAGCTAGCGTTTCTCCCTGCCACTAGGTGGCGGTGCGGTCTGCTGAGCCTTACAAATAGAAAACGAGGAGGAAGAAGAAGACGAAAGGAAAATGGCGACGTCCATCTGTAGGACATTACAATTTCTTCATCAGAGCACATGTAACAGTTTAAAGGTATGAAATTATATCAGTTTTTAAAAAATAGCGCTGATATTAATATACAAAGATAATGTTTTTAATGTTCAGTAAAAGGCTGAGACGAAACATTTATATCCTCCACTTGTGTTATGCCTAGACTTAATGTTCAGTTTTAGCCAATGTTGATGCAGATGTAAATTAGATTAGATTAGATTAATTAGATTAGATTTATAGTTGTACAGATCCAATGAAATGCAGTTAGCAACTAACCAGAAGTGCATAAGTGGCCTGTTTACAATGAATATCAATGTGTTGTAACAAATAGAAGATGCAGTAGGTAATACAGATATGGAATGTGTGTGTGTGTGTGTGTGTGTGTGTGTGTGTGTGTGTAACATCATGATATACATACTGTATGTGCATTAATGAGTTCTGAATGATACGGTATATACAGAATAAATACAGAGTAAATTATACAGTAGTGCATTGATAAGCATAAGCTATTGATGGTTCAAGGAAACACTACATGATCATGATCAGCTGTTCAGTGAAATAAAGCTATTTTTCAGTCTGTTTGTTTGGACTTAGAGCCACCTGTTGTGCCGTGCCAATAGAAGAAGTCTATGATTGGGGTGAGAGGAGTCTTTGAAAATGCCTCCCGCCCCTTTGCAGGCTGCATTTCTTATAAATGTCCTCAAATCAGATGTAGATTTATAGATCACTTATGAGAGTATAAGGAAGAAACCTTGAGGGGAATTAAACTCATCTTCTTCTGGAGGGATTGTAAATCATTACCACAATTATAATCTGTAACTGTAAATACTAAGTGTGTGGAATAGACCCACTTAGTGTAAACAGCAGGATGAGAAAGATTAGCCTTTGGCATAAACTGTCATGTGCAGGTCTTTAGGGTCTCTCTGTAGCACCATGCACAGAAGTAGAAGGTGAGGATAGTATACAAGATCTAAACAGACCAGGTGAATAATGCACGGTTCGGAGCATTGGGTGTTCCACTGATGCAGTGTAATCACCCATGATTTGATGTTTCCTGATGTTTCCATATGCATGCAGTGTATCGGGCCTTTCCTGGATGTGCAATGGCCCCAGGCTGCACTGGTTCCTGTTCGGACCAAGAAGCGATACTTCATCCCTCCGGCTGTGGGGCTGAAGGAAAAGTCACACTCTGAGCAGGAGGCGAGGGCGCGTGCCGCAGGAGTCGTCATCAGGCAGGAGTACATGGAGAGACCCATCAACATCTCATGCACAGGTAGCAGTCGTCTTCAGTTCGTAGGCAAACCAAATATTTTGATAAAATGCAAGCTTCAAATAGATTCAGTGGTATTGCTTTGTTTCATCAACTGGAACATTTAAGAAAAACACCTAGAAACACATTGAACATTTCGGAAGTGCTTAGCATTTGTTTTCTGGTGCTGTATTTATATGTCCTATAAGAGGACAATGCCTGCTCCATGACAGATTAAAGTTAAAGTAATATGATGTCTGTTATAAATATTGACACACACTGCCTGGAAATGTATTTTTCCAAAGTAAAAATGTCACACAATGTTTGATTACAGCACACAATGTTGTGGCCAGTTCATGTGTAATAATTATTCCTCAGGCTTATCATTTTCTATATTGTTTTGACCAGGCAGTGTATAAGTCATTGCAGATGGGTCTTTTTTAACTCTTTAATAAAGTGTTGTTTATCATCCTGTTCCTTTTCTTTGTCTTTAACCTTTTCCGCTTTGCATGGCCATGCCAGCCGGAATCCTTGATCCGTACATCCCTCCTGAGGGCGATGCTCGTCTCTCCTCTCTATCCAAAGAGGGGCTGAAACAGCGCACGGAGCAGCTGCGACAGAGTGCTGCTTCCCAGCTGGCGTAAGAAACATCACACTCCCGTTAAGGCTCCTTAATTAGGACAATACTAGATCCACAGTTTAATACTTGATCTTGTGTACAAGTTCATACTCTGTTTATGTTTTTATGTATCATAATAGTTTCTAATGTTTGTGGGAATTTTCTTTGCTAAGGATGCGCAAAATAAAGGAGCACGACCCAGAGTTCTCTTCGAAAGGGTTCGCCACACGAGCTCAGGAAATCTTCATCGAGGCTCATTTGGCGCTGACGCAGTAAGAAGCATCTTTATAATATTTTCTATTTATTATCTCTTTTGAATGTGGATTAAATAATTGCATACGTCTATATTGCTATATGGTGTTAAACCATCCTCCCTATAGTCCTGATCTCGCTCCATCAGACTTTCACCTGTTTGGTCACCCGAAAGCAGCCCTACGAGGACACAGGAAATGAAGACAGCGGTGCATTCGTGCCTCGCAGCTCAGCATAAAACATTTTTTAATGAGGAAATATGCAAGCTTGTTGACAGATGGACAATGTGTATTGAAAAGCAAGAAGATTAGGTCAAACTATGATGTATTTGTCTTCTTCTAAAAGTTAATTAAAACAAATTCTACAGCCAGAGTGCGGATAATTTTTGACTCATCCCTTCTATATATTCGACTAGTTTTATCAAGACAGTCAACAGAAGAGACGCGTTTAACATTTATTTTGGGAGTAAAATGTATTTCCATTTTAATGTATTAAATGATGATTTTTTTCCATTTCTTTTTAATCCTGGCACGTTTCGAAACTTGTCTAGCGCGCGTGACGCACCGTTTTTAACTAGCGCGCGTGACGTACCGTAACTTGGCTGGCCTGCTCATCAAAGTTAGCTAATCTTTTTTTTAAATATAAATTTAGTCCTGTCCAATTCTTTTTCCCCCGATTTTTTCCCTAATTTAGTCGTGTCCAATTCCTCCCCGTCACTAGCCCCACATTAAGGCTACTACTACCACTCAGCCGGGAGGGCCGAAGACTATCACGCGTTTCCTCCGAACCACGTGACGCCAGCCGACCGCATCTTTTCGAACTGCTCGCTCACGCACCGTTGGGGCGGTGTAACACACTCGAGGCCAGCGCTATCCGCTCCCTCCGCGTGCGCGAGCTCGCAGATGCCCCGAATGGCGTAGAGTCGTGCAATTAATGTGGGAGCAGTAATACCTCTCATCCCTCCCCCCGCTGAGAGAGCTCGGCCAATTTAGTTCTCTCGAGGCCTCGGCTATGAGAGGTTACAGCATCATCCGTGGATCGAACCAGCGATCTCCGGATGATAGGGCAAGCACTTTACCATTGCGCCACTCGGAGGCTCAGCTAATCTTTTTACGGGACATCGACAAAAAACTAAGCGACCAAACAAAAAAAATCACTGATATACAGACAGAATCGATCCGTATCCAGTCATAATGAAGTAATGCTCCTAAAAATTTTTATTTGTGTCCTAAACGTTTTGGGTTTAGGAGCCAGAGTCTTCTACAGATACCTTTTTTTCTAGAGACCTGTGAAGGTTATCGCTACATGTATCTTCCTAACAAATACGCTGAATTTTTAGGGGGTTTTTTGACGAGGAGAGGGGAGCGGCTGATTTCTCCTGTCCTCTTACTTACATACACACACACACCCACATAGCGCCTGCACGCAAAAAACGGAAACACTTATCTGTCTGAATTTATTTTTAAAGGTAAAGTGCAGATTAATTTGTTTTATTTTGACTTCAGATTTTGTATTAATTATTTTTATGTCTTTATTTATTTGGGCTGTGGAACGAATCATTTGAGTTTCCATTATTACTTATGGGGAAGTTCGCTTTGATTTACGAGTGTTTAATCCAAGCTTCCACTGTATAAGTTTGTTTGTTTGTTTTTAATTTCCCTGGCCTGTTCTTTTATTTGAATATAGCACTGTATGTTTATGAACACAAATTGCATTTAATTTCTTCACTCTTCCAGGTTCAACAAAGAGAAACTCCATTCATTGGTCACGGAAAGGTGTTACCCTGTACGTACACTGTTTTTTTTCTTTCTTTGTTCATAGTTTCACAAATGATTAATTTATTTCCATGATACATAAATCTCATGTTTGTGCAAATTGAATGCCAGACTGTTTAAACTATTTGTCATTGTATCACAAGCTTGCTCTTTATCTCTCCTGGCGTTTATAGGAGATGGTTCGAGGAAACAGGTATAAAACTCTGCGCTGGCGCTTTGTTGAGTCTCTGGAGCCGCCGCGCCTGGTTCACGCCAGATGCCCGGACATGATCACTAAGGGCAATCTGTACGGGCAAGTGACTATCCGCATGCACTCCAGACAGGTGAGTTAAACAAATCAAGTTTGTGTAATGTCACTGAACTGAGCGCGGCTGTGCTTCATTAGTTTTGTTTTTATCCCCAGACTTTGGCGATTTACGACCGGTTTGGTCGCTTGATGCTGGGAGATGAAGAGGAACCCAGGGATGTCCTGGAGTACCTGGTGATGGAGAGACACCTGGTCAACCCGTATGGCATCTGGAGACTACATGGCAAGATTGTCCCGGCATGGGCACCGCCTAAAGAACCCATCCATAAGGTTTGTTTCTTAGTACAGTGGAACCTCGAATTGCGAGTAACACAGTTTGCGAGTGTTCCTTAGGACGAGCAAAAGTTTTGTATAAATTTTGACTTGGAAAACGAACAAGTCTTGGTTTACGAGTACAGAGTATCATGTATCACGCATGCGCTTCTTGTTTTTACACCGAGTGTCATGTGATCACAACTGAGCCAACGGTTTTTCTCTCTCTTGTGCTGTGGAATTGTGGGTAATCATCTTCCTTGCGGGGTCTAGTGCGCGCTCTTACTGGTATAATCAACATCCGCGCACGTGTATACTGTTTAGTATAACACTGTGACCACGTGTGTGTGTGTGTGTGTGTGTGTGTGTGTGTGTGTGTGTGTAAAACATCTTTTATTTTGTGTTTGTATGCATGTGTGTACAGAACGCGTGTACCGCTTATTATAACACTTGTATGTACGCGCGTGTAAAACAAAAGAAAGTCTCATTAGAGAGGTTAAAGATCCATTTTCTTTCTCTCCCTGGGTCAGCATGCTGTTATGTGTGCGATGGTGTAATTTTACACCGTGCCCCTTCTCTCACACACACACACACACACACACACACACACACACCCTCCTCCTCAGGCCGTCACACCACAGCCCTCGCTGTGTGTGTGTGTGTGTGTGTGTGTGTGTTTGAAACTCAAATAAGAGAGGGGAAGGTGTTACTGTGTAAGACGAGGAGAAGGGAGGGGCTGATTTCTCCTGTCCTCTTACTTACTTACACACATGCACAAACGGAAACGCTTATCTGTCTGGATTTATTTTTACTTTTTTTTTTAAAGGTAAAATGCAGGTTAATTTGTTTTATTTTTCCTTTAGATTTTGTATTAATTATTTTTGTCTTTTTTGGGCTGTGGAACGAATAATTTGAGTTTCCATTATATCTTATGGGGAAGTTCGCTTTGATTTACGAGTGTTTAATCCAAGGTTCCACTGTATAAGTAGTTTAGTGTTGTAGCATTTCTTCTGTACTGACTCAAGTTCTGTTTTTCATCTCTGACTCAGGAAATGCGTTGGATTGTTTATTGAGCAGGATTATTAAAGTGGCAGTATATAACCTTTATATGGATACGAAGTGTTGGAGAGCCCAGTAATAGAACAGTAATAGAGAGTCAGAGTTTGCTGTAGTTATGGCTGTGTGAATGATTTGGTCTAATGCTTGCTAGCTGAGAGTGTTAATACCTATGAGTGCTTAAAGTTCAAGGTTTAAAGTTAGCTTTAGTGTCATTGTACTAGTATAACACAATCCCAAACAGTGTGAACCCGAACAAGAGCATTAACTTCCAAAACTAGTCACGTAAATGAATGAAGGACAAAAAAAAGCACTTTAAATCATATTTTTTTTAAAATCACAAAATGTAATCAAAGGATATTGTTTTATTATCGAAGTTACTCAGACGTAGCATTGTCTTCTAGGATAGAAGCTATTTTCGCAGGCCATTTATTTGTGATTTACTGCATATACTATTAATGACACTCCCTCAGGATTGCAGGGCTTAGAGTTTGGGAGTGCCCTGTTTATCTTTTACTGATATCTCTGTTTAACAATAGTATCAGACACTATTCAGACTTTTTTATTGTGTCATTTACTGTATGTCATTGGTTCAGCCATAATAATTCTTGTTTATTTTTCCACAGACTCTTATGATCCCAGGTCCCAAGCTTAAACCGGAAGAGGAGTTTGAGAGTCTGAATTACGAGGTGCCAAAGCCTAAAGCAGTGCAATGGCATAAATAAACCAGACGAGGAAGAGATGTTCGGTCGTCTTTGTACAGATTTCATTGTTAACTTGTGAAATAAACCAATGTTCCTGAAACTGTACGGCTCTCCCTGGGTGTGTTCACAGAATAACTCTGTTACAGCCGCAACACAGGGGAAAAAAAGAATTTGTTACTATACAGCTGATTTAAGTTTTAAGTTATGAATACTATATTTTGATACGGTTCTTGTTATAGTGTATACTGCATCACTTTTAAGATACGGATTTGCTGTACTGCTTGTGCAGGATGTTAATTCACTTCCTTGCGGTGTGCACAAATTATTACAGGTGAGGTGTTTAAACATTGTATCCGGTGTTCTTAAATATGTTGGAATGAGAATAATAACCTTTTAGCTGGTTGAAGTCAAAACACGTAAGAAAAATTATTGCAAAATATTTGGATGCAAATCACTTATAATGGTTAACACCTTGTGAATGTATCCTGGCTATATCATGGAGGAATGGAAATTAATGTAAGATTTAAAGCATGTGCACTTTAATTCTGTTATTGTTAATTCTTGAATCAAATGAGCGAATATTTGTTGGGGATGGGAATCACCAGGGGCCACTCGATACAATGATATCACGATACTTATGTCTCGATTTGATTCGTATCGCAATTCTTCCATACAGTGAAGGTTTTGAATTTTACTCTAGAATTTTTTTTTTTAATTGCTATTTAAAGTCACTGTCTCTGTAATTACACTGCCTGCCCAAAAAAGGCACACAGACTAATATTTCTTTGGACAACATTTTGCCTTGATTACGGCATGTTTGTTCCCTGGCATCATTTTGATAAGCTTATGCAATGACACTACATTTATTTCTGCCCGGAGTCACGTTAATTTCTCTCCAAGATCTTGTATTGATAATGGGGAGTCGGCACATCCCAAAGACTCTCAATGGGGTTAAAGTATGGAGTCTGTGGTGGTCAATCCATGTGTGTAAATGACGTCTCATGCTGCCTGAACCACTCTTTCACAATTTGTGTAGCCTGGCATTGTCATTGCTTGGGAATATGCCTGTGTCATCAATCAAAAAAATCAATTGTTGGAAAAACCTGGTTATGTAGTATATTGAGGTCAGCTGACCTCATTTGTTTCGATCACATAACATTGCTGAACCTACACCAGACTAACAGAAGCAATACTGATCACAATCATTAAAAAAAAAAGTTCTGACCACATCTCATAGCTCACTAATATACTTAAAGGTTTTAATAATTAGTTTTTCAGTTCTTAACCCAATTTTATTAGTTTTTTTTGACTGGACAGTGTATAATTGTGCCAGGAATCTATTCTAATTTATTATTACATAGGCATTTTAAATTGGTGGATGATCGGACTCTGATGTATCAGTTCACAGTGACTTTCTGTATGTTTACAATGAAGATCAATAGGTTTTACTGCAGACTTTAAAGCGATTGTTCTTCAAAGAGGAATAAACAAATTATTATCTGGTGATAGAACAGATCATTTTATTCGATCAAATGGTCAAATTGCCTGTGTCTGAACAATAGAAAGAAGTAACACAAGTATCTGTAAAATGATGTAATGAAAAGTTCATCTACAATATATCTAAACTGAATTGCAAAATAATAACAGTGTTCCTCTAACAAGGTACAGGGTTGAAATGGTGTCATGCAGTGATGATCACATAATACTATAGTTCACTTTTCCTGAATGGGTACAAAAAAATATTTTTTTTAAACTGAGTTTCATTCAAAATTTTGTCTGAAGCCATGAAAAAGTCAAGAAAAATTTATCCAAATTTGTTCATCAAAAATTGTATGAACCCTGATCTATGACAGATCATTTGCAATATATACCTCTTAACAAGAAATAGCAATCTGGGTGAATAATTTATTAATGCTGATTGAGCTGTCTTACTGAAACTAGTATAATAATATTTCTAATATTAGACTTAAATCAGCTGCCAGATTTTAAGGATGTCATTGTTTCCATGATGAATTTGAGAGCTAGAACCTCCAACCTTCTCACATGCAGTAACATGCAGTCTTAACCACTTGAGCCACCACTGCCCTGCACCACTTAAACATTTGCCACTAAGTTAAAAGCACACAATTGTATAGAGTGTCTGTCTGCTAATGCTCCTGGGTACAATCCAACATCAATGCACACTTGGTTTGTCAATGTTGGTGTGAAAAACCTCGTGTGTCCTGCACAAAGCCCTGACTTCATCCCCACTGGACACCTTCAGCACTGAATGAACTGGAATACTGACTCAACCAAACCTCTTCACCCATCATCAGTGTCTTAATCACTAACCCCTTTGTCAATGAATGAACACAAATCCCCACAGCCAAACAACTTCCCAGAAGAATGGAAGATATTATACCAGCAAAAAAAAAAACATTTTTTTATACAGTGTGGCTAGTTACAGCTGTGAGTAGAAATACTGTATTGTGACAATCTTGCTGGATGAGTAGGAATTTTGTCCATTTAGACATTTATTGTGGCATATTACTATAGTGGCATAAACCTGAGAGTGCAGGGTTAATTCCTGCTTCGAGTCTGAGTTTACATGTTTGCCCTATGTTTCTTGGGTTTCCTCCGGGTAGTCTGGTTTCCTCCCACAGTCCAAAGACATGCAGATTCAGGTAATTAGCATTCCCAAATTGCCCATAATGTGTCTATGTGTCTGCCCTGTGATGGATTGCCACCCTGTTCAGGGCCTCCACCACCATGTTTATAGAATAAAGTGGTATAGATGATGAGTGAGTGAGTGGGTTTGCAATTATAAAACTAGAACAAAGCACACATTAATTAAGCTGGGGATTTCTGGAAATCTCTGGAAAAATTAGCAGACACTCTCTCATCTACATCAATGAAACTGAAATCGTGTCCTTGGCTTCAAGTTCCTAGATGTCCACATCTCCAAGGTTCTGTCTTGGCACCATAACACTTTGTGTCTAGTTAGAAAAGCACAAAAGTGTCTTCAACTCCTGAAGAAAGTTAATCTATCTCCCAAGATACCATAAAGCTTTTATCGTTGCACCATTGAGAGCATCCTGGCCAGGTCTATCATTGTCTGATGTGGCAGCTACCCGGTGTCAGACTGGAAAGCCCAGCAAAGAAACCGCCCAGGATATCATTGGCACCCAACTATCAGAGAATGAACACCTTGCCAACACTAGAAGTCTTGATGAAGTACATAGCATCATCAGAGAGTCCTCCCACCCAAGCCACAGACTTTTTGACATCGTTCCATCCAAGAGAAGGTAGAGGAACGTTCACACCAGAACTAGCAGATCCAGTTCTGACTGAATTAAGTTGCACAATGCCAATATTAGCACTGATGTATATACGCTACTATTCGCACTTCTGGTAAATGCTAAACTGCATTTTGTTGCTGAATACCTGTACTATACAATGGCAGTTAAGATATACGTATCTACCTATTTAACTATAAGTCAGGTGGGAAGATGAAGGCCTCTGCTGCTGTTTCTGCATCACTTTCTTCTTCCCCTATTGGTTCCTCCCATGAGAAGATATCGGAGTTGTTGTCAAGCTCAGTAACAGATGCTTGTGATCCTCCTTTCATTTCCCATGGACATAATGCATCACATCGAATCAGAGGGCGATTAGCCTTCGCCCCCTGTGCAGTATGTGCACTGGTATCTTCTTCCCTCTTTTCAGTGACTCCGTCTGTCGTACTTGCTGGATTTTCAGGCTCAGTTTTACAGGGGGAAACATTCACACACACACTTGATTGTGTTTTGGACTTTCCTGAGACCTCTAGTTCCCAAGGGCATATGAACAGTTGAAGAAGATTTTGACTTTGAGTTGGTTCTGGCGACTGTTCTGTTTCCCACCGGCAAATATTCACTGGCTGTTCACTTTCTTGTGTAATGTTTTCCCAAGGACAGATTTTGGCATGCACACCATCTTCTTGCAAGACTGATGTATCTGACTCCTTTGTTATGTTAATATTTTCTGATCTCTCAGTCGCCTTTGCTTCCTGCGAACAGTTATCAGCTTTCTTAGTTACTCCCATCTGTGAATGCAATCCCATGTCTTCTTGTTTTCTTTTTAGTGAAGCTTCCTCTGACTCTAAAAGACAGACTTCTTTGACAATAGATGGTGACTCTGGGAAATCCCACTGACATGTTTCTGCTGTGCTTGTGAGGTGTTTCTTCTGTGGATATGGCATTACTTTATTTTTCATAACATCATCTCTTTGTTTCTCAGCATCTGTTTTAGGTAACTTTTCTGATTCCCATGAGCAGGATAATTGCTCTGGAAACTCCCATGGGCATATCTCCATATTTGCAGTACTGGTAAGGTGTTTTGTTAAGATATTCTTTGGGCTAGGCATTGCAGTTAGACTTTTTGATTCAGTGCTCCTTATTGTTTTAGAGTATTTTCCTATCATGCCATCTAATGTCCAGGGATATACATCAACAGACATTACCTGTTGATTTGCTTCCCATGGACAGACCTCAGCTCGGAGCGTCTCTTGTCGCACCAGACTCTGTTTCCTTGTGTCTGGGAGGGCATTTACATAAATAACCCTTTCAGTGGGTTTTGTTGCCTCGGGAACTGATTTGGCAGGGTCTTTTTTTGCACTGAAAGAGAACACTTCTGCCTCTGTATGGCTCTCCTGTTGTTCAGTTCCTTTCCTAGGTTTATTATACATTCCCAGGGATTCCAGTGGACAAATACCTTTGTGCCCTGATTTTATTTGCATTTGCTTGCTGTCCACTTCCCAGGTTGAATAATCATCAGTAAAAACTAAGTCATCTTGCTGATTCACTTCCCAAGGGCAAATATCAGCAATGCTGCTTCTTGGACAAGTCTTGGTTGGTGCATCCCAATGACACACTCTTGATCTTGAAATAGTCAGTGAAGCTCTGTCTTGTTGCCAGAATGGTCTGCTGCTCTCGAGACTCATAGTCCTTTCTGCGGACGCTCTTATTGCTGCCTGTTTCACAAGGCATGGTTTTGAATCAACACAAGTCCTAGATCGTATTGGTGTTTGTTGTGGCTTTCTCACTGACTTCATAGCACTGCTTAGAGTTGCTGATCTGGTCTTTTGTGATGTAATCTCATCGTCTCTGATATAATTTTTGCAGCCAGATTTGGCACACACTTTTTTAGGCACTAAACCCTTTGCTAAAATGAGGGTCTGTGTGGCAGAATGGAAAGAGAACCCACTACGGGCCTTGGGCTTGTTTAGACTATATGGTGACCCTGGAGCACTTGCGGAGATTGGAGGTTTTGGTCTGGAAGATTCAACATCTGAATCCACTTCCTTTACCACAGGAGGGAAAGAAGAGGGCAAGGAGGAGGCTAATTCCCAGGGGCAAACATATAGAAGTGCAGTCGATGATTTACATTTCTGTTTTAGGGTTTCTTGCTCAACACAAGTGCAAATAGCGTGTTTTTGGTTTGTGTCCCTAGGTTGTTCCTGTTTAACCTCAGCCTTGTCAAATGACACACATTTTGTTTTAAGAACATGTGATGTATCCAGCATGCTGTTTGTAGGAGAAAGAGAATAATGATCCCTGTGCTTTTCTTGAAAACTAAACGATTTCTGAACCCGGGTAGACACTGGTTGTAGAAGGTTGTTGTCTACAGCTAGGTTTTGAGCGCTGACTGATTTGCAGAAAAGTGGCGCTGTGTCGATGGACTCAGCCTCAGAGGCTCTTTTGTTCATACAGTTTTTCACTGGAGAATTTCTCAATGAGACATCCTTCACCGACACATACTTTTGTGTCTCTGCTGATGGCACCTTTGCGGTCTCATTTCTCATAATGACACGGGTGCTTCCAGAATTTGCCAAGCAAGATCCTCCTCCATCTCCTGAAGCATCTTTATCTTTACGGCTGCCCTGCCGGGTCCTGCCCTCTGGGATCTCAGCTAACCGTCTAATAAGGGATCGGCCAAGCATGAGCCGGGAACTGCGCTTTTTCTGCAGGTGTGGGTTGTTGTTTTCCATTTTCTTTGTCTTATGGACTTCCAACTGAGCGTAAAGTTTCTTCAGCTCACCCTGATGCCAGTAAAGACAGAACAGATTCGGTTAAGAAAAGATTATAGAGCAACAGCCTTTATGGTTGTAGTAAAGAAATGAATATAAAAAGCTAAATAAATAAAAACAGGAATGGGTAGAAATTAAGGAAGGAGAAGTAAAAGAATGAATAATAGCTATTATGCAGGGGAACTGATGTAGTTGCTGAAATAAGTTCATAATATTAATAATTTATGATGAATGAATCTTATCACATATTGTTTTATTTAAAGAATAATTTAAATAAAACAAGCAATGGGTTGCCACAGCAGACCATCCGGTCCACACATACAAGCTTGGCACAGGTTTTACACCAGATGCTCTTCCTGACGCAACCCTCCCATTTTATTCAGGCTTGGGACCGGCATTGTATCCAGTGGCTTGAGTTTGGGCCTTGCGCATGGCAAGCAAAAAAAACCTACCATGAGCCACCAGTGCCAATATTTGCCAGTGGTAAAACAGAACAGTCACCAAAACCAATTCAAAGTCAAAATCATGCAATTTGAATGATCTGCATGACAGTTAATACTTTCAGTACAGCCCTCACAATTATAATTATATACATCATTTGTACATTGTACTTCTATAATACATTAGTGTGACTCATCTTGGACGGTGTGCTCTTTAAGGCCAGGTACGCTTACCCGTATGTCATCGGGGTCCAGGTTGTGGTCGCTCCAGCAGCCAGATGTAAAACTATTATTGAGATGTAAACATGAACGTTGCAGGTCCACTTCATCCTCATATATCTCTGAAGCAATATCCTCTTTTATAAGTCGAGATATGTGAAGGAACTGTAATAACATTAATTAAATGTGATACTTTTCTCTTAAATCATGACCATACATGCTCATTACCAAAAGGTCTGTGTAAATGGACACTACCTTAGGAAAGAACAGCAGGCCAAGTGTTACAGTGATTGTGACATGTATGTGGATGAAGAACAGCAAGAGCATCCAGTCAGGTTGTAGAGATTGTTTTATGAACCTGAGAATGAACAAATACACGATACAACTCAAATAATGTATAATTTTTGCTTGGTTCTACTGATTGAGAACATTAGCATGATTTTGCATCCTTACCTGAGCAGATGAAACATGGTGGAGAAGAGCAGTTCATTGTGGATGGCAATGCCCATGAAGCGAGGCTCATGGAAGGCAGAGGGCACCGTCTTGACTGCACTGCTGAGGGAGATCCCCCAGCACAAGAACATCAGCTCCGCTGAGAACCAGACATCAACATTGGTCAGCGTGACAGGTCTGTGCATGTTCCACTCATTTATATTGGAACACTGAAGCTAGGAATCAAATATTTATAAATCCAAATATGAAAAAATGCCTATTGCAGTACATTTCAGGATGAACAAATCAACCTGGAGGGTTCTCATTAAAAACCTGTTCTTGGCTACAAAATTTATGATCACCTAAATGGCTCTAGTAGTTATACAGTAACAAGAATTATGATATGAAATGCTCCACTTCACGTACCCATGACCATCATGTAATCCCACCGGTCCCAGTCACACACTTTAAAGTTCTGCCCATCTGAGGTGGTTAATGTAATCAGCAGAGGGATGTTACGATCCTGGTTTTGAAGAACCCCCATAGTCCAGGCACACAAAAACCATTTCACTGTGAGCACCATCACTGCCAGCATCCTGAGCACACTGGCATTGGACATGTAGGGGACTCTCTGGGCAGTGCACGAGAGGAATACATTCAGAACCCTGGGGAGGTGGATGATAGCAGTCATTACTTCATACATTGCACATACATACAGTGTATCAGACAAAGTAGCATTAATTTTAAGGATATAGGTATACCATAAGCAAACTTTTCAAGCAACACATTGCATTGTAATGATATAATAATAGATATATTGCTCACACTTAAACCAAAAAACATTTGTGCATTCAATCATGGATTTCTGAAAGATCATAATTATAGTATTTTAGCATTTATTCTTTTTTTTTTTTACTTTTTTTTCACATAATTTCTTTACATCATTTTAACATGTAACATGTTACAACCAGGTTCTGTAAAAATTATGATGAATGTTTCTTCCAGCAAGCAACAATTTCTTCTTCATTGCCTCCCATTGAGGCTCTGTGGTGATGATTTCCAACCTGGGTCCTGGTCCCTGCACATTTTAAAGTTTTCTATAACTTCCAGCATGACTGATTTAACCATTCATCTAATTAGCAGCCTTTTCTGAATAGAGCAGGGAACCCAGGGCAGGGGGTCTTCCAGGAGCAGAGTTGGGAACCACTGCTCCATGAGAAGCAATATGGTTTGGGTCTGGGCTCTGAGACATCTTCCTTCGAGTCTTTTTTTTTTTTTTTTTTGCATGATTTCTACAGATTTGTATTTAACAGCTGTAGAACTGCTGTAGGAGAAACAGCCTCAGCCACATCTGTCCTTTACAGTAACTGGTGCGATTTGATTTGAATTCTTGGCTTTCTCCACACACATTCTAGCCTCACACCCATTCGAGTTAAATTTAGATTCATCTGAAAATCAGACAGTTTCACCCTTCCTTATCTTATTCTCATGGCTGATGAATTGTTTCCACTGCTTTACTTTGCCTCTGTACCCATAATCATGTATCCTGTTTTGAATAGACTATACTCTAATTGCATTTGGTAAATATTATTAATGTCTGAAACAATCCCTCCTGCTGCTTCTTGCACTTTGTTATTGATATTTCTCACAATTATCTAGTCTGATCTGCTGGTGTTCCTTTTCCTGACCTGGTCAATATGGCCTTCCTTGCAATTATTTTAAACCAGTTGGTCCCAAGATAACATATAGTGAATGTATACAAAACATATATGTTGCACATTTTTGGTTATGTTTACACACGAAAGTGGACTACTATTTCACTACTGCACTTTACTGTAAGTAGTGACAATATCACTGCTGCTCATCATTTCATTTTACATTCCATGATCATGTACTGCTGCTGTCTGCACATTGTATATTCCACATACAGTGGAACCTTGGATTACGAGCATAATTCGTTCCGGAAGTGGACTTGTATTTCAAAACACTCATAAATCAAAGCGAATTTCCCCCTTAGGAAATAATGGAAACTCAAATTATTCATTCCACAGCCCCCAAAAAATAAAAACATAAAAATAATTAATACAAAATATAAAGTAAAAATAAAACAAATTAACCTGCACTTTCCCTTTTAAAAAAGTACAAATAAATCCAGACAGATAAGTGTTTCCTTTTATGCGCACAGGCGCTATGTGTGTGTGTGTGTGTGTTTGTGTATGTGTGTAAAGCTAAAGTAAGAGGAGAGGAGGAATCAGACCCCCCCCCTCCCTCTTCTCGTCTTACACGGTAACCCCTCCTCCTCTCTTACTTAAGTTTCACACACAAATACACACAAACGGAAAGACTGTTTTATCGGAAAAATTAACAAGGAACATCGCTTATACCTCTTGCGTCAATGAATCACTTCTGTAAAGTAAAAATAAAACAAATTTACCTGCACTTTACCTTTGAAAAGAATTGCAATAGAGCAGTGTTTCTGTGTAGAGCGGAGAGAAAGAGTGTGTGTGTGTGTGTGTGTGTGTCTGTGTGTCTGCGAAGGCGAAAGTAGGAGGGGTCTGTGTGTGTGTGTGTGTGTGTGTGTGTGTGTGTGTGTGTGTGTGTGTGTGGCGAGAGGAGGATAGGTGTGTGTGAAGGGGCACGGTGTCCAATGACGCGCGCACACATAACGTATGCTGATGCAGAGAGGGAGAGAGAAAATGGATCTTTAACCTCTCTAATGAGACTTTATTTTGCTTTGCACACGCACACGTGTGTTATAATAAACAGTACAAGCGCGCTGTACACACACGCATACAAACACTAAATAAAATATGTTTTACGCACACACATGTGGTCACAGTGTTATAGTAAACAGTACACGCGTGCATGGATGTTGATTATAACAGTAAGAGACGCGCACTAAGACCCAGCAGGGGAGACGATTACCCACAATTCTGCAGCGCAAGAGAAAGAAAAAACGTGTATCATGGAAACAACTTGACTCAGTTGTGATCCATGATACATGATACTCAGTACTCGTAAATCAAGTCTTGTTTTTTTTTCAAGTCAAAATTTATTACAAATCTTTGCTCGTCTTGCAGAACACTCGCAAACCGCGTTACTCTCAATCCGAGGTTTCACTGTATCTATAATTTTTTTATTTTAAAAGATATACATAATTTTTAAATGTTTTGCTTGAAAAGTGCACTTGGTTTGACATGTTGTTTTCTAAAGCATTGAAATTAATATTTTATTTAGACATTAATTGCATATTACATACGTATATTAATTTGCACAGTAGATAACATATGTATTATCATTAGGTAATATATTGTATATCATTCAATTATACTTCTGAATTTATATAAAAAGTGGTTTCTCTTACTTCCTTAATATGAAGTCCAACATGCACTACCAGTCAAAAGTTAGGACATCCCTTTTAATTCCATGGTGTTTTCTGATTTAAATTTTTCCACTGCAAATCAATGCTGAATGTGTCCAAAATATGCAATAATCTCCTCTGAACATTTGATATTGAGATGTATCTGTTACTTACGCTCTGTAAATTCTTCATAACAGCTGTTTGTTAATTGGTGATTTCTGAGGATGGTGACTCTAAATGAACTGGTCCTCTGCAGCAGAGGTAAGTTTTGGTCTTGCTTTCCTGGGAAGGTCTTTATTAGAGCCAATTTCATCATGGTGATTGATGGGCTTTACAAATGCACTTGACAACACTGTTCTTGCAAGAACTGTTCAAGATCAGCTGCCCTTTGCTCTTGTTGGCATATGTGTTATTTCATAGTTTTGAAATATCCAGTATTGTTATAGAATGTGGAAAATAAATGACTAAACAAAAAACATTGACTTACAAGATGTGTCCATTTTTTGAACAGGTACTGTAGAAAATTGTATAACAGGCTTAAATGAAAGTGGGCATTAACAGTTAGAGTAGACTCCTTCAGCAACCTGGTGCCCATCTTTCCCTACTCTACACTGCTAAAGATTGGTTGGATGGAATGGTTACAATCAGGTTGGCAATACAGACCTGTACATTTTCAGCGTCATAGTGCCGTAAACAATGACAAAGCCAAGCAAACGGACCCAACGGAGCAGGATGCAGTGAAATGTGCTGGGTTTGAAAAATATTATCAAGACCTATAAACAGAGATGTAGATACATGGTTTATCAAGAACCTCTCTTTCTAGCTGAATTCATTTAATCTGACACAAAGAGGAAAAGGTGCAATAAAGTCTAGAAACAGTCTTAATATGTGTACAGCAGGGGTGAAAATCGGTCGGTACAGTCCGGTCGGTACTGCATACCACTAAAAGTTGTATGGCTATTTTCTGTACCAGAAAGAGGGGAGAGCAGCTGCCTGCCAAAACCCATATTTAAAAATGTAAATTTAAAAATGATGTAAAAACACATCTGATAATGTTATGTCATCTTAAACAACACTTTGTCTCCTTTTTAACTGATTCTAAGTCATTCAGAATTGCCGCTCCATCATCAGCACTGTTACCGGTAATTGTGTAAAAGTGACACCTGTAAAACCTCACTGTGGGCTTAGATTTAGCTGCTCTCAGGAAAAGCGTCTGGTTAAACTCAGCCTTAGGAGGGTCGTGGCTGTTTTTCTTCAAGCATCCATGCAAAATTTATTTTAGCATCCTAAGTAACATTTTTACTCAGTAACTGAATGCACAGAGACATCAATAACACTCAAGTCTACAACACATCCACCACAACCACAACACTTCTGACTAAATAGATTAACTGTTGTGCTGAACTACTGGACAGAATCTTAACATCAGCTGACGCACATACACATGCATGCTCAAGTGTCTCTCATTATTAGCACGCAAAATGTTACAAATAATTTTCTCTCTTAGAAAACTTTGAAGCTATGATAAACTATAAAGGTTTTTGTAGTAGTACCGGTAAGAATTTAAAACTACTTTCACCCCTGGTGTACAGAGAACTAGAAATATGTGCTTCTATTGCTTACCACATGAGCCCCACAGTCATTTTGTTTTGTTTTTATTTATTCATGACATTTAAATCCAAATATATATTTTTTAAATCCCATTGTATTTTTTTTTTATTCGTGGCCACTTTATCCATAATTTTATTCAGTAATAAAATTCATTGCAAATATATTCAGGATTTGCATATGGCCAAAACATGGTATTGGTGCTAAAACTGTCTCATTTAGGTGGAAAAGTTAATTTTCAGATAGGATCATATATCACAATTTTTCATAATACTGATTGCTTCTTATCTCCCGATCCATGCTTCATTTTTTTTGTAAATCTGAATACATATTTATATTTTTATCAGATAAAAAGAAACACATTGCTTAAATACAATTTCATGCCCTTTGATGTAGTGCCTGTACCTTTTTTTAATTCAAATCTTTCAATTATCTTAATTGTCATTCAGATTAAACAATTTGACAAGAAAAGATATAAACCTGAAAAGTGTATTTATTCTAAAATGCAAAATTGTTAAGATTTTTCAATATGAATTTGACATGGTTACGGACACTACAGATTTTTGGATTTTTTTTTTTTTTACCCCATATTGGGGTAGTGTTTAAGCTTAACCAAAAACCTTTGCTTTAATTTAAGCAAAAATTTTTACAGGTCATATGCTTTTAGAATAAATGTTTTAATACTATTTGATTAATTTGCATTTGAAATTATTATTGTTTGAAGGGAGACAGTACAACGCTGAAAAATTGCCATTTTTGCAGCACATAGACAATTGGCTGAAGTTAG
Source organism: Clarias platycephalus (assembly GCA_030068275.1). Taxonomy (NCBI): domain Eukaryota; kingdom Metazoa; phylum Chordata; class Actinopteri; order Siluriformes; family Clariidae; genus Clarias; species Clarias platycephalus. The sequence continues at coordinate 5,778,856 of JAQQZT010000007.1, read as the reverse complement.
CAACTTGACATTTTTAAGGTAGCAAGATTGGTCACTTCCATGTTGCATAAACTTCAGAAGTAACTTCTTTGACACACACATTTTCTGTATTATATGTATGACATAAAAAACACCAATACTGTGTTTTAGCCGACAATAATAAACACAAGACATAGTTACAGCAAACTGAGGTGATGGAACATCATCATCATCATCAGGACAAGGAAAGCTCAATGTGAAATGTTAAATAACTTTAGTTAATTATATTACTTTAGTTATTATGCTAATTGTGAAGATGATCATCATATTCTAAGCTTAAAAGGAAGTTTGATTTGTTCACTCACAGGAAAGTAAAGGAGCAAAGACCCGAGGAGAATGATCTCCAGCAACAGGAAACCAGATGCTCGAATCGGCTGCCAGAGAGAGAAAAGCGTTTATACAGTGCATGATTTATAGGAAAGTAAGGATAAAAAAATTACAAGGGATGTTCGAGTCAAAATCGGACTTGTGAATGAAAGGTGCAAAACTGATTGATATTTACAGAAAACTTTAAACACGGTATGGTGACGAGAGTCTTACCCACAGTAAAACCGTGAATCGTGCTGTCTGTCTGTCTGCCTGTCTGCCTGTCTATCTTTTTATCACATTAGTATACATAAAATTTATACTGCCTTATCTGGCAAAATAGAAATATGTGTAGTACATACACTATATGCCCAAAAGTATGTGGACACCTAACCATCACACTTACATTACATAAGGGCCTTCTTAGAAATGTTGTCACAAAGCTGAAGCACATTTCTCTTCATTTCTTTTCTATGGGATAACATTACAGTTTTCAGAGATCCAGACCTGTTCCAGCATGACGATTCCCTGTGGACAAAGCCAGCTCCATGAAGACACGGTTTGCCAAGGATCCAATGCTAAATCTTGAAAATTTCCTGCACAAAATCTTGACCTCGACCCCACTGGCATGACACATCCGGCATGACCTTGAACTCCAGGCTTCGTTGCTCAATATTGATGCCTGATCTTACTAATGCTCTTGTGTCTGAATCAACACAAACACCTCAGTCACCCGCCAAAAACTAGTGGAAAGCCTTTATTTAGGAATGGAGGGTATTTTAACAAAAGCTAAAAGGAACTCTGTTGGAAAGGGTGTGATGATCAAATGTCCACATACTGTACTTTCTGGGACATACTCAGGCCCCTTAATTCCAGTGAAGGTAAATTGCAACGCTACAGCATACAAACATGTATGCCTCCAGCTGTATGACCATGAATTGGGGAAGAACCACATATTGGTGTATCAGGTGTCCACATACCTTTGGACATACAGTGTAAGAACTATATCAAATAAATAAATTTTATTTTTCATGTTTTTTATGAAAAAGAGCCTGATCATTTTTCTGATTACTCACCCTTGTCCTTCGGCATTGGTAGACTCTCAGCATGCTGATAATCACAAGAGCCATGAAGAAGCTGTGCAGTGTTAGCAGCGCTGCTCTCAGGTTCCAGTCCTCCTGAACCCAACATGGGGAGCCATCTTGACACTGCTTACAGCCCGGCCAGCATGGCACACACAAAGGAATCACAGGGTAACACCCCTGGGTACTACTGGAAACATCATCTACTGTTTCACCAACACAGAATCACAGCATAAGACCAGTCTGAGAAGTAAACTAGCATTGGAGCATTTGGTTATTTTATTGCTGTTTAAAAAATGTTGTATAGTTTGGACAAAAGGTCATACACTGGTCATCTGTGGCTGTTGGCAGGCTGTAGTATCCCTCTTTACATCTGCAGCAGTACTGGCCAAGACGAAACCCCTGGCTAGGAATTGGCTCACACTGGGTAAGTTAGAAAAAAGATAGACAGCGAGATGATGAGAGAAGGTTTTACGTTTTGGGCAAAACTGCTTTCGTACAACATACTTCATGACCATCAAATTTAAGGTCCCATAAATACAGTGGTGCCAAACGTATTAAAGCCAACATATGTATTATATTATAGTTCTTCCTGTGCACAGAAGACAATGTCACTAATTATTTCGAGTATATCTGGCTGAAGAGTTGTGCTAATTAGAATCAGATGGTTTAGTTAATGAATGGAACAAATATGTGGCAGGACTTTTATTTTCAGAAGTTGGGTTGTCCACCTCTGGATTAATATGGATAAAACTAGGAAATTTGTGAATGTTTGTGACAAATTTCTGTACATGATCATCAGGAAACAGTACTAGAGGACTGCAGAAGTCTTTTGGACTCTATGACCAGCTGGATACAGCAGGTTTTGGAAAATAAAAGACTTCATATTTAATATTGGTTGTTGTATAGCATTGAAACACAACAACCAATATTACGTTGAATGTCACTTGTTTTAATACTTTCGGTCACCACTATACAGTACACAGATCAACAACATTATGACCATCTGAATAGTATTAATAAGTCACCCAATTTCCACCACAACAGGGATGCACTGTGTGTTCTGCCACCTTTCTATCATAACCAACACTAACCTTTTCGTCAATTTGACCCACAGTAGCGCTTTTATAGGATCAGATTACATGGACTAGACTTCGCTCCCCATGATCACTACAGAACAGGAACATCCCACAAGCGCTGCAGTTTTGGAGTGTAGCCCTTACAATCAAGGCCTTGTCAAAGTCACTGAAATCCTTATGCTTGCCCATTTTTTCTGCTTCCAACACATCAACTTCAGGAAAAAAGATTCATTTGCTGCCTACTAGAGTCTGGAAAAGAAACATAGTACAATGTATATTATATCATATAATATTAACAATATTATCATATTATTATCATAATATTATCATAATATTATCATAATATTATCATATATATCAATATATAATGTATAGCAATGAATTTAGTATTCAAATGTTTATAAAAGTTTTTCTTTTCCTGAAGTGTATGTATATACATTTTTGGGTGACTATTTCTTTACCCACTTCCAGTTGCCATTGTGACAAGATATAAAAAAATGTAGCTACTGTGAGAAGGGATAAATTGTAATGGCTTCCAAAACTCCAGCTCTTATTGGATGTTCCTGGTCTGCAGTGGTCACGACAAACCAAAAGTGATCCAAGGGAAAAAAAACGGTGAACTGGCGACAGGGTGATGGGTGGCCAAGGCTCACTGGTGCACATGGGAAGTGAAGGCTGGCCCGTGTAGTCTGATCTAATAGAAGAGCTACTGTAGGTCAAATTGAGGAAAAGGTTAATGCTGGTTCCAATAGAAAAGTGTCAGATCACACATTACTGTTTTGGCAGCAATGGGGGGACCTACTCAATACAATCCAGGCGGTCATAATGTTATGGCTGATCAGTATATATTCAACTAAAATGAATACAAAAAATGTTTTTAGCTACTACTTAATCTTGCCTAGATCATGTTGAGCATGGAGCTAGTTTAACAAATGTGTTGGAAAAGGCAGTTGTTCTGTCTCAAAATGTCTAAACCCTTGCTAACCAAATGTGATCTCCTCAAACAATGAATGTCACACTTCGATTAAGCTGTTGCCTAACATAAATAAAATTATTCATTATTATTCATTATTTTCACAATTTTACTTATTTTTACTTATTTATTGATATATATATATATATATATATCAAGACTATCTACTCAAGTCTCACAACTGTTTTTCCCTGTTTTTCATAGAGAGAATAGAGTGATTTGAAGTGCTTGGTTGTAATTACATAAGCAGACTCTCTCATCAGCATTGAAAGGCCCTCATATCATAAAAGCCGCATTAATCTAAATGGACCGCTAATGCCCATGTTAAAGGCTTTTCCCCCCTTCAGGAAACTCTAACCTCCTAACTCGTGTACAATTTGTCTTCCATAAATTGAAATAAAAATCTTAAAACCCTATGATTATAATTTACAGGTATGGAATAGTGACTGTGTATTTAATGCCAAGTTGATGCTAATGCAGTTATTAAAAAATACAGCATCTCATAAATCATAATCCTATAACACTAGCTTATACTCATACAGACAAAGCAATCTTAATGGAACTTTATTTTTTATGTCAGAATATCAGCATATAATCTGAAGGATATTTTTTTTTACTGAAAATGGCCAAGTATTATCTTGAAACTCAATAATCTTTTCCCTAAATGACAATTAAGGAAAATGTTAAGCATTTCCTATGTATTTTACCTAATAAGACCATTGTAAATATAATAATTTTAATTATGAATTATAGCATCTTAATCATGATTATTTTTCAAATTAATTAAAAAAAAAACATTCTTCTGTTTGTCTTCTTCCCAGAAGTCTCAGTGAACATCTAAAATATGTGAGACATGATTGCATTGGAAATTTTATTAAGTTATGTTTTTCCTGTTATTAACATCACTGGTTTTGCTCTGGATTAATCCCCAGATAATCCCTGTACCACTCAGCACAAAGCTTTTTAAAAAGACGCCCTGCATGGAGGCCAGAGACAGATGGAGAGAGCTTGAGAGAGAATGAGTGAAAGAGCAAAGGGATAAATGCTATTGTGAGAACAAAAAAGCAAATCAGACTGTCAATGTTAAAGAGGGAGGTCGAAAGATTTGATCTGCAGTGTAAAGGTTTTGTTTGTACATTGGTCAAAGCTTGCTACTTCAATTATGATATCTTTACATTTTGTCTGTTTGTCTGTATGTCTGTATGTCTGTAACCAGGGGTCGCCACAACGAATCATCTGCAGCTTTTGTCTTTCAGGGGTCGCCACAGCGAATCAGCAAGCAGCTTTTGTCTCAGCATCATGCTAAACTTGCTGGACAAACTTTAATAAAAACCTTTGCTAAATTAAATCAAAATGTTGAATAAAAGTGATGTTAAAAGTGATGTTATGAACAGTTATGTGCTGGGTTTAATAATCTACTTTAAAATAAGCTACTAATAAGCTGCTTGCTCAATTTAAAAAAACACCTAATAGATGGATATTAATTTAAAAAAACTGTTAAAATCACTGGGCTCAAACGGTGCATTTTTTAAGCGCTGGAGTCATTTTGAGACAAAACATCGTATTGATCCGATCTCCTTTTTCGATTTCACTCTCCGATTAACCTACAGGGAGAGTATTTGACTGACGATGAAAAAAGTACAACTTAGCAAAAACAAGTTGTAAGATACTCAACTTTACAAAATTTTATTTCTTTGTATCTGTAGAGAAATACAGGCAAACATGTATATGGGCTTTAACTTGAAATAATAATATCACTGATTACATTAAAGCTGATGAGTTTATTTTTAGCTTTAACCTTTTAACTATTTCTACAAACTCTTTTATCGTCAACGACGGGTATTAACTCGTATGGATAATGAGTGGTTGAGTGATTATGGAAATCTAAAACTAAAAATCCAAATCTAAACTACTCAACTATTAGAAATGCAGGATTTATTTAAAATGCAATGAAAACTATTATTAATTACCTATTAACTGTAATCAATTCAGTTTTTATTCCAAAAGCCTTTTTTAAATTCTAAATAGCATGAAAAGAGCAAATTCTTATATTTTTTATGTTGTGGCAAAAAATTTAATAAATAAAAATAAGAGCTTCACACTCAAAATTGTACTCTCTAGGTAAAATTTCCTAAAGAAAATTGCAGATGTGTCTTTTGGACATTTATATGTTTTTGTTAATGTCTATCTGCATGATAATTAGTGATCTTCTTCTTTGTCTTTCAGGGGTCGCCACAGCGAATCATCTGCCTTCATCTTACTCTATCCTCTGCATCCTCTTCTCTCACCGCAACTAACATCATGTCTTCTCTCACTGCATCCATAAATCTCCATGATAATTAGTGATATGCATGATTATATGTTTTTTTGTGGGCTACCCTTGTTTGCCCCTTTCCTACACCACTGAGCCTACTTAAATTCATTTCAAAAGTTTTCATTTCTTTGACTAAAGATTGCAGAGGATTTACCTCCATGCTGGTACGGTTGCACTGATGTGTATCAGCAAACCAGAAATCCCCAATGGCACACTGGTTTACATCAACATCCTGGATATCCACATCTACTCGGATCACCCCTCTACCAACAGAACCAAAAAAAAACAATACAAAGATAGTTGTTAATTCTTAAAATAGATTATGCCTTTACCTGCTAGTTGTATTGGTAACTGAGAATTTGGTTTGGTTTATTAAAAGGCAATTATGTTTGTCTATTAATTAATTGGTTAATTCTGAATTTGACTCATGAAAGTCATGGTATGTTTTGGTCATGGTGATGTGTTTTGATCGTAGATCATTTTAAAATTCAAGACGTTATCCATTTACCATATTAGACCCAACAACAGGTAACTGTTCTTAACAGTCTAATGGTGTTTTTCCTGCTGTATAGTTCTACATAAAACTTTTATTGGATCTCACAAAAGACTGACAAGCCAAAGAATGCTTAAGGGAACAAAATTTTCCTAAGAGTGTAATTTCTTGGAAGACTACGAAGAACTTTGACTGACCTGAATTCAGGACTGAGGTCTGGCTTCAGCCCATAATATGGCAAAGAAATTGTAAGTAGCCACCCAGGTTGGAAATGCCCTTCCTTACACTCCAAGAATGGGGCCTCGCCCCACTGCAGTCTACTGCTATTCGTTACAAAGGTGCACCCGTGTGCCCACTTGGGAGTATCCAGGGTGCTGAGGTCATTGAGCAGGATCTGTTTGGACAGGGTAGAAGACAGGCTGTTTGATTTCAGTAAGTTGAACCAGCTCTGATTAAGGCCATGGGGCAATAAGTTAGGTTTTTCCCAGGCTAAAGTGAGGTCCTGGAGGTAGATGTCTTGAGATGAGCTTTTGGATGCCCAGAGAATCAACTGTGGTTTAGGGGCTGTAGGATCAGCATCAAAGATTAGCAGAGCACGTCTCACCAGTCTAGACCTTTCACCAACAATCATAGAACGGATCAATGCGTGGTACCAGTCCATGTCCTCCCTTACACTGGTCTCCCTCAGTTCACTTGCCTGAAAGATAAGGTTGAGGAAGTTCACAGCATTAGTCAAGGACGCTGTAGTCTGGCCGAGGAGGTCCTTGATATCTCGTGGGATAGCACCATGCTGAGCAGACAAGTGGAAAGAATTATGACAGCGTGAGGAACTCAGGAGAGAGGCATTGCCACTATAGAGGTAATTTTCAGGCACAAACCAGTCTTCCTCTTCTACTTCTACTTGAGGATCTGTGCTCACATTGGGAGGCTGTGTGCTGGCAGTAAGTTCCTCTTCAACTGTGGAGCATATGTTGGAGGCTGATGGAGTGGGTTCCTGGACAGAAGAAGTCCTGAAGTTAAAACTCTGACTGAGTTGGGCAGAAAGCAGAGAAGAAAGGAGGAGCAGGATCAGCAGTTTGTCTGGAAAGCTCATCTTCATAAAGCTGCACATCTCTCTACTGCACTCGATTCAATGAAAATGAAAGAGAGTTGGAAATCCGCCCAGCTGGTGCTGATCTAGAACTGGCCAGCCGTCTCTGGTCATTGACATTCCCGGGCATACAGGTGGAAGAGCTGTACAAACAACCAGTAAGCTGTTGAGGACGCTGGAGTGAGACACAAAGACAGAGGTAGTATGGCAGGGAGGTGTGTAAAAAGTCTTCCATAAGATACTCATTTGATCTCCAGCTCCTCTGCAACGCATCTGCCTCTCGCTCACTCTGTCATTTACATCTCTCCCTGGTAGTGGGGGTGATGAGACGGGTACATCTGTTAATATTAAACTTCCAGGATGTGTGTGAGTGGACAAGTACATAGGACCGTAATCCTGATTATTATGGCATGGAGCACAAGCTCCCCATGTTCTGGATTACCCTGCCACTTTCCACAGATTTAGTAGGCTTTTATGGTGGTCTGTGTGTTTGTACAGTATATTTGTTTGTTTTGTACCAATATCTGTCTTTAGTGAAACTAAACTAAAAATAAAGACTGTTACAAATATACTAGCACTCCTAATCATGAAATTGCCATACTAAATGACGAATTATGACAAAATAATCGTACTATTATGTACAAATTATGACAAAATAATCTATCTATCTATCTATCTATCTATCTATCTATCTATCTATCTATCTATCTATCTATCTATCTACCTACCTACCTA
>JAQQZT010000007.1:5742168-5757865 GCA_030068275.1 Clarias platycephalus | reverse complement strand
ATACCACACCCTGACAGGTGACCGACGGAGTATAAAGATAAATAGAGGTTAGTGCCCTAAATTCATCTTTTAAGCACAAAGACATTTTACCTAGAAAGGAAACTGTAAGTGTTGCATCAGATAGCTAGTTTATATATATATATATATATTTTAAAAAAAAAACACACAAATGTGTATTTGCAGTTGCTAATTTGGAGAAAAAACAATGTGTGATAGCTTTAGTTAACCCACATAAATGATGGCTAATTTACTTGTTAAACAGGATTACAGTATATACAGTAGACTGACTGGCCAAAAGGAAAGATCACACACTCTTAAGTTGTTCGTTCCTTTGCTTTTAACTCTTATGTTTGCCATCAAACCAAGCTGTGCAATGCAACTACACCAAGCATTTATGTAATCTCCATTCTTGATTTTTTTTTTTTCTGACTACGGTTCCTCAAAGAAGTTGACAGTACAGCACCATCCTTCTTAGTTTTAACAATGTGTTTTAGGTCTCTTATCCTAATTTCAGTTAACTCAAATCTTCTTTTTTCCCCCTGGACAGTGTTGGGTAGTGCTAAAGCAGTTTATCCTACTATAAAAATTGTCCTGGATTGATGCTTTTAGGACACTAAGAGACAGGATTTGGTTTGATCAACACATCAAATCCTTCTCCTGCTGGACAATGATGAATAAAACACTGATAGAGCAAATAGATAAGTAACACATGATGACCATTTCCTACAGTCTTCGATGCATTATACATCATTTCCCCTATTGCTTTTGGTATTGGTTTTCAGATAGTTGCTATATTTAGCCAATAAATACATGTCTGAAACAAAATATAAAATGCTCAAATAATCATAAATCTCGTATTTTTGTGCTAGATGCTTTCTTCCGAGCTCTCCCTCATTCTTCGCCATCACCAATTGAGACTCCACCTCCAATGAGAGTAGCTCCATCTTCAAATGTTTGTCCTCTCAGGGGAGTTGATTCCAGCAGCTTCACAGCAAGTCTGAGAGAATTGGAGAGGGTGAGAATGTAATAAAAAAAAAAAAGAAAAAAAGTTGCATTGTAACCTCAACTGTAATACTTAAATCGGTATGTCTCTGTTTGTCCACAGTGTGGCTGGTACTGGGGCCCGATGAACTGGGAAGACGCGGAACTGAAACTGAAAGGGAAGCCGGATGGTTCTTTTCTGGTGCGAGACAGTTCGGACCCCCGATACATCCTTAGCCTCAGTTTCCGCTCACAAGGAGTTACACACCACACACGGATGGAGCATTACAGAGGTAACCAGTGCGCACTAGCACTATACACATCATATGTAAACAGCCCTCACAAGCAGTATGACATGCAGAATTATTTGTTTTCTTGTTCAGGGACCTTCAGTTTATGGTGCCATCCGAAGTTTGAGGACCGCTGCCATTCTGTGGTGGAGTTCATCGAACGTGCCATCATGCATTCTAAGAACGGAAAATTCCTTTACTTTCTGCGGTCACGTGTACCTGGTAATTTTACTTTAGCGTCCTGTTGATGGTATTTTGAAATAAGTCTTGAAAAAAATCTTGACTATGCCTGAGTGTGCTGGTGAAAGGTGATTACAAACATTGTTTGGTCTCACAGGACTCCCACCGACCCCAGTGCAACTTCTGTATCCAGTATCCCGCTTCTGTAACGTCAAATCCCTGCAGCACCTTTGCCGCTTCTGTATCCGACAGCTTGTCCGCATAGACCACATTCAGGAGCTCCCTCTCCCAAAGTACTGCTCAGTTTAATTTATAGTATCACTCTGTTCTGAATGACTAGTGCTGCATACACTTACTGAAAACTTCCTTTCTCCCCCAGACCCCTCATTTCCTATCTGAAAAAGTTCTACTATTATGACCCAGAGGAAGAGATGTACCTGTCAATCAAAGGCATGCGACAGATGGCAGGTGTAGAGCAAGAGCCAGAGTCTGAGACATAACCAGAGAGCGACATTTGCTGTAAGAAAGCAATCAAAAAAATCATAATAATGTGAATTGGTGGTTATTTCCCAAATATAAATGAGTAAGAATGATAATTAAGTGCTTTTTTTTTCCTCCAGGTTTTCTGTGTATGGATAACAGATGGGATAGTGCATAGATGCTCCTGTTGCACAGCTCTGCCCCAAATTCCCCATCAGTCTTCCAGCAGAAGCCAAATGGACATCATCAGAATGGCTGCTTGTTGTGTTAAGTCAAGATGGGGTAGCGAAATGCTGGAGTACTATCCATATGAACCTGTCCAGCGATGATCTGCCAGGCTTTAGACTTCTGGACAGGCACAGAACTGTGAAATGAAATGGATAGAACTTTTAAATGTGATCTGGAGTTCTGAAATAACCTCCATCTGTAGCTCATGAAAACACTGGACTTTTTACACTGGACACATTTGTGAATCGCTTTCCTTTGTTTATTTATTTTTTTTCTTTTTCCTCTTTTTCCTCTTTGTTATCTTGCGGCCCTCGTTATTTGCCCTTTACCTCAGTTGTACCCTCCTCAGCCTGACTGCAGGCCATCTTTACAGTAAAACACAGTAAAAATCGAAATAGGGTTTGGAATTTTTGTTCACCAGCACGAATAGTTACACTGTTATATCACAAATTGAACATACTGTAGAAGGAATAAGCAGATTATTTGTTAATTTTTACCAACTTCTCTAACACTGGGCACAAGGCAGAGACCTTCCCTGAATATTACACACTCTCATATAGACATAGAGCAATTTAGCATCCACACACAGCAGGGCTTGTGTTCTACCACCCTCCTTCAATTGTCTTCTCTTTTTATATTCACTACCAGATAATTCAGGTTTCTTAGGTATGATGATGATGTTGATGATGATGATGATGCCTTTTTTTACTTAACCTCACATTTGTATCACTTAGCCAGACAACCATTGACTTGTGAGAGCCGCGGAGGGAGATGGCTGCAAGTGCAACGTGATTGACACATTCCTAAAAAAATCATTGTGCTTACTATTATTGGTTACTCTGCTCTTTTTTTTTATTTTTATTTGACACTATTTATTATTTCGCACTTGAAAAGCTGCTACTCTGAAAGACATAAGCAGTGGTCTTGGAAAAACAATTGTTACTGCTCATCAATCTGGTGCAATTGCTGCTGAAACAACTGGGAATATTTTACAGTGAGAAAGATTATTCACAATGAAAGCATTCAAGACAGCTACCAATCTTTTCAAGAGACCATTCAACACAATACTCAGAGAAAAACAAAAATCCCAGGGGCTACATCCTAGATCTCAGGCCTTACTGAGTATGTTAAATGTTAATTTCCATGGCAGCACAATTAGAAGAAAACTGAACAAGATTCATATGGAAGGGTTGCCAGGAGAAAGCATTGCCTATCTAAAAAGAGCACAGAAGTATGCTTGAGGTGTCATTCCAATGGACAGATGAGACCAAAGTGGAGTTGTTCGACCTCAGTGCCCAGCACCATGTTTGGTGAAAACCAAACAGCATTTCAGCAAAATCACCTCATACCCACTCTCAAGAAGGATGGTGGTGAGGTGATGATTTGGGCTCGTTTTTGCAGCTGCTGGACCTGGGCACGTTGCAACCATTCAGTTGACCATGACCTCCTCTGTATATCAGTGTATTCTAGAGGCAAATGTGAGGCCAATTGTCCAACAGCTAAAACTTGGTTGAAATTGGGACATGCAACAGGACAATGATCCAAAGCAAACCAGTTAATCTATATCAGAATAGCTTAATGAGAAAGGAATTAAGGTTTCAGAATGGCCTAGTCAAAGTCCAGACCTCAACTCAACTGAAATGCTGTGGTGTGATAACAGAGCTGTGAAAAAACAAATGCCCAAAAATTGCAATGAACTGAAGCAATGTTGCATATCTTTCTTTAATATTTTTCTTTTTGGCTTCATTTTTGTTAAATAAATAATGGCACAGTGAAAGAAATGTTCAAGTTAGTTATGTTGCTTATCTGAGGTTGTATTTGTCTAATACTAAGACCCACTACAATAAGATGATTTTTATTATGTTCCTATAAAAAAAATTAAAAGACGGTCTTTATATGTATATAGATGCAGTGGCACGGTGGTTTAGATGATAGCACTGTTGCCTTGCACCTCCAGGGTCCGGGGTTCGATTCCCACCTTGCATCTGTGTGCATGGAGTTTGCATGTTCTCGTCATGCTTGGTGGGTTTCCTCCCACAGTCCAAAGACATGCAGATTGCCTGTATCCCATAGTATGTGAATGTGTGTGTCCTGCAATTGATTGGCACCCCATCCAGGAATAACCCAGCCTTGTGCCCCAAGTCTACTGGGATAGGCTCCAGGCCTACCGCGAGCCTATATACAGGATAAAATAAAAATCTAGATGATGAGTGAATGAGTGGCATATGTGAGTGAGTGGCGCTTTTTTGGCGTATATGTAAAGGTCGTCTATTGAGCAGTGCACAAAGTTCTGGCCATAAATACTAATTTCGTATTGAACTAGGATTGCTGTGACGCTGTCCTGTCATCTGAAGATCTGGATTATAGTATTATAATGCTTGTTTATCAAAAGTTAACAGAGGAATACTAATCATTACCCATATTCAGATGTAGAGTGACAGAAGTTTGAGGTGAGTGAGTTGCAGTAGATATGCATGGAATTTATTCTGTGTAGACCATTGTGTTCACAAACAAAACTGTATCTCTGTCGGTAAAAGTATTACGGTGCTTAAATCACTTGTAGCATCTTTAAGGCAGGATCAAAATGGATGTCAATTACTTTTGATTGAAATCTCCAAGCCAGTTCTAACTGGTCGAGCTGGACGTCAGTGAAATACCAAACCGTGCATAATTGGCTTAGTCTATCTCGCTTTGCTTGTCTGAGTGCCCGCCTCTTTTTCGTCAACCGCGACATGCTATTGGTCAAGACTCGGCACATCGACCGCCTCTGTAGTGTTTGGACACACTATTGGTCAAATTGAATCTCAATCACGAAGATGGTTGTCGATGATAGGATAGAACCGCGATCAATCATTCCTGTGCATACAGGCGGATTGGTCGAAGGGCGCGGGCGGTATCTAGACCTGGGCTTTGCTCTTGAAGGTTTAACGGAGAGCGAATGTCGTCATGAGCGGTGGGTAGGAATTATAACATTGGTGTTTATGTTAGTATCTAGTCTAAAATACGCAGTCTTCATTTATGGACTACATCAGTGCATTTTGCAGACTAGCAAAAACGTGAATAAGAATTATTATGTATTACACCGCAACATACTGCACACTTCCGGAATCAGGGTATCAAAGAGTTTATCTGGATGCTAGTTAGCATCCTAGCTAGCGAAGCGCAGTTAGGCTTTGCAGTTCTTCCGTTTCAGAGTTGAATTTCGGTCGGTTTTTTAACGCATTTTATTTTAGAGTCTGTTAGCGCTAGGTGTTAAAGATGGAAGTACAGTAAAAAAAGGTTGGGAGAGATCTAATAAACAAAAGAAAAAATATATACAGAGCTGGATACTGGAGCTAGCTTTGTTAGCTTGTTTACTAGCTTAGTTGCTAACGCGGAGTCGCTCAGTTTGTCTGTTTTAGCTAGTTAGCCGTTAGCTGAGGTTTTCAGGGTGCGCTATGAAGTTGCGTTAGAAAATTGTGTATCTTGATTTCATCCCTCACCGCGATGAGCTGGTATACGAGAATTGTGTGTTTTTTAAATGCTCCTATGTAGGTATTATGGCTAGAGACATTCAAGAGAGAGAGAGAGAGTGAGTTTGATATTAGAATCATGTTTTGTCATGTTTAATGAGTTAGATAGGAAATAAAACTGAGTATTGTTTAGGAGGATTGTGGATTAACGTTAATAACGTAAGTGATGTCCGTTCTTCACATCACATAACCTCTCAGCACGAGTTCAGGAGAAAGTGGTGCTTTTTCAAGATCCCTGCTTCTTCCTAAAAGTCTGCATGTAAATGAATGAGTTTTTTTGTACATCCTGGAAATTTACATTTGTTTGAGGAATTTCCAGGTCCAATCAGTTATAGCTACTTAACGGGCGACCATGAAGCCTGAATGTGAATATGGGTAGGAATGATTCTAGCATAGATGTAATGATGATAAAAGAGAAAAAGCAATGCCTTCAAAAAAATGTTCATGGTTTCCAGTTCTCAGGATGCTTAATTCACCTCACCAGTTATTGACCGGGTTTAGTCCAGGCTCCAGTCCTCCACATCTGTCCCATGTGAACCCTGAGCTAGCTGTTGCCAAATGTGGTCTTGTTTGTTTACAATAGATTAATGACAAAAGCTGTACAGATAATACTAACATAAATCTCATTTAAAAAAAAAAAAAAAAAGGTTTGGATTAGATTATAAATTCAACTTTAATTTTGAGCATTTTCTAAAATTTTATCTTTTTCTCTCTCTATCCCAAGATCAAAAGGACAGTATGGCCGCCACAGTCGCTGTCAGTCCCAGTGAATATCTTCAGCCCTCAACCACCACCTCTCAAGTAAGAACTCAATTTTATTGCACCAACAATGTGCGTCCTCATCAATACCGGCCTTGAGTAGGGTTTCTGTTTGTTTCCCGTTTTTAAAAAGAGACTTTTCGTAATACTTCCTCAAAGCAAGAGTCTGGAAAATGGCAGCTAATTTAACGTTAAGATTGTGTGGCATGTTTTGTGCTTGAATACACACACAAACAATTTGACTGCATGTGGTGTGCAGGGGATGGTGCACTTTACTTTGCTTTGTCAGTGTTGTTACACACCTGTTTGTTAAAGGTCTTGTGTTTTCCATCCACGCTTATTAATCCAACTAGTAAAAGCTGGAATATTTTTAGTAGGTGGAAGGAATAGTGTAGTGCAGTGTAAAACACATTAAGCAAAAAAAAATTTTTTGCAGTCAATCACAAGGTAGAATTCCTTTTTCTGGTCTTTATATAAGAGGAAATAAATTGCTGCTGACTAGCTAGATTGTTGAGCTGTGATAAGTGAAGAAAAGAAAATCCTGAAACCCTGCCATCTTTGTGTGATGATTTTGAAATGCTCTGACTATTGACTGTAGCACTGTCGTTCTACACTCACTGGGTGGTCCGCAGCTGTTTCAGAGAACTATCAGCAGCTGTAGGTTAAAAAATTGAACACGGGTCAGTGTGCTTTGTTTCCATCTGTTTTGTAGGATTCTCAGCCATCACCTTTGGCCCTCCTGGCTGCCACTTGCAGTAAGATTGGCCCACCAGCTGCCCAAGCTCCGGCCAGCACGCCTCCAGCCCAGCCAACTACACGCCGCCTTCACCCTATCAAACCTGCTCCCATCGCTCCGGCGCCACCCAAAAACCTAGGCTTTCTGTCAGCCAAAGGAAATATCATCCAGCTCCCTGCAGGCTTAGGTTCCTCAGGAACCAGTCCCATCCTCTTAACAATCCAGCCTCCAACTCGCCCAGCAAGTACAAATGCTGCCAACATTCAGTACCAAGTGGTGCCCCAGATCCAGGGAGCTCAGACCATTCAGATGGTACCCCAGGGTGGACAGATCCAGATTATCCCTGGAACCAACCAGGCTATCATCACCTCACCTGTTACAATGCAGGCTGCTACTCCCACTCCTGCCCAGAAGACAATACCCATCAAGCCATCCACGCAGAAGCGGAGGCAGAACAGCACTAACGTTGTGCGTCTGCCTAGTGGACTTGCTCTGCCCCTCAATGTTGCTACGGGTGAAGTGGGTGCAACTCAGATTGTCACAGAGTCAGCAGCTCCATCACCTCGGCCAGTAAAGGGAAAGAGGGGGCGGAAGAGACTGACTGCTATAGTTGCTCCTCCACCAGCCTCACCTCCACCTATTGCTGAACAGGTGGAAACAGTGCTGATAGAAACAACAGCCGATAACATCATTCAGGTAGGTTTTTCACACTTATGATCTTTAAGTGTTAACTTCTAAAATCATCTTTCTCTAACTACAGAAGTCTATTAGTTAGGTGATAAATCAGATTTCAGCCAGAATGCTGGTAGACATGAATAAAGGTTAGCCACTAGGATGCAACTTTAAATGTGTGGATATGTGAAATTTGTTTAAATATGTTGTGTACTGAAAAAACTAGTCACTACTGACAGTTTGTTTTTTCCCCCTTCCTGTCAGGCAGGGAACAATCTCCTGATTGTGCAGAGTCCAGGTGGGAGCCAGCCTGTGGTACAGCAGGTGCAGTTAGTTCAGCAGAAATCAGATCAGCAGGTGGTGCAGATACCACCCCAGGCTCTAAAAGTGGTACAAGCTGCCTCGGCGACACTCCCCCCTGTACCCCAGCGAGTGCCATCCACCCCCAGTGTGCAGGTCGCTCCCTCAGAACCCACACAGGTACCTGAGCAGCTCGAATTTTTTTTTTTTTTTTTTTTTTTTTGCTTCGTCTTAGTAAAGTCGTAGGGTTTAGTCGATGGCAATGATCTATCTGAAACGAAAGTGATTATTATATAATGTTATTTAACAATGGGGTGGGGTCAGCTTTAGCATCTCAAAGCAAGTGGCTAACAGCTGGTAAGCGTGATTGGCTCTTTTAACTGACAGTGTTGAAATGTGCTTTATAACTGATTATAAGCATTTGGTGTGTGTCTGCATTGTGATCAATGTTTTTTTTAATTTATTTTGTTTTAAAGGTACTGATTAAAACAGCTTCAGGTGAATGGCAGGCAGTACAGCTTCAGGAGACTATCGTAACCACTCCAACTACACCCACCACCACTCCCATTCCACCAGCAGGCATAAGTAAGAAAGGCCAGCCAGGGGCACGGAAAGAGAGGACCCTTGCCAAGATCGCTCCTGCTGGTGGAGGTCTGATAACGCTTAATGCGGCACAGCTCACTTCAGCAGCTCAAGCCGTGCAGACCATCAATATCAACGGGGTTCAAGTCCAAGGAGTTCCTGTCACCATCACCAATTCAGGGGGTGAGTAGGAATCACTATCCAAGTGAATATTGTATGTTTGTGTCAGTAGTCAACAAATGCCTTCGGTTAGGTGTTTTTATTTTGGTGAAGAAGTTCTTGCTCCACAAAAAAATTAACGCAGCCCTCATTTCTTACTCTCTCTGTGGAAATCATGTACTGTATGTTTTTCTAGAGCAGAAAAGCAAAGAAAAACTTTAAAATAACTATCTGAATCTGGTAGTACAGTTTAACAAATATGTCTTGTACACCTCAGATGCTTGTATCTAGTGTGAGAAGATCCCTTAGAATAATCTTTATTATATGTTCAGAGTAAGCATCACACTCCCCATGTGTTTGTCTCACAGGACAGCAGCACCTGACGGTACAGACGGTTCAGGGCGGTGGGCTTCAACTGGGCAGCGTTCAAACACAGGAGCAGCCGCTGAAGGTGGAACAGACGCTTACGCTTGAGCTCCAGAGCCAACCAGGAGAGAAGAAAAGGCGCATGGCCTGTACCTGTCCCAACTGCAAAGACGCAGAGAAAAGGTAAAGCAGACCCCGATTACGTTCATGGCAACATATCAAAGCAGACAATGCACTCTAATTATCGCATGATTATCCTACTTGAATAAAATGTGTGCTCTGTATTTTTATAGTTGTATCATGCATGCTTTGGCCCTTGGTTTTCAGCGACTGCAAATTAAATTTGTTGTCTGTAACGGAACTAAGTGATTTAATCTCAACCTCTTTAATCTCAGTGAATTAATGTTTCTTCATCTTTGCTGCTGTAGGCCTGGTGAGGTTGGGAAGAGGAAGCATATCTGCCACATAGTGGGCTGTGGGAAGACCTTCCGGAAAACGTCGCTGCTGCGAGCGCACGTGCGGCTGCATACGGGAGAGCGGCCTTTCACCTGCAGCTGGGTTTTCTGTGGGA
Source organism: Clarias platycephalus (assembly GCA_030068275.1). NCBI lineage: Eukaryota > Metazoa > Chordata > Actinopteri > Siluriformes > Clariidae > Clarias > Clarias platycephalus. The sequence continues at coordinate 5,748,049 of JAQQZT010000007.1, read as the reverse complement.
AGAGCTTCACACGCAGTGATGAACTGCAGAGACATGCCAGGACCCATACAGGTACACTACATTCATGCAAATACACAAAATGCAGTTTAACGAACAGCAAAGAGCAGTTTAACAAACAGACAGACAGTAAAAAAGACAGTATTCACTCACCCTTCCAAATCTTTGAATTCAGGAATTTTAATCACTTCCATGGTTACAGGTGTATAAAATCAAGCACCTAGGCATGCAGACAGCTTCTACAAACATATTTGTAAAAGAATGGGTCGCTCTCAGGAGCTCAGTGAATTCCAGCGTGGTACCGTGATAGGATGCCACCTGTGGAATAAGGCCAGTCTTGAAATTTCCTCACTACTAAATATTCCACAGTCAACTGTTACTGGTGTTCTAACAAAGGTGAAGCGATTGCGAACGACAGCAACTCAGCCACAAAGTGGTAGGCCACGTAAAATCACTGAGTGGGGTCAGCGGATGACGAGACGCATAGTTCACAGGAGTTATCAACTTTATGCAGAGTCAATAGCTCCAGGCCTCCTGGGTTTGGTGGTTGCCAGGAGAACAGTATTTGTCTGACTGCTTTGTGTAAAGTTTGGTGGAGATGATATTGGGTTGTTTTTCAGTAGTTGGGTTCGGTCCCCTAGTTCCAGTGAAAAGAACTCTTAATGCTTCAGCATACCAAGACATTTGGAGAATTTCATGCTCCCATCTTTGTGGGGACAGTTTGGGGATGGCCCCTTCCTGTTTCAAAATGATTGCTCACCAGTGCATAAAGCAAGGTCCATAAAGACATGGATGCAAGTTTGGTGTGGAAGAACTTGACTGGCCTGCACAGAGCCCTGACCTCAACCTGATAGAACACTTTTGGGATGAATTAGAGGGGAGAATGTGAGACAGGGCTTCTCGCCGAACATCAGTGTCTGACCTCACAAATGCACTTCTGGAAGAATGGTCAGTCTCCCATAAACACACTCCTAAACCTTGTGAAAAGCCTCTAAGAAGGGTAGACCAACATCACACCTATTAAACCCTATGGATTAAGAATTGGATGTTCAAATTCATATGCATGTGAAGACAGGCGAGCGAATACTTTTGGCAATAGAGTGTATATTAATGTCCGATGATTTGTTCATCTAATTTAATCTGATAATAACTAAGTGCAATCTGAAAATTCCTTGATGTGGTTTGCCAGCTTGTATCAAAAGGAGGTTAAAATTACATGAAAGAAGCGAGGAGGAAACTTATTTTTTTGTTGTTGATACCATCAATAAAAATATTTAATATCTATGTTGGTGTCATTAATAGAAAAATAACTTATAAAGTAACAAATGTAATTTAGACATCAAGTTGTGATGTTAAAAGGAATAAAGCCTCCCTTACAGTTGAATTATTTTATTTAATTATCACAGTATGCTTGTGTAATATTTGAAACATACCTGATGATTGGGTTTTAGCTCTGCTCGCGAACAAACTCTTGTCATACAAAACGGCTAGGTGTCTGGAGGTAAAGTAAACCTGATCTAGCATGGTGTAAATTTTTTGAATGGCTGAAAAACCATAAAGATAGTGGGGATAATGTGGATTTTCCCAAACCATTGCAGAGCTAAGATCATCTTAACTCAGGGAGGGAGTCTCCATTGTGGTGGTAGCTTTATAGTTAAACAATGACCTTTGTGTTGTAATAGATATTGGGGAATGTGTGTGTGTGGTGATTATAACCCAATTTGTGATGGTTCTTATATAACCTTTGGATGTATTTATATTATTATTTCAGTCCAGCAGAAGAAAGTACTTTAGGGCTGTCAAAGCGGTGGACATTTTATTAAAATTTTAAGGGAATTTCATAGCCCTGGCTTAAAATATGTATTTTGACTTGGACATTTTTGATATTGAGGAATTTGGTCAATTGAGATTTTATGGTTTTGAACATAGTCACTCATGAGAATCTCACTGCATTCAACTTTTTCCTGTGTCCTGTTTTTTCCCCACAAATTGTATTTTCTGTAATTTAAGTGAACTTGTATACATAGCTTGTGTGATGTATATATCTTACTTGTAAGTTAATTTTTCCATAATCCAGCCAGCTTTAATCATTATATTTCTCTTTTTCTTTTTTCTGTTTTTTATAGGAGACAAGCGCTTCGAATGTTCCAAGTGTCAGAAACGATTCATGCGGAGCGACCACCTTACAAAGCATTACAAAACTCACTTGAACACAAAGAACTTGTGAACATGAACACTGTCTGAAGGTTTTAAAAACTCTTGCAGAACATCTTTCCCTGAGAAGAATCAGGGATGGAGTCAGGGTGTTAATGGCGGAAAATCTCTCCCCTAATCTAACTTGCACACAGCGTGTTCTAGTCCAGGATCTGCTGTAGTCGATCCAGACGAGCCCACACTCCTTATGTGTCGCATTTTCAATTCCATCTTGTTTGTCATAGGAGAGCTGGCCACGTGTCGAAGGATCCAGGAAGCAACCCTGGATGTGTAGTTTGGGTCGAGTTTTTCTTCCTTAGCAGGAAACAGAACATGTGTATCTCAGACATGAATTGCAGCACCAACAACTACTCCAGCCAAGAAGCTCTGCTTTTCTTCATGTTATACATTTTAGAGCAGTTTTATGTGTTTTATTTTGTCGAGCCTTTTGACTGGTGTGTAGCAGCTCATGGACAACTTTTATTATGTAAATGTTTGCCTATATTCAGACATATATTTATACATATGAAAAATGCTTGGACTTGCTCTATACCCCAGCCAAGGTGTGTTTTTTGTTTTGTTTTTTTCCTCAGAATTGGAAAGTTTGAAATGCTCTAACCCTCCTTAATTAACATCTGTTTAGAATTAATTATATATTTGCTGTGATTGGACAATCATGTCTTGAGTGTGGAAGAACAGTTAATGGAGGCCAGTTAAGAAGTAATTGATCAAAAACTGCAGAAAGGTATACAGAAGAATGCTGTATTTAAAAGACAGAAATAGCTTAGCCGTGTAATTATTTAGATTATATGTTTTGGACATTTTAGAGTTAATTATAGAATCTGATATTCAGATGGCAAAGCAGTGAACAAGGTACAGATTTGTTACCCGTGTCTGTAGAAATATGGACTTACCTTTCTGATCGCAGGACACAGAAATAGGAAATTAACTTGATGACTTACCCAAGTACAATTAGAATACAGTACAATTTCCAACATTTCAAATAATTACCTTGGCATACATCCTGAGAAATAATCAGGGATTCTGCCATTTATTTTTTCCCAGGTCTTTATCAAAGTTTAATTTCCAGATTCTGCTTTAAAAGGAGAAAATGTTTGTGCATAAGTATGTTTGTGTTGTGTCTCTGAATACATGCGGGTGTATCTTAGAGAGCACAAAATGTAGGATATTTGTTACACAAACGGGTGTATCGGCTTCTCTGGCCAAACCTGAAGAATAAGGACTATATGTATATTGTAAATGAGCAAAAAAAGAGACACTGTATAGTTTCATTCCTGTACAACACAAGCCTATTAGATGACCCTTTTTATCAATCTAAATGTTGCCTTAGAAAGCTTCACTCCCTATTTAAAGAGATTTCTGTCTAATTAAATGGAACTGCATTTGTAGATTTGCTTTATCTTTTGTCTAACTTGTATTATAAAATGCCAACTTTATGTGCACTGACCAAATTCAGGGTTTTTACTTTACTAGTTCAATTTAGTATTATTTTGATCAAATGTTATTGGTTGTCAGAATTTAAAAAGGAAATCCCTATTTTTATCTTTCATAGATAAATCCTACACCTGAAGTCCCTGTCTCTGAAATGGCTAACTATTTCTATAATAATGGAGGTGCTTAAGCAGGAGAGCTTGCTACCTTTTCTACAGTCAGTCCATCTTCCCCAAACTGACAATAAAGCATTCAATCGTCTGTCACCACGTGTCACTGCAATACCTGTAAAAAAAAAAAAAATCGTACTGAATAATTATTCAGATGAGTTATTTGCATATTGATGCCTGTTTAGTATGTTTTTCTTTGTAGTTTTTTTTTTTTTTTTTTAATCCCTTGACATTTATGTAATTAAGCTATGTTGCACTCAAAGTTGTGCTGTTGTAGTGAATATCAGCACGGCTGCGATACGTTTATAGAGTTCTGAAGATATCACAGCCACGCTGATATTTAGTACATATTTAGTGCATGATCTCGACTGATATTGCTCTTATACAACAGTTCAACAAACACCATTTATTGTTAACAGCTTATGATTGGTTTGTTTCCCATTTATTTTGCTCCACCAGCATGCACTACCGCTCAAAAGTCTGCAGATTTCTTTGTTTCAGTGATTTATTTTCTACATTCAACAACAATACTGGGGTTTTCAAAACTATGAAATAACACAATTAGATAATCAAGTAACAACAACAAAATGTCATTTTAAGACATGGAGGTCATTCTTTCTTTGGAATAGTTCTTGCAAGAACACTATTGTCAAGTGCATTTTCAAAACCCATCAAGCAGCATGATGAAACTTGCTCTCATGAAGACCTTCCCAGGAAGGCAAGAGCAAAACTTACCTCTGCTGCAGGGGAGAATAAAGGTTATTTAGAGTTACCAACCTCAGAAATCACCAATTAACAAACAGCACCTCAGAATATAACCGTTATGAGGGATTTTCAGATCATGCCTTCAGCATTGCTTTACAATGTAGAAAGAAAGAAAAATCAGGAACGATGATGGCGTTAGAAAGTGTTCTCAAACTTTTGAGCGGTAGTGTATATCCTTGCATGACTGGTGAATTACACTAACCCGTTAAGGTGGCCACTAACAGGATAGTGGAATTAACAGGTGAAAATGAAAATTCTTTCTGGTACTATGTAGCGAAAAGGTGAGGAGAATAAGTCATATACTGTATGAGGTGGACAGTCCTGAGAAACTATCCTTTTATTTAGTATATAGTTTTGAATGTGGTCTCTCCTCTTTCCTGTACTGCAGACCATACAGACCTACTTTCACCCATGCTGCGACCAATCATTAGTTTAATTAATGATTATTACACTAGAACACTTGTCCCATGATGTGATGCATATAGTTAAATGTCTTGGAATGCAATACCTCTCATCCAATCAGTTAACTCGGCTGGATCTAACTAACTTGTATAATAACCATTAGACAATGATAATTTTTTTTCCCTTGATGAGCTATATTTATTTGAAGAAATCACAACTCCGGGGATTTTTTCCATTCTAAAACACTATATTTTTATCGTTTTTTATAGGTTTTATTTTAAATAGATTACATTTACATTTTACATGCTTTTTTGCATTTGTTTACTTCATTGGATTTATTTTTAATTAAGCCACTCATTTAGATGAGATCTTTCCATCCTGTAAAGACCTTTTACGGTTAGTATTCAGTATTTTGTGAAACACCTTTTACTGCAATTCCCCAGATTTTGGATAAGTCTCTACAAGCTGTGCAGAGCTGTCAAAGCCTCTCAAGCTTTATCTGAGTCAATGGGAGTGTCTGTGAATTGCCATCTACAGCTGCTATCTGGGCTTTGGCTGGGCCAATCAAGAACATTGAGACTTCAGTGTTAGCTGCCTGCTTTGGGTCATTGTCATGCTGATGTTTTGTGCAATCTAGATCAGGTTTTCTTCAAGAATCTCTCTGTATTTGATTATAATAATCCTTCAATTGATTGTGATTACTTTCCTTGGCAAGGAAAGCAACTCATTGTATGATGATTCCACCACCATGCTTCACCATAGACGGTGTACACTTGATAAGCTTTTTCAGCTTTCTTGTCCGAAACGGACAGTGTCAACCTTCATGATATATATATACTCAGCAAAAAAAGAAACGTCCTCTGACTTTCAACTGTTTTTACTTTCAGTAAACTTAATGTGTA
>JAQQZT010000007.1:5720619-5742068 GCA_030068275.1 Clarias platycephalus | reverse complement strand
TGTAAAGTTATTTGGATTTTTACAACATTATTGTTGAAATACACAGTCCTGAAAAAGGGGCGTTTCTTTTTTGCTGAATATACAATATACAAATATAATATGCAGTTTACAAATTATTACACAAATCTAAATGGAAGAAGCTTTTTTTCCTGGTGTACTTACTAGCATCCTATCTTTTCTCATGTAATATGGTTGACCTGCGCAACTGGGCAAGCATTGACATTGAGTCCTGTAGTATTACCGTTTGATGATCAATACCTGTTTTCCTGTCGAATGTAATGCTTTTACTTTATCAGACTAGAGAATCTTTTACTTCTTTTCCTTTTTTTTTATAAATTATGTCCAGTCAGTTGAATTTGCCCCAGATGGACTCCAGGCAAGTTCCGGAGACACCACAAGATAATCAAAACAGATTCAGCAAAACAAACTAGTACATGTGGGCTCAGTTTGGGGTGCCTTTACTAAGTGTGTAAGTACTTACATTAAAATATATTATAAGATATATTTAAGTATGTAAATGAATTTTTATTAGTTTTATTATAGATTATTGTGTGGTCATAGATGGAAAAATTGTTGATTTAAACCATTTTAAATTATATATATATTACAATATAGTGTGCAGAAGTGAATAATTTCTAGGACTTTTTTAGGGTTAATTTCTAATTTCTTATATTTATTATCTTCTATGTTTTATGATTTCCTTACAACAGTGGATGTTAAAAGAAACAAATGTATTATGGTGTTTTATGAATTATACATTTTATTGGGGACTCCAGAAACATTTTGTGTAAGTTGCTCTGGATGAGGGTGTCACATAACACCATAAATGAAAATGAAAAGTCTTCTCCTGCACTTCCCAAATACTTTTAATAAACTCGGTGGTGGGGAATTCTCACTCCCTTCCTCATCATCTATATCGCTTTATCCTGTATTCAGGGTCGTGAGGGACCTGGAGCCTATCCCAGGAGACTTAGGGCACAAGGCGTGGTACACCTTGGACAGGGTGCCAACCCATCGCAGGGCACACACACACACTCACACACTACGGGCAATTTGGGAACACCAATTAGCCTAATCTGCATGTCTTTGGACTGTGGGAGGAAACCAGAGTACCCAGAGGAAACCCACCAAGCACAGGGAGAACATGTAAACTCCATGCACACAGAGGCGGGAATCGAGCCTGGCCAGAAATCGAACATGGACCCTGGAGATGCAAGGCGACAGTGCTAACCACTAAATGGTGGGGAATTCATGTGTGAAAATGATTAATCATGCTTCCTGAATCCGGAAATAATTTTACTTTCACTATTAAACATAGCTGCATTTTGTACCGTCAGTTTTGCATAATGCAACTGCACCAAGCATTTAAATGATCTCTAAACACAGTCATTTGTTATTTTCTTCCGATCACATTTCTTTCACGAAACGGACAGTTCAGTTTGTAATAACGTGTTGGACAGTTCTTAACTTATTTAAGGATAAATTTCTTTTGTCCCTTTTGAGACTCAATAACATGTTCCCATGATCATGGTTGTTTAAGAAATGAGAAGTTAATCTCTGCATCAGTTAAAAATGTTGCTAGCAGAAACATATTAATCACCATAATCTTTACACAATCATAAGTATTTCCTTCTTTAGATCTAAATGCTGACTTCTTGTAATGTTGGATACAGAGGGCACTCTAATCTGTTCACTATTTGCAATGGTAAATTAACTGTCCTAAATGATAAATTTCATTTAGACCAGGAGTGTTAAAATCCAGTCCTGGAAAGCCAGTTTGCAATGAGTTTCACCAAAACTCACACACATATGCACAAAACCACCTGTCAATCAACAGAATAGTTAAATCAGCTATGTTTAGAAAAATCATCAACCAGTTATGGACACTGGATTTGAACACTGAGATGTCTGGAAGAATATCAGTGACAAATATTAGAAATGTGCTTTGAATTTTTGCTCCATTTAGTCAAATCCCAATAATTGTACAGAGACCTCAGAATAGTCATATTTTGGGGCAAATTATCGTACATTGGAAATTTGAGTGCATAAAACTGTATACAAGATAAATTAATGAATTTTTTGGCCTACATAGGCTACACTGTGCACCGCTAAGTAGCTAGGAGGTGACAGCAGCTGTCTTACAAGACCTTAATAGAGATGTAAATTAGCTTATTTACTACAGATTAAGGGTGTGGTCATTGGTGACTCATTGGGTGTGATTGTCTGTCCTCTATGCGGGAGACCCGGGTCCAATTCCCGCCCAATGTCCAGCCGCTGTCCCAAACCCGAATAAAATGTTAAGGAAGGAAGGGAACCTTAAACCCTTTCCAGATCAGATAGGCCCACAACTACAGATCCAGGGTCAGTTTTCTGTGACATGTGATGAAACAGTATATATAAAATAAACAACCAGACTGGTTCCAAATCAGACCCATGCTGTTAAACTATGAGTCTCATTTCAGTGTTCAAGATGTGAATTGTCTCATATGCTACAGATCCAGGGTCAGTTTCCTGTGACATGTGATTACAAAAGTTTATATAAAATGAACAACCAAACTGTTTCCAAATCAGACTCATGCTGTTAAAATATGACACCATTATAGATTTTTTTTTTTTAATACATCGAATATATCGCGCATCATACGGAGACCCAAATTAGTACAAATTCGATTATAATTATTATTGTAAATCAGGACGCTGATTCACTCGGGACTTTTATTTTGAAATTCTGATGTGTACATTTCTCACTTCCTCATCAGTGTTTTACAGTCTTGCTCCACACCGGTTATATTATACAGCTAAGTGAAGTGTTAATAATGCTAATGTTCCCCGGTGATTCTTTAAGTAATTCAGCGACACAGCTGTCTGACACAGCGTGTTGTCTTTACACGATATTAAGCGGAGTATTATAAAATGTGCAGCAGCTGTTATACAGTATCTGTTCCCTGCATGACTGAATGACCATAACCTGTAAGTTTCAGTTTGAACTCGTAAACAATAAATCCAGCAGTTCTGTTGGTGTGCTATTGCTTTGCATGAAGTAGTGTGTTTACATTCACACTATATACATTAAGTGAACCTGTGAGAGAACACTAATGGAAAGTGTCTGTTGGTTCCAGTTGGGTGTGTAATGGTTCACAGTAGTGTTGGTTCCAGTTGGGTTTGTAATGGTTCACAGTAGTGATGGGACTAACCGGTCACCTCCTGCTATGATATTATCCTGATACCCAGGTACCGATACTATAAGTATCACGATTTTACAAACATCCCGATTCAACGTTACATTTTCTGCACATTTTCTCTGTACAGAATCAGCTGATCACCAGTCATATTTATCAAACCATGATTTAACGTGTGCTGGCTCAAGCAGTTGAGGCTCTGGGGTTTGAGCCCCGTCATCACCAGGTTGCTATTATTAGGACCTTAGAATAGGCAAGAATTCCTAAGAAGTGTGCCAGTGATTACTTCATTCAATGATTGTTACTAAAATGAACTTGTGGAAACCATTCATATGCTTGATCTTGGTGAGAAACCATCATCAACAAGTCCCTAATTGAATAAAATCTGTTTTTTTTTTTGTTTGTTTTTGCCATAGTATTGTATAATAAAATGTATTTTGCATCTTCTGTTTTAATTGTTGTACTTAATAGGAGATAGTGAAACTGTATTTTTGTTTTTTCTTTTCAGTGGCATGTGGGTCTGTAAAAGCTGTGACAAGAGTCGGACCTAATCGTAAACTCGACCTTGACTCTCAGACATCATGCTCTGACAGTGATTCAGACATCTAGAGCAATGGAGGGACAGTTAGACAATTTAAAGCCCTCCTGGATCATATCAGAACTTTGTGGCACTGAAGAAGACTGGCCATTTACCATTTGGCAGAATGGCACCCTCAGTCCCTGCTTTAACCAAATCATCTGTGGATCTCTAGTGCATGCTGTTACTGCAGTGCTCAGCGCGTGTTACCTGGGCGTGCCGGGGTAAGATACACACCTGGGGGATTGATACAGCCCATTATTATTGTTTTATTTAGAACTGCAAAAAGGTGTCTGTATATTATATTGCAAATAAATAATTTTGGAAAAGTGGAAACTAGGGATGGGAATCAACAGGGGCCACCTGATGCGAAATCATCACAATACCTTGGTGCAGATTCAATTTGTGTTACGATTCTGTAAATATTAAATTTTTATAAATATCCAAATTCAGTATACATTTAAAAAAAAAAATTCATTACAAAGTATTAGCAGATAATTTGCTTGTAGCACACACGATGCTTTGCTGCTTGCCAATAGGTGAATAGATTAGAGTGGACCTGTAGGATTATAGAGGAACTGCAACATTTTACGACCATAAATTCATTCATTCATTCATTTATCTTCTATACCGCCTATCCTGTACATCGTCGCAAGAATCATGATATGTTTCTAAATCGATTTTTTTCCGCCCCAGAAAATGGAGACTAAATCTGGAGTGCGATGTTCAACAAATCAATATAAGTCTGATGGTCAGATGTCCGTAAACTTTTGTCAGAAACATGTTTTTTTTTTTTTAAACATACTGATCACCTAGTCATAGTTAAATCCATGTTAATCCATCCATTTATTCTTATTTTGTAGATCTCTACGCCGTATATTAAAAGTTTATTATCACTGTTTTGCAGACATGGCACCCTTCTGCCGTCACTGCCTGTTGGCTGGATCTTCAGGTCTGTTGTTGCACTGCTGCTGGTTTTTGTTTTCATCGCAGATTTGGGATTGGTGCTCGTGCTCCACCAGCAAGACTTTTACTTGAACATCTTGGCTGATGGATGTGGCGTCGTTGCATGGCTGGTTCACTTTGGGGCCGTTTTATCCTTGCAGAGATCTGTGTACAGAAGGACTCGGGGTCCACCATTTTTTCTGGTCCTGGCCATTCTTCCTGTTCCTAACATAGTGTTTGCCCTTATTGATTGCATCCATGATGGCATTCATCTCAATAACGAGGAGCTCTTGCAGTTTGGAAGATTTGTCTTGATTGTTACCAGGGCAGCCCTGATTTTTTTGTACTTGTTGGCTTTTATCTTTCCATGCTACACGTCACAAAGGGAGAACCTGCTTATAAACACAGACGATGGCGCTCCTCTTATTGCTCCAGAACCTGCCGGAGGAGAAATGGTGGCAGAGGACGGCTGCAGCTGCCTGTCCAGGCTCCTCTACTTGTGGTTGAATGTTCAACTGAGGCAGGGTCAACGTGGAGAGCTCAAGAGACCCTGCGATGTTTTACAACTGCCCCAAAGGCTAAGGACAAAAGCTGTCACTCAGCGCTTCACTCAGTGTTGGTCAAAATGTCTGAATAATAGAAAGCCGAGGACACTTGAAGGGAACCAGCAGGATGGTTTGTACAGTGAGATACAACCTGAGGAGGAAATGAGCCACCCTGAGGTGAGACTCTTAACAGTGCTACACAAGGCTTTCGGTACACGCTACTACCTCCTTGGTGTTCTGAAGCTAATGGCCAGCCTGCTAGCATTTGCAGGGCCGCTGCTCCTCAGCTGGTTAGTGGGTTTCATGGAAACTGAGGGGGCACCGCTGAGCAGAGGTGTGTGGTGTGCAGTGGGCCTTTTCTGGAGCACTTTTTTAGCAGCATTCCTCCGTAACATCTTTGTTTTTGAAGTTTCGAAGGTGGCCCTGGAGGCTCGGGCCGCCGTAGTGTCCACTATCTATGCCAAAGCTCTGAGCGTCAGTAGCTCAGCGCTGTCGCGTTTCACTACGGGTGAAGTGGTCAACTACATGAGCACTGACACGGACCGACTGGTCAATTTTTTCAACAGCTTCCATGAAGTTTGGAACCTTCCTTTCCAGTTCATCCTGGCCCTTTACCTGCTTTACCTGCAGGTGGGTGTGGCCTTCTTGGGAGGGCTGACTGTGGCTTTTCTGCTTGTGCCGCTCAATAAGGTGCTGGCAGCCCGTATCCTGGAGAATAATAAACACATGCTGACACACAAGGACAACCGAGTGAAGGTAAAAATGGACAAGTATACTGTTTTAGACATACAGTGCCATGAGAAAGTATTTGCCCCTTCTTGATTTTTTTTGTTGCATATTTGTCACACTTAAATGATTGAGATCATCAAACTAATTTGAATATAACACAAAGATTACCAGAGTAAATAGATGTAATAGGATTTGGTAGGCCATTGTTACAAGTTTTATCCATTTAATGGCACTTATCGTGTTTTTTTTCCCCTAAGATAAATAATATCATCATTTGTTAACTGCATTTTGTATTTATGCAGGTTATCTTTGTATAATATAAAAATTTGTTTGATGGTCTGAGTCATTTAAGTGTGATAAATATGCAAAAAAAGGACAAAAAGCTGATACTTTTTCACAGCGCTCTACATGTTTAAGTGTACAGTTGTAGTTTTTGATGTAGATTTGTAGATTTCATTTTGTCTGATCATTAGAAAGACAATGCACAAATCACTGAAAATGCGAAACATCTTGAAGTCTTAAATAGGGTAACAGAAACAGATTACTAATGTGTAATAATCAGTGCAATAAATATTAGCTACAGATCTCAGTATTTCTATAGTCACCAGTTATGCAGCCAAACAATATTAAATTCGTTAAACAGATTATCCTTCTTTTTAAAGCTAATGACTGAAGTGCTTTTCGGAATCCGAGTTCTCAAGTTCTACAACTGGGAGCAGCACATTACAGAGAAGATAACTCAGAGTCGCGAAAAAGAGCTGAGTCACCTAAAGGCCTTGAAGTACCTGGACGCAGTGTGTGTGTATACCTGGGCAGCTCTTCCTGTCGTCATCTCAATCCTCACCTTCATCACATATGTGCTGCTTGGAAACAGTCTTACTGCGGCCAAGGTGAGCAGGATAAAGAGAAGAGAAGCCATTTACTTTTTTGTGTTTAATATGAAACAGCTCAGTATGTTCCGATACTCATCTGATGTACATTAAGACATGATGTGTCCTGGTGGTCATGAGGAATATGTGTCCTGTAGCAGTCAATGTAACACAAAACGTTCATTACAAAAAAAACACAAAAAAAAGACACAGGGTCAAACTGTAATGTTTTCCTGGTCCTAAACAGTACCAGAGCACCAATTCAGGACAGTATCAGTCTTATACTGTCGGAAAAGACAATAATTTATGGATCAGGGCTTTTTTTTTTTTTAAAGAAACAAAATAGTTGATGGATTTATATTGTTTAATTAATGTTTCATAATATCACATAACCTGTATCAATCTCTGCTATCTGTAATCCTTTTAAGGGATTTGATGACAACGGTGTAAGCATTTATGTCAATAAAAGTGGTCAAAAAGCAGATGGAAAAAGTACCGCAGTACACTCGAACTGAACCCAGTGCATGTAAAACCTTTACAATATATATACGAGGGGCGTTCAAGTCAATTCAAGTCATTTATCACAAATGAAGGGCATAACATAGATTGGCATTTACAGAAGACCTCAAGTACAGTGATAAGACTCTTAGCTGAAGTAAAACATTTAAATGATGCAAGCATTTTAAAGAAGGCCGTATGTCTGTGAATGATGATCCCGCCCGAGGTGGATCAAAGTCCACTGCAGTCGCTCCTGTGGACATTCAGCAAGTGGAATGCCTTATTCTTGAAAATTGCCGTATAAATTGTCACACACTTGCAAATAAGGGTGAATCTGTCTGTGGGAACTGTACAAACAATCATTCATCAACACCACTTGCAGTTACAGCAACTCGGCTAGAAGTTACCACATCCCCCATACAGTCCTGACCTCGCTCCAAGCCATTTCCATGTGTGTTTTGCTCTTATATCTGTGTTCACTTGTTCTACACAATCAAAAGTCCTGGTTTGATTTGAACAGCAATCATACATTCTAATTACCAAAATGTAAACCATGTGTCTGTTTTTTTAAAAAAAACATTTGCTCATGTTTAGTTTGTAACCAATGTTTGCATACCTTCTTGATGTAAGTGTCAATGTGAGGATGTTTCTGACTTCAGACTTAAACGCCACTGTTTCAAACCCACTGTTTCTTCCGCATTGAAACTGCTTACTCGTTCTGCTTGTAGGTCTTCACTACTCTGGCTCTAGTGGGCATGCTCATTCTTCCACTCAATGCCTTCCCCTGGGTTCTTAATGGTACGCTGGAGGCCAAAGTATCTCTGGACCGCATTCAGCTCTTCCTCAGTCTGCACGATCAAGACTTCAGTGCATACTACAGCCAAGGTACTGTAGTACAGTGTAGTAAAATTAGTACAAGGTAGTAAAATTTCTAAAAAAAGTTCAGTACAGCCTCTAGGAGCAAGCCGGGAAGTTAGTCAGGCACACAGTTTGCTATCTAAGCCATGATCAGATAAAGTAATACCGCTTAGATCATGAGATAAATACTCCTCAGTGATTTTCTAGCAGTTTGTACAAGAGCCATCTGTAGGATTGTATTAATCAGTATTCAACAAACCTTTTATTTAAAAGTTTTAAAAGCTCTAATTTCTCTATGGCACATTTAACAACAGTATAAATAGGTTTATGTAAACCTGGATGTAACTTTTGATGCCCTTTGTGCAATAGCTGAAACAAGAGTGAGTAGTAACTGTATAAAATCCTAATTATAGTTAAAATACTTTTTACTTTGTTGAAATTAACATGTGTAATTAACATTAAACAGTATATCCTGAGGATCCTCTAACTGCCATTCAGCTGACCGAGGCGAATTTCTCATGGATGAAGCCAGATCCACATTCTAACTCTGACACAGAGGACACATCCGCAACAGGAAGTCTGTACCTCCGCAATCTCAACTTAAGTGTCAAGAAGGTATGTCGCACAGTGGAAATCAAAGCACACACAAGACTTCAAAGGCAAAGAATTATTATCTGACATTCCTCTGTTATCAGCATTTGGCCTATTGTAAGTTATTCCATGTGAAAATTTCAGGGCTCTCTGTTTGTCGTGGTTGGCAAAGTTGGCTGTGGGAAAAGCTCACTGTTAGCTGGCATTACCGGAGAGCTGAACAGGTAAAATGTAATGTAATGTCATTTATATTAAAATCATTTTACAGGCAGGTTGGATTTGTTTTAACAAATGTTGCAAGACATCCGAACTCGGTCCAAATCCAGGCTTAAACAGGATTTATGCAGGACTAAGCTGTTTTTTTTTTTACGCTTATTGCACTGCAAATTCCGAATGTCAAATAATTGTTTAATTTGGCAAGCTTATAATACAGCAGTTCATCTTTAATTCTTTACTGAGCTCTAAGCAAAGTAGAATGTGCTTATGCAAAACTGCATTTAAAAAAGTCAATTTATTTAAAATATCTTTTTAGACTTGGTGGCATTGTGCACGTCCAGGGCAGAGAGGAGGGCTTCGGCTTTGTTGCCCAGGAGCCATGGATCCAGCATGCAACCGTGCGTGACAACATCCTTTTTGGAAAGGACTTTGACAGTGGCTTTTATCAAGCTGTGCTTGAGGCGTGTGCCCTCACTGCGGACCTTAATGTAAGCTTGTTTCAGTATTTCCTATTTTATAACACCAAACAGGCTTCTTTTAAATTGTGAAAATGGAGCTGACACATCTCTGGGTCTTGTTTTGCTAATTTATATAGAATTAATTCCTGTTTAGTGTTTGTTTATATGTGGGGTGTTCAAGCCAAACCGGGACTTTTAATTGTCCAGAATAACAGAACACAGTTACGAAATGACATACGAGTAGAAACTCCCTTTATTTTTCTATTTTCTTCCCCTGCTACACTAATGCACTTATCCCAGTGTTTCAGTAGTACTTGGATACCATCAAAGTAGGAAGTTTTCTCAGTACACCAGACCCATGATTGGACTGCCTACTTCATGTCTGAAACGCTGACCTCCAAGGAATTCCGTTAATGGCCCAAAAATATGGATTGGAATGAGGTCAGGACTGTATGGGGGACGTGGCAATAAATCCCAGCCAAGTTTCTGTAATGTGCAAGTGTTGTTGGTAGATGATTGTGTGTACAGTTCCCACAGACAGATGCGTCTCTTGCTCAAATTAGTGACAAGCTGATCCGTTGATTTTCGAGGATCAGGCGTTCTACTCAGTGGTAAAGTGCTCGCCCTTTCATCCGGAGATCGCTGGTTTGGTTCCCGGGTGATGCTGTAACCTCTCACAGCCGGAGGTCTAGAGGGAGATGATTGGCTGAGCTCTCTCAGAGGGGCGGGATGAAAGGTACTTAGTGCTCACACATTAATCACGGCTCTACAGCCAATCAGGGGCGTCTGTGAGCTCACGCAAGCGGAAGGAGCGGATAGCGCTGTCCTCGGAGTGTGTTTCACCGCTCCCAACGGAGCGTGAGCGAGCAGTTCGAAAAGATGCGGTCGGCTGGCGTCACGTGGTTCGGAGGAAACGCGTGATAGTCTTCGGCCCTCTCGACTGATTGGTAGTAGTAGCTTTAATGTGGGAGCCCCCTAGTGACGGGGAGGAATTGGACAAGACTAAATTAGGGAGAAAATCTGGAAAAAATCCAACAAAAAAAAAACAACTTTATTTTTATTCAAGAGAAATTCCATCACAAGTCCTCATTTGACTTGAACGGTACTTTATATTTTCCCTCACTCCAGAGCCACATAATGAATCAGACTATTCCTTTACCTGTTGCATGCTGAATGTTCTGCAGATTTTGCCAAATGGAGATCAGACAGAAGTAGGAGAGAATGGTGTGACACTCAGCGGAGGGCAGAAAAGTCGCCTCGCTCTAGCCCGGGCTGTTTATATGGTAAAAGATTTCACTGAAACAAATCAAAAACTACTGTACAGAAAAAGTACGGTTTTTGATATGATTATAGTGTTGGAAACTTGTTGTGTTTGGTGACAGGACAAGGACATCTATCTCCTGGATGATCCTTTAGCAGCAGTGGATGCTGATGTGGCTCATCATCTTATGGAGAAATGCGTTTTGGGAATGCTTAGGAACAAGACCAGAATCCTTTGCACTCACAGAATAGAGTTTGTGGAGAAAGCCGATATGGTGATGCTGATGGACAACGGGACCATTCTAAAAACAGGTATCATAGACAAACAATATTAGTTGTTCTGCTAGTGTGTATATAGTTCATACAGTATTGAGCATGTAATTCTTGAGGATGTACTGTACTGTGCAAAAGTTTTGAGCCACCCTTATTTTTTTCATATTAAAATAAATTAAAGGAGGTGGCACGGTGGTCACCTTAGTGGTAGCGGTTAGCACTGTCACCATGATTGTGATGATGTGACTTAACAAACATCACTTACAGGGACTGGACTGAGAGCAAGAAAATCTGACTCTTTAGAAGCAAAATATGAAGAAATCGTGGTTGGCTTTTTGCATGTTACTGTTTGTCATTTACAAATATGTTGCATGAAACTAGAAAAAGACATACATGTTTTAAATATTGGGTCAAATTTCTTGTTGCTCTGGATTGCTTTGTAAAGGAACACCCCAGGACATCTTATCTCTGGTGAAAGATGTACCTAAGGGTAGCAAAAATGAGACTGAAGTAAAGAAAAAGGGTAATTATTGTATTTTCTTTTACATGTTACTCATCTTAAAGTTTTAATCCAGACAGAGCTGAGATTTTCTTTCTTTTATTTTTTCTTCTTCGTTAGATGGTGCTGACGAAGAAGAAGAAGAAGAGCTGACCACCACTGAGACAGTTTTGGAGGAGGAATTACGCACCATAGGGGAGGAGCAGAAGCAGATGGGCAGCCTTGCCTGGACAGTCTACAAGTCCTATTGGAAAGCTGTGGGCGGGTGCATGGCTGTGTCTGTTCTTTTGTCTCTGCTCCTTATGCAAGGTATGAATGACCTTATGAAAACAGTGTTAGTTTATAGTTAGATATGTGTAGCTGTGCTGTAATTAGTCCTGTAATAAATAACTATGCATTGAAGATGTTACCTTTACTGCAGGGTCTAAGAATGTGTCTGATTGGTGGCTGTCTCACTGGATCTCCAACATAAAACCCAACGGTTCTGAACTGGTGTCTCTGACAGCAAGTCCTCTCTCTACCCTAGTGCTTCTCTCTGCAGAGACACTTGTGTGAGTTAGGATTACAAATAATATCATTAGAATTATTCTGTATTTTGTAAACAGACTGTTAGATCGCTGCCATTGTTGAGAATGTTTTTTTTTCTGAAACATATTCATCTTATTTAAGGTTTCCTTTACAAGTAAGAGGCTCATTTGGCAATATGAGCTCAGAGATGAGGTTCTACATGACTGTGTATGGTTCTTTAGCTGCATCCAATACCATCTTCACTGCTGCTCGTGCCTTTCTGTTTGCTTATGGAGCAATCCACGCTGCCACAGTCATCCATAGACGACTGCTGGGTAGTGTGCTTAAGGTAAACTGTAAATATTTTTTTATAATAATAGAGAAAGAAATAAAACAACTTTAATGCACGTCTAAGTAAACATTTATGATAGATGTTATGAAGTGTTATCAGTGTCATACAATATGTAAAAGCAGTGCTTCATTTCAAAATACAGTATATTAATAAACTGTCATTGAATTAAATAATGAAAATACAGTGGAACCTCGGAATACAAATTTAATTGGCTGCATAAGAAATTATGTAAATGCAGATAATCCGTTCCAACATATCCAAAAATATTACCAATATTACCAATTTCCAACACTATAATCATATTTTTGCATATAAAAACAATAAAAATATTTTAAAAGACAAAAATGAAGTAACATATGAAATAAATAGACATTAAAACTCACTTAACATTCATTTATGATTCCTCTTGGCACTGGCTGCTTTTTAACAATAATTTCTTTCTTAATTTCTGTTGAAAGTCACTCCCCCTTTTTTTTTTGCTATCTTCCTCGGTAACTTTCTCGAGACCCATGGTGCTATGTCTTGCACAAAATGTAAAATCGTTTTTACACTGACGCAAACAAGTTTTGAATGGCTCCTGGGCGTACACGCAACTTAGCCGACGTTTGTATCAGTTCGTATGACAAAGATGAAAAGTTCTTGCAAAATTTTATTTCTAAAGGTGAAAATTCGTAAGGGAGGGTATATTTCCATGCCGAGGTTTCACTGTGGAAGGAAATTGGTTAGTCAAAAATTAAAATGATTAAAATTAATGGCTTGGAGCTATTATATGGAGATATTCAAGTAGGCCAAAACCATTTATTAGCATTCAAATTTTATTAGCTAGATGCTGACCCTGAAAGGATTTCTGATAACATTCATAAATGTTCCTAAACATAACTCCTAATGGTCTGGGCTAAGTTAATGGCAAAATGTCTGACAGGAATTTTAGGTCATATTTCTAAATGTTCACAACTAACATTAACTAGCTAACTAACCATTACCCAGACAAATTTATGACAGGAATTTTAGTTTATTTCCTTAATTTAAGAAGAGGCTAATCTGACATGATTTCTGAGAAAGGATTTCAGTCACATTTGTAACTGTTTATAATTTTTATTCCTGACACGAGCTGATTAGCTATATAAGGCAATCTGTCAAATTTCTGACCAGGGTTATGATTATAATATTTACTACAAATATTAGCCAGGCAGCTAAATGAGCCAACCTGGAAAAACTTTTGACAGTCATATTCATAAATTATCCATATATTCTCTGGTAGCATTAGCTAGCTTCCCCCCCCCTTATTAGCTACTGTATAGGAGCTAACGTCACAGTTCCATAAATACTTACAAGGTCACATAATGTTCATAGCAGCTATGATAATCTGAACAACATAGGATTTAAAGTAATTCTGGCTAGGGTTGACATGATAGGGTTTATCAAACCTGTGCAATTTTAAATCTATGACTAGTAAAATAATAAAATAAATAATTAAAATAATTTTGCAAATACACATTGCAGTGTCTTAAATAAAGCCTTGAATTTAAGTCCTTTGTTCAGCTCTCATTCAACTAATATTTCCATATTTCATTCCAGGCGACGGTGACGTTCTTTGACACCACTCCTCTGGGCCGAATCCTAAATCGCTTCTCCTCAGACATCTATAGCATAGATGACTCACTACCCTTCGTCCTCAACATCCTTCTAGCCAATGTTTTTGGTTTGTTGGGAATGCTAGTGGTGATGAGCTATGGGCTGCCCTGGGTGCTTCTCCCTCTTGTTCCACTAGGGGTGCTGTACTACCAAACTCAGAGGTTTTATCGGCACTCCTCCCGCGAGCTTAAACGCTTGTGCAGCCTCACACTTTCTCCAGTCTATTCACACTTCTCTGAGACCCTCTGTGGCCTGGCAACAGTGCGGGCCAGTGGACACACTGCCAGGTATAGAGCCTGTCAGAGCGATGGCTCTCAACACAGCCTCTGTGTTTCCTCTTAAAGTCATCTTGTCATCTGTAAAGTCATTCATTTCACTTCATAACCCCTAAACCTAACTGTTGCCACTTGATTTATAAATATGCAGGTTTGAGGAGGAGAATGAGAGGCGGTTGGATCAGAACCAGCGCTGTGTGTTTGTCAGTAACTCTGCCATGCAGTGGCTAGATATTCGGCTGCAGATGATTGGTGTCGGTGTAGTGACCGGGATTAGTATAATCGCTGTGATCCAGCACCATATCAGATCGGTTGATCCAGGTTGGTCCTCAGCTTTCTTTACTCTTTCTTTGTATTCGCAGCATTCATTAACTTCAACTGGTCATTAACTAGCTAGACAGTTAGCCAACCTTATAGGACGCTGGGAACGGAAGTCATATACATAAACCTCAAAATCACTGTTAATTAGTTGAGATACTAAGAATGTCAGAGAAGATTTAAAACTCATCAGAATTATTTTGTTTGGTACAGTAAGTCCATAGGTACTCCACACCCATCTGTACTCCTAAATGACTCCATGTCCTTTTGTCTGATCATGCTCTAAATATTAGCGCAATTAAAGCAAATAATGTAACATGTAGGCACAGCAGTTATCCAAGTGCTTCAGTTAATACAATAGTGATGAATGTCGTCATAGACCTAGTGCTAAGTATAGCATGTCAGCGATGCTGTGAGAGAACTGGCCAGGGCCACTGCACGTGTTTCCCATGTCTTACGGCATCACAATATTTACTCAGCCTCACAACAAACATATTCTTTTAAACATGAAATCGTATACATTTTGACCATAACAAGAATATAAAAAAGCATGCGATAAAGGTGTTCAATGCTGTTTAGAAAGCCAGTGAATGCCCTGCTTAATTCATTATGAAATAGAAACATTTACATTTAGTTTATGATGATGAATGAGTCGTCAGGAGAATGAGACAATTGGATTTATTACATTTTTGTGTTACTTAGAGTGGTGACACATAAAGAATGATAATTAATTAAAATGATTTTAGTCATTAAAAAAGCTTCAGAGGTCTACATTAGTAATCTCCAGAACGAATGCACTTTAATGATTGTCCTCAATGTGAAACATCATATTCCTTATCAGTTTTTATGTAACCTTTACATTTAAGGTTTCCGTATGGTATGGAATGGAACAAGCCATAAACAAGTGAATCCTGTTATCTCTTCCATATTAGCATCTAATAATCCCTGTGACAAAGTAGCCTGAAAGCCTAAAACCCTAACCTGGAAAGCATTATTTATTGAGCTTATACTACAATCAGGAAATCTTAAAGAACGCATTGTTAGAAAGCTTTGTGTTAGCTATGAAAATATGGGACCTTTAGTGTACTTTACAAAGCTTAAACAAGTCTGTAATCATTTAAACTTCAAGTTGATGCCACATTGCTGGCGTTTGAGATAGTATCTAATGCTTAAGTTTCTGCATCTTTGTTTGGACTAGGTATGGTGGGTCTGGCTCTGTCCTATGCTCTTACCATCACTAACCTGCTGTCAGGACTGATCTTCAGCTTCGCCCAGACTGAGATGCAGCTGGTGAGTGTAGAGCGTACTGAGGAGTATTCCACCTGCATTCCCCTGGAACCTCAGCATGGCAAAGCAACGGTAAAAGAAACAGTCATGCTCAAATCCACATATAATAAGGGAGAGTTATGTGTTACAGTCATAATGCAATTATTTGCACAAACCTTGTTGACTAGGTTCCAGCTTCCTGGCCAGAGCATGGTCGAGTGGAGTTTATCGCAGCTGTTCTAGCGTATCGACCTGGGTTACCCAATGCTCTGGATGGCATCAGCTTTATGGTGAAGCCAGGTGAGAGAGTTGGCATCATTGGACGCACAGGCTCAGGGAAGTCTACGCTGTTCCTAGCACTGTTTCGTATGGTGGAACTGAACCAGGGGTGCATACTGCTGGACGGGGAGGACATCAGTCAAGTGGGGCTTTCTCAGCTAAGGTGAGCAATCAGCCCGTATGATGACACTTTTAGTACTTTGTTCAAAAGGAAATTCTCCATTAAACAAGCCCTATTATTCAAGTTTTAGTTCATTTCAGGCTTTCAGATGGGTCTCCAGTATGGCATAACCCTGGAAGTTAACTTAGCTGATATTTTGAAGTGGAAAAGGAAATATAAAGAGAAACTTAAGAGATTTACAGGATTATCCACCACCCACCACATGGTTTATTCTTCTCATCTATTGACTACAGAGTATTGTAGTCACTTACTGTCAGTCAATAGTTCTGCCAGTCGTGGCTCCGCCCTCGTGTCTACAACCATATATCAGTGGTGCTGCTCCTGGTGGAACTAACTAACCTTGACTGGTGGACCTGGCAACCAGCAGTTAGTGTAATAAACAGGGGTTGTTTTAAAGGGGAATAAACCATGGAGATTGTGGACAATCCTGAAAATCTGTGTAACATTTTGCTTTATATTTCCATTAGAGTATCAACTATGTTAGGTGGGACCTTTAATACCAGGATTTTGGTAAATACTGTACAACAGGATGAAATTTGTAATATTGTACCACTATAAATTATAAACACTGTAGTATAACACAAGTAGGTGGTGTTATTAATCACAGACTATAAATGTACCATTTCTCAAAAACAATAGCAAGATGAAAAAATATTTCACCACATTTTTTGTTCACCTTGTCTTATTCACAATCATGATGTTCATTGTAGGTCTAAGCTGGCTATCATCCCCCAGGATCCCTTTTTATTCTCTAGCTCTGTAAGGGAGAACCTTGACCCCTGTGGGCGTCGCCCAGAGCATCAGCTACTAGATGCTTTAGAGCAGTGTCACCTAGGAGATGTAGTTCAAAGAATAGGTACAGTATGTTCCCATCAGAGAGTCATATCTATGTTAAGTGTGCATGAGAAAATTATATTTTGTGTCTGTTTTTGTTTGTTTTTGTCCTGTTCTTCAGGGGGATTGGATGCTACAGTTGGAGAGAGAGGAAAGTCTCTTTCAGTTGGCCAAAGGCAGCTGCTTTGTCTTGCTCGGGCGCTTCTGACTGAAGCTAATGTGTGTACATGTTCAGATCAGTGCTTAGATTTTTCATCAAGCAGACCAAAATAAAAGCAATGCACACTGCAATACTTTACCGTTTTGTTGCCTTCTTTGTAGGTTTTATGTATTGATGAAGCTACAGCCAGCGTAGATCACAAGACTGACATGCTGCTACAGAAAACTATCCGAGAAAGATTTAAGCACAAGACAGTGCTTACTATTGCTCATAGGTAAGTGCCATAATATTTTTAATTTACAGTATGTCTCTCCTATGTTATTTATTTATGTAGTCTTTTTTTCAGTTTGATATCATTTTCTCTATATTTTGGTCAGTTCCTACCCATTAACCCATTAAAAAGATGCTTGCTAGAGTTCTGGCTTGTTGCTTTGGTGGATTTGAACTCGAACCTCAAGGTCCTGAGTGAAAGCTTTTCTTTGGTGGCACACAGGAACCTAGTCGTTTGCCAGTTTACATTTACATTGAGCATTTGGTAGACGCACTTATCCAGAACGACTTACATTTTTATCCAATTTTTTTTACATCTGAGCAACTGAGAGTTAAGGGCCTCCCTCCCAACTTGGTGGTGTTGGCGTTTGAACCTGGGCCTTTCCGATCAGTAGTCCAATGCCTTAACCATGGAGATACCCCTCATCCCGTAGTTTCACATCATCCTCACCTCATCTTGTTATATGATAACAAGAGAAGTGTCTTAGCCAAAAATGATTTTCAGTGAACCTTAAAGTTTTTTTAAGACTAAAGAAAACTTGAATCTCTAGAGTTACAGGACAATTTATTGTGTTATGTCATTTTGATAAAAGTAAATTGATCTCGAGTGATAACTGGTTCACACAACATCAGAAAACAGGTCACCAACATCTACTCAGCTTTCAGCAGGCATTTCTCATAGTTAGTGCAATCACAAAACTGAAGTAGGTACAAAGCCGAGGCAGTCTTTTTATTGACAAGAACTGGGAACTGGTGACCTTGGATCTTCTGTGTAGTTATATATTTAATTATTTTTTGTTTATTTTCAAAAGACAATTTTGGTTCCTTCACCTTGTGTATCACTCTCTCTCTCGCTCTCTCTTTGACATTAAACAGACTCAATACAATCATGGACTCCGACAGGGTTCTGGTGATGCATGCTGGGAAGGTGGTGGAGTTTGACAGCCCATCTTCTCTGCGCAAGAAAGAGATTCAGTTTTTTAGAAACTTCTATATGGAACAGACAAATGAATGATAATAATGGCAAATAATGGCAAGGCTAAATGAGCCTGAACATTAGCATTGGTCTTAATCAGTCGTTTTTACAGATTTTGTATCAGTTTGGTAAAAACTCAAATAGGCTGCGAATACTTTACATAATGTTTACATGATGACACCTGTGTTTGGTGTATGACAACTGTGTCATGGGTGTATAATAGTTTAGATTATAATTTATGAGAAACCTGCTTCCTGTTTTATACTCTCGTCACACATTTTAAATAAATACCGATCAACCATAACATTAATACCATTAACAGTAAACTCACATACGTTTTAGGTTCCCCTTTTGCCATCAAAACAGGTCTGACCCCTCAGGGCATGACTGTACATAGCCTCTGTACAAGGTGTGCTGTGGTTTCTGGCATCAGGAAATTAGTTGCAGGGTGGAGCCTCTGTGGATCAGACTTGTTTATCCAGAACATCTCATGGATACATGATCAGATTGAGATTTTATAGACTGGTTCAACAACTGTTTGCCTTCCCATATACACCAAGCTGTGATGCACTAGGTCTTCTGATACCTTTCTATGATATTTTCATCAACTTGAGCTACATTAGCTTACCTGTGGGATCGGACCAGAAGGCTGGCCTTTGCTCCCCACAGGCTTGGGTGTCCATGATCCTGTAACCAGTTCACAGTTCCCTTGTATGTAATTCATAATCAATGTTATTCAGTCCACCTGAAGGTGGTATTAATGTTATGGCTGATCAGAGTACATGTCTATGATTTATCTAGAGAAAAGTTTATTTGCAAAAGTGGGGAATTTTGTTACAATTTATAAAAAACTATATTAAACAGGTTAAAATAGATTACACAAAAACAAACAAGGAAACAAAAAGAAAAACCAAGCCTCCATATTTAACCTTTATTTTTCTTGGCCTGTGCTTAAGGATAATGTACTCTGCCTGTTTTTATTACTGTCACCAGATAATAGGGACAAATGCTCAAGTGCCTGTTATTGTAATATTACTTGAACTTGTATAATGTTATATAATTATATAATATAATTTGTTGTGTAAATAGAATTAAAAAACACTTTGATTTTAATGATTACAATTTTTCACAGTTGAAGACTTTCAATAAAGTATTTTACTTCCTTCTTCATGTCTTTTTTTTCCCTCAAAACCTAGGTTTCTTGTACAGTATGTATAAACTGTAGATTATTTGGTATTCCAAACACTCCATTGTTTGTGTTTACTCTGTGTTGTCAACGCTCATCATCTGCATACCAGGTGTGTTCTGCTAAATATTCATCCCCACCTACAGCGCTTAATTGAACAGTAGTGGGTGTCTTCTATGAAAGTTAAATGCCTGAGTCATATGGGAGGATTAAAGGCGTGGACACTGTTTTTTTTTTTTCTTTCTTTTTTTTGGAAATGTATTCATTGAAGGTAGGTTTTTTTTTCCTAGATGGAAAGATGTCATGAGATAGAAATTCACAGGCTTGGCAGGGTGTCCATAATCGTGCAATTGAGGTTAAACCTGTTTGTTGACTGTTGCGGCGTTTGCTGCCTTTAAGATTTCCTCTTAAACAGCCAATGACATGAGCAGGTAAACACAGTCATACTGCTCCGTCTACAGTACCACATCAACATGGAAAGTTGACACATCCAGCTCTGAATCGAAGATCGACACAATCTTAACAAAAAGTCAGGTAAGACTACTTACTTTGTTCATTGATAACATGTGTACAGAAATTTGTGCTCTAAATAGATTTTTTTTTTTGGTTATTTCTGTTTCATTACTAGGAGTCAAGTATGGCTAATGAATCTGTTATAACTAAGTGTGTTTCTGTGTATGCCTTTGAATTGGAGTGAAATACGCTGGGTCAAATATAGCCATGAAAATCTTTCTCACTCTATGCTCATAAGCATTCGAACATGAAAATGGAAAATTATAATGTAGCAAATGGATGCAAATACCATACTAATTTTTTGTGCTTTTAATGCATGCATTGACAATGAATTGTCTTATCAACCTAAAAAATAACTATTCGTCCCAAAATAAACAGTAAAATACCTTAAACACGTTTTTTAACAATAACAAAATTTTTAACATTGATAGTTGAACTAATGTTGCCAAGGTGGAATTTATTAAATCTGTCTCATTTTGCAAAAATGTCAATATGTAGAATGCCCCAGCAGCACCTTTTGCCACTGCACGCAGTTGTTTAAGTCAGAGGGTGTGGTTCAGTACACATCTTCTTAGTTCTGGTCAAACCCGTTTTCTAAACCACAACACAAATACTTTAAGGTTTCGGGTCAGAGTCTCTGCTCTCGCTATCATTCCTGTGTGATGATCATGAAAGAATTCAGAGCTTATAAGAAGATTCACTTAGAAAGATAGGAACACGGTCTCCAAAAGTTTTGTACTGAAAGAAGATTTGACCTGATTTAAGTTTTTATTGTGTGCTTTTACCTTTGTTTATTTTTTTTATTGTCCATGAGGAGCTATTGTAGTTCATACACTCCTCATGTTTCTCACTGTGTTCTACCAGGCACGGAATTAGTTTCGGTGTTGAAATGGTATGTGATTAATATTAGTCGCACAATAGTAAAAAAAAAAAAAAGATTTACTGTATATAAATAAAATAATTCAATATTTAGTGCGTATTTCATAGTTGTTTATGCACCTAATTATAGCGGCAAAGCCAAGGAAATCTGGACAACAATCAAATGACTAGAAAACAATTATGATATATACATTAAACACTGATCATTAATATCACTACCATGTGAATTGTATAACATTTATATTCAGAGGTGGAAAGAGTAATAAAATTTTGTACTTAAGTAAAAGTACTGTTACTTTAGTGAACTTTTACTGAAGTACA
>JAQQZT010000007.1:5662757-5708465 GCA_030068275.1 Clarias platycephalus | reverse complement strand
TATTATTTTTCATTTTCATTCATTTATTTTTTACTCAGTAGTGAATCTGATTTAAAATGTAGTGAAGTACAATACTTCAAACAAAACATACTTAAGTAAAAGTAAAATTACAGATTTAAAAAAATACTTTAAAAAGTACAAGTACACAAAAAATCTACTCAATTACAGTAATGCGAGTAAATGTAATTCATTACTTTCCACCTCTGTGGGTTATCAAACACTGTTTTGACTGTGACGGTAGAAAGCGTCATCCTTAACTTTTACTTTATGCTGTGATTATTGATGTGTGATTATTATTATTATGTGATTATTAAAACGGGCAATTTGGGAACACAAATTAGCCTTATCTGCATGTCGTTGGCATGTTGGAGGAAACCGGAGTACACAGAGGAAACCCACCAAGCATGGGGGGGAACTCGCAAACTCCGCACACACAAATCGAACCCTCGTCCCTGAGGATGTGAGGCCACAGCGCTAACAACTACGCCAACATACCACCTGCCTGAACGTATTTTGTGTTGTTAAACACAAGTTTGTGTGAAATAATTACAATTAGTCAAGTTTCATTTTAAGAGTTATGAAAGTTAATATCATCCCTTAACTGATACAGTATGAGCCAGAATATTCATTCATTCATTCATTCATTCATTTCCTGTACCGCTTTATCCTTATATACAGGGTCGCGGGGGCCTGGAGCCTATCCCAAGAAACTTAGGGCACAGAATATCTGAAAAGTTATTCAGTACTCTACTTGTTTGCTAGCACTTGCTGTTGTGAAGAAAATGTGCTAATAATAAAGGATGATGTTTACACTATTGAAGACTGGCTTTGTTAAAAGTTTATTCAGAGATGTGTTTAGGGGCTGGGGGACTTTTTGTAGTGAATATTCAGAATGTCCACGTAGCTGGGTGAAAGAGCTTTCGGCGCTAGTCGGAGGTATTCGGCCCTCTGCCACCATTTTGTCTCACTCACTTCCGGGTTTCTCGGCGCTGGCTTGGTTCGCTGCTGAAGCATTAAAAGCAGCGGCTTCGCTTGAGGATTTTATTCTTTTTTTTTGTTTGTTCGTGTTTAGTTGAGAGTGATAGTTTTATTAGTTTCGTGTTGTACTTTGGCACAGGGCTGTTTAAGCGACCGAGCCATGAAGCTCCGGTTCTCCGACTCGTTAGCCTTAGCGTTAGTGATTTAGTTTCCAGGTTTGTTTTCTTGAACTGGTCAGTGTTGTATATATTTAAAAATAATAATAATAATAATAACCCGGTTTCTTTCAATGCTGTTGGAGACAAGAACGGCTGACTAGCCCCAGGTAAGAGACACAGACATGGGAAACGCCTGAAAAACACGTTTATTGGTTTCTTAATGTTTTATCAAGCATTTCGGTTTCTAGCATACAGCAGGAGTTTACTGCACAGAAGACAGCGCTCAAGTTATTCAAGTTCTCGTTCTTTTTCCACCCAAAAAAAAAAACAGACAAAAACATTTAGCAGCGATTCTTGTCAGTGTGTTGTGCCAGTGTGAGCGCATTGTTACTGTGACTTTGACTTGTTTTGCTGCTTCACAAACATCGCCATTTACCTGCCGGACCATTTCCTCGTTCGAGTACTGGAATGAAAATGCTTTCGAGAAGCAATGCTTTTTTCAGACAGTGCTCATGTCAGGTTGTTTGGCTGTGTATGTATATGTGTACGTGTGTGTGTGTGTTACATGCTGATAAAACCTTTTGTTTAATGTATGACGTTGATGATCATTTAGAAGGATCAGCAGGCGCGTGCCATGTTGGTCAGACTCACCTGAGAACAGGAAACCACAGAGAACCTCAGACTGCAAATCTGTCCTCTGCTCTGAGATCTAACAGCAGACATGCACATCCTCTTTAAGATGTAGTCATTATAGACAGCAAGTGATTAATCTCATACTGAAATTTTCAATTTCAACAATTCTCCCCCTCAAGATTGTTCTGACAGACTGTCCAGGACAGACTTGCTTTAATTTTATTATAAATTCCTATGATTTCTGATTTGTTCTTTTTAATGCATGCATTTAGTTTTTTTTTTATTTTTTTTATTTTTTTGCACAGAGCATGTTTAATCACGCGAGCTGCATTTCTTGTTTCCAGCCTCACACCTCTATTGCCGGTTTGGTTGCTGGTGATCCTGCTGAGCAACATTCCACTTGGAACTTGACGAAGCAGCGTATCGTTCATATCTGAGTTTATGTCTCGTATAGAAGAGTGTTCGTTTACATCGTGTTCAAAAAAAGTTTGGAAAGTACAGGGGAATGGAAAGCCTAATCAGCATCCTATCGGACTGGTTTTGGGAGCATTAGTGATAAGCAGGAAGGAGGAAACGACAAAACAAGTTTGTTAGTTTTTTTTTTTCCCCACACCTTTGAATATGTTTAGGTTTATTTGCATGTAAAATATAGAATCGGGTACTTTATAGCACAGCCAGTGTCAAAGCTCTGTTCAAACATTTACACACTCTCAACAATAAAAAAAAAAATACTAAAAGTGCTACAACAGGGAATCCCAAAAAGCCCAGTACATAGGGGGGAAAAATTTTAATCAGCATTTTTAGTACTTTTAACAATGGTCATTTTCGCTAAGCAACTTTACCGAATCAAAAAAAATATATAAGGAAATGAGTTTGAAAAGTTTGAGGAAATATTAGTTTTT
The DNA here is from genome assembly GCA_030068275.1 of Clarias platycephalus. Classification (NCBI taxonomy): domain Eukaryota; kingdom Metazoa; phylum Chordata; class Actinopteri; order Siluriformes; family Clariidae; genus Clarias; species Clarias platycephalus. The sequence continues at coordinate 5,705,794 of JAQQZT010000007.1, read as the reverse complement.
TTTATACTTGGTTTATATTAGATATGTTTTTAAGAATGACTTTGGCAAAAGATGAATGTATTGAAATGTCTGGATCAGGGGGTGTTAATTTCCCCCAGGTATGTGTGTAAGCTGTTGGAACGTCCTCTATATCTTTTCTTGATGCTTATCATATGGTGATATTATCATATGGTCCATATGGTGATATCATAAAAGGTGCAACCTTTAAGATGCAGGCTGTTTTTCACCTGAAATTATGTATGTAGTGTACTTTCAAAGTAATTTAAGGTAATTAAATGAATCATTATTAGATTTTAGATGAAATAAATCCAGGTAAAAAAGGTGTGCATGTAATAGGAAGTCAGTGATGAGCACAAGTTCTAGCACAAGTGAAATGTTTCATATTTGTTTTAGTGTACCAATTTCTTTTTTTGTTTAAATAAAATGAATGAACACTTGAGCATGAAAAAATGTTTCAAACAATTTCATGTTTCATTTCAATTTCATGTCTTTGATTTGCAGAGCTTTTGTGAGCAGAAAAACAGCTGCTGAGACTGAGGTGGTAGTGACCAAACTTGGAGAACCGGCAAAATGCCTATTCCTCCACCACCACCTCCTCCTGGACCTCCACCTCCCCCTACTTTCAGCCAGGTAGCTGCAGTACAAAGCGTCCACCATACAGTCTCTGAATCTCTCTGTTTACTAATGCCATTTCATTTATTATTTATTCAGATTCCATTGTGTTGCACTGAGCATTACAATAGTGATGACACAATGATATAATAAGGTTAAGTGATTTAGATGTGGCTTGATTTGAGCCTCTGTCAAGAATGAATCCTTTTTTTTGCCTTTTTTTTTTCTTGTACAGGCCAACACTACCCCTCCCAAGCTGTCACGTGATGAAGCTAAAGGAAGAGGAGCCCTGTTGTCAGACATATGCAAAGGGGCCAGGCTGAAAAAAGTCTCAAACGCCAATGACAGAAGTGCGCCTGTTCTTGAGAGTAGGTCGCCGAGATAAGAGCAGCACAATCAAGAGAACTTATTAAAGAGGAAACGTTAATGTTTGACTAGACCTTCATTATGGCTAATCATCCATCGTGTGTGTGTGTGTGTTTGTGTGTGTCTTCTTAGAATCTGGAGGGGGTGGAGGTGGTGGCAGCAGCAGCGGAGGAGGAGGAGGAAGTGGAGGGGGCTTTGGTGGTGGCTCTGGACCAATGCCAATGGGAGGCTTGTTTAGTGGAGGAGTGCCCAAACTTCGTCCAGTGGGAGGTAGTTTTATAAGGTCCTTAACAAAGAATGACTGTCAGTCATCTTTAGGAGGACTCACTTGAGTTATTCTCTTAATAAATTCCTGAGTTTGTAAAATATATTGATGTTTCACACATTTATCTCATTCTATAAAACAATCACACTTTCATAAAGGCTGGTTGAGCTTTGTATAAATCTCTGATGGAATTCTTTAACTTAACATCTCATACAAATTAGTTAAACTACAGACTATTTAACTTTTATATTTTAATGCTTTAAAAATATTACAATTCTGTACAACTGTTTTGTGTAAAAAAAAAAATATATATATATATATTATTATTATTATATAATTCATTCATTCATTAATCTTCAGTTCACTTGCTTGTTATCCTGGTCAGAATTGTGGTGGACCCAGAGCCTATCATGGAGCACCGTGTGCGTCTTATCACGGGTGTATGAGAATAAACCGCAGGGCACCGCCTACACACTGCGTACAGACTTTAACAAATTGCTTCACACCTATTTGGCATAATCAATCCATCAAGTGGTTTGTTTTTGGGAGGTGTGAGGAGAACCTCAATGGAACATGTGAAAATCCTTCTATAGCTGAAAAGAGTTGGGGTTTTTTTCAGGGTCAAAAAGTATTATTTTGCAGTTTGGGTTTGAATCAGTACCTGGTTTTGAGCCAATCTATTAATCATGCCTCAAAAAATTAAATCTACGATTCCCAAACTTGGAAAAACTGAAACTAATATGTTACAGTATATTAATAATCGGCTTTAATTTTGGAGGGACTTAAAAAAAAAAAAAAAAAAAAAGACATTTTACCAAACAATTCAGCAATGTAATATGGATTAAACAGCGAGTGGTGTTGATGCCGTTGTATCTCTTTATAGACGGCACCGCTGGCAGAGCAGCACTTCGGCCTCCAGGTTCGCGTCCCGCTATGCCCCGTCCTACGAGTCAGCAACCAAGCGAAGACCGATCCTCACCCCCTGAGCAATCTAGGAATCCTCGCCCATCGCTACCTGACATTTTGAAACCGAGCAGCGGCGGCATCTCTGCGAAACCCGGCAGCTCTGCCCCTCCTCCTCCACCTCCTTTCAATCGCCGTGGCAATAACCCCCCTCCCACTCACAGTCAGAGCTCTGGTCGTTCTTATGGGGTAGAGAAGCCCCTTCCACCATCAAGTACGAACAGAGCACCTCCTCCTCCATCACCTGCACGTGAAGCACTGGCAAAAGCTACTTCTCGCTCTTCACCTGTGATTGCATCATCTCTACCACCCCCTCCTCCTTACCGACAGCCCCCTTCAGTGGCTAACGGTGATCCACCACCTGAGTTGCCCCAGAGGCGGAACTCGCTTCACAGGAGGAGCAGTGGGCACGCTCGTAGCCAAGCCCCACCCCCACCACCGCCTCCATCCCAGCAAAACAGCCGACCACCACCGCCAGCTCGGGACCCTCCAGGGCGCAGACATGGTGACTCGAAGTTATTTTCTGTTAGAAATGTTTGTAAAAATTCTTATGCTTCTTTAAAAAAATTTAGCATGTTTGTTTTTATTATTAAAGGCCCTCAAGTTCCCCCTGCTGCATCGCGGAACGGGACTCGTGACGCACCCCCTCCTCCTCCTCCCCCGGCCCGCCTACAAAGTGGTAGCTCCCAAAGTTCCTACGAGAGCCGATCGAGGCACCCGCCGCCCGTCTCTTCCAGTCGCCAACCCACATCACATCCTCCTCCACCTCCACCTATGCGCAACGGACATACGTCTGTCCCTAGGAGTTTCACTGGTGAGTCTGCATTAGCTTATTGGAGACATTCTCAAGATTATATTTTGATTATATTTTGGCCCTTTTTAATTTTTTAATTTTTTTGGGCCTCAGTGAAGGGGACATTCTAATGCTACAGTGTGTGTGTGTGTGTGTGTGTGTGTGTGTGTGTGTGTGTGTGTGTGTGTGTGTGTGTATATATATATATATATATATGTAAACTAAGCATATGGTGTTTATTTCCAAGCTATGATTTTCACATCTAATTTACGCTTAGCACCATGTGCAGTCCGATTGTTTCGTATACTGCTGCAGGCTGCTATTTGCTGCGATTTTGTCACAGTATTCAGCAGAATATTACAAAACCAGGTGTTTATCTGCGTTAGACAGAGTGTCTGTCTATGTAACTTGACTTTGTGTGACCAGAAGATTGAAGTTTTTTTTTTTTTGATTGAAGATTATGAAAACCGCTTGAGAGTACACGACAGGTCAAGTTTAGACGTTTGCCTTCAAACATTAGTGTCTGATTATAGTTTTTTAACTTTTGGTGTTATCAGTGGCAGGAAATAGCACTACAGTCAAATGATCTCCTAGGAATTCAAATCGGGCCTCTGCAGTTCCTCTTCATGTAAACCAATGCAGAGATCATCTGAATTTCAGTTGTTTGGGGAGAAGCATGTCTATAATCCTCATTGTTTGACTCCCAGGTGAAGTTCATGGTTAAATGTTTTAGAAAATGTAGAAAAGGAAATTAGTTTTTTCTTTTATTAATTTTTTTATTCATGATGAAAGAGAAACTGATAGTATATACAGTAATAATATGGCTATGGCCTAGATCATCCAGGATACTTTGTGCTGTTGTTATACAGATGACATGCAATAAGTAGAACTTACTTATAGGAATAAGTAAGCACCTTCTTGAAAATGAGTTCACTTTTTTTTTTTTTTTTTTTTTAAAGAACAATTCAATAAAACCATTAAACAATCTAATTTATTGCTTAAAAACTCCCACAGCTGCTTCATAAAAACCCTTTTCAAATGCCAATAAAGCATCCCATTTGTGTAGTATAGAAGGATTTCTTTAATAGGTAAAGTATGAAACTATTCTTGTGTATCCTTGTTTCCCAGATGAGTTTGAATCCAAGTACTCCTTCCATCCTGTTGAGGATCTGCCACCTCCAGAAGAGTACAGACAGTTCACAAAAATCTATCCCAGTAAAACCTATAAAGGTGAGCATAATTTTTTTTTCTTCAAATCACTCCTCTGTGCTAAATATATATGAATATATGTAAACAATTTTAACAGTTTCTGCAATATATCCACAATATGAGAAAAGCATTTCTGTAAGTGCGTTTACATGAGCCGTAATATTCCACTTATAATCAGAATATAAGACCAAAACTGCATCATGTAACCATATCAGTTGGAGCAGTCTAGCTAGATCCAGAACAATCAGAATGAGAGGAGGGGTGTAAACCTTTGATAAGCTAACTTGCTTCCATTCCGGATCACAAAGCTCAGTGAGAACAGCTTAATCCCATCAGTGTTTTCTTCAGGCTTTCCCAAAGTGGCTTGTTGGCAGAAGAAGGAGCACTGATTGGCTTACTTTCACATACAGTAAAGTATCCCTTGTCTTGCACATTTGAGTGTTTTCCCTGCTCTTACACACCCACTTCAAATCAGAAATTGGTTGATTTGTTAAACCAGGTGTGCTGGGAGTTCTAAAAACACTAGAGAGGCAGGGTGTCCTCCTGGGACAGGGTTGAGAACCTTTGATCCAATCGGTCATAGAAATTCTTGTAAAGAATCAAAACGCAGAAGATGGGATTAGAGAAATCTTCTTCTGGTATTTTTGTCAGATGAATGTGAGGTCACAGCAAATAAGGGTATAAGGGGGGTTCCGTCTCTCCCTGTCTAAATTGCATTGAGATTGTACACTTTTTAAGAGCTAATTTTGGGTTCTACATGAATATATACACAAGCAAAAAGAGTTCTTCTTGTTAATCAATCAGTTGTGAAAGAGGGTCTGATATCATGTCTGATAAACTTTCTGCATTTTCTCTCCCTACAGCCACGACACGGGGAGCTCCACCTGCGCCACCTGTTGGGAGATGATGTGCACTCAAAGAGAAAAATGGCTAAACCTTATCGTGGAATCGAATTATACACATATACATGTACACACACCATCACCGCTGTATGCAAAAGAGACCAGAAGCTGTCTTTTAGCAGAATGCAAAATGAAACTTTACCTGACTAACTGAAATATTCTCAGGTGAGGAGGATTTAGGCCATTAGGTAATAATAATGATAATAATAATGTGACCAAACTTTTGCACATATGTTTAAAAGATTTAGAAGTTGCGTTCATAAATAAATAGTAACTATGCATTCCAAGTGAAAAAAAGACACTTTTTCATAAATCTAAAATATAATGAATGTTTAAGCACACTACATGATGTCTGAAAAGCTCCAGCCGGATGTACCTCGAGACCAGAGAACACTGTAAAGTGTCATGGTCCTGATCAGTTCATATGTACTTTCTGTTAAGTGTTAAGAGGACCCAAACTACACAAGCTATATATGCATTCCACATTCTTTGTGTAACAAACCATTTTTGTAGCACTTGTTAATCATCATTAACACTATTAGAGTGCAAGGAGAGATTGTAGAAGGTAATCAGTAGACAATCGTTGCATTATAACACGTAAACAGTGACTTTTTTTTGTCACAGAATAATAATTTAAATTGAATTACTATATTATAACCTGTTTCTCTCATAAGGGATCAAATGTGTCATTATTAGATAAAAGGTTTATAACTGTTATTAAAAAAAAATCGTGTTGATTATTTGGCCAACATGATTGTTTTGGGGGACTATACAATTTTTAGTTGTACAAACCTTAAATACTTCTAAACTTCATCTATGGAATTGATGTGGATGAATATTTAAGCACCCATTTGTTTTATTTTTCAGCTAAAGTGGGTTGCCAAAAAACGTGCAAGTGCATTGTTTCTATCTGTGAAAAGGGATTTTTTTTTTTTTTTTTTTTTGGTATTGATTTAGCAAATTTTAACCACTTCTGTAGAACTGACCAAATGCATACCTTAAGTGCCACTAAGCCCACTATGTATTTACAGTAGGCTCTGCCATGTTTGTGTCAAGGGCCTGGTTGTATATGTGTGGTGCGAACTGTGCTGCTGAAAATACCACAGTCTTCTCCGGTTTTTATCTCGAATTACTTCGAATCACGTCAAATGCTCAAGCATAATCGACTGTTTCCAATCTTTCACTAATTTACTGATACCATTTTTTAAAATGCAAAATCTAAATGTAATGTATAAAACACTATGTATGTAGATATTTTATTGTGTATAAAAGAATATTGTGTATAATGTATAATATAGAGAATTAAACATCAGCCTATAATTGAGCATATGACAGAAGATTATTAATAGCAAAGGATCAAGCCTGGTTTATTAACAGGACCCTTTAGTACCAGGACACTTTTCCTGTTTTATTGACCAGGAGACATATTATGAAGTATGTTGTTTTCACATTTTTCTTGGCTAATTGTAATTTTAAGTAAGTTACAGTGGCCTTGCCAATTGTTCACATTGCTACGTTTAGGGTGTGCGTGTGTTTGTATGTATGACTTTTTCTTGTTAAATTTTAAATAAAACGGTTATGGGGGAAAATATCATCTGCTTTTGCTTGTTCTTGTTGCTTATATACATCGTTAAAGTTTAATAAAGACCGAAAGTTCGAGTATTTCACCGCATATTATCACCTCAGATAAAGAGAATTCATACTGGCTTTAAAAATTTCCCGGGAATTCTTCCCCCCTCAGAAGTCTTATCAACAAAGCAAATACCCGCCAACTAAACGTAGCCCAACCCTTCAAGGGGCGGGGCCTGTGCTCCTATTGGATGTTAACACCCCTTGAGGTTAATCTAGCCAATCAGGACTCAGCTGAGTGTGCGAAAACGCGCCAGCTGGTGTGTAAAGTGTTTCTCAGAGCGGAATAGCGCGCCACTTGTGTGTGAGACGAGAAGCTTTCCTGAGCGTTTTGGTGACTGGAAAGGGGGAAAAAAAGCAACATTTTAATCCTGACATTAGGTAAGAAACAAGAACTGCATGAATTACATTTATTTATTTAGACGTATGTGTGTAATATGTAGAGCTGTGTATAAAGTGCAGGGGTTTAAACCCGGAAGTGGAAGATGTGCGGCGTGCTGCTTGGCGCCAAATACAAGAATGAGCTACTTGTGTCGACTAATTCGCCAAAAACATACTTGCAAACCAGGAATTAATTACAGAACTTCAAATGTATCTTTTTCCTTTTTTTTTTTTTTTTTTACTTGTTTCTTGCAAGCTGTTTGATGTTTAATTTTTTAGTTGCTTTGGCTTTAGGCGCCAAGAGGAGCTCACTGAGCAGGCCAGGCTTTAATTTACTACCGTACAGATGTTTTGACTTTTGTTATACTCTCCTGAGCTGGCAGAATTTATTATTATTTTAATTTACTTATTAAACCGTATTGAGCAAACAAGCATTGCTTCAGATGTGATCTTCATTTTAGAAAAATTGTATTTCATTTTTCTCCTCAGCTATATCCTGGTCTGGTGAAAATGCCGAGCACTCGCTCTCAGAGACAACCAACCCTTCAGTTCCCCAAGCGCAAGTCCTCCAGGATCACTTCCCAACCCAAAAGTTTATCTCGGCCTGACCCGGAGCATGTCCTGGATCCCCGGACCATCCCCTTATCTCCCAGAAAGACAAACTTGGGGGTCAGAAATGTCCCTCTTTCCCCCATGAAGCCGGTTTCGGACATCCAAAACATTTCTCTTTCTCCCAGAAAAGCAAGCGTCACAGACATCCGGCCCATTCCCCTGTCCCCGCAACACCACACGCTCCAGAGCATGCGTCCATCCGAGAGACTGCCTCTGAGCCCCAGAAAGCGTACAGGTATTACAAACAGTGAGCTATTTTTTTATTTTTATTTTGTGCATACACAATGTATATAAAAATACTGATCGACCTGTTTATTTCTATCTTCCTCATAGGTGATGAGAACGGATGCAACATGCCACAGTCTTTACTCGGTTCTCCTCCTAAACAGAGATGCCCCTCACTAGGCTCCCCTCGCAAGCTGTCCTTTAACGAGAACACCCCCGTCTTCACATCTCCTCCACGGGCTGCCCCGGTGGACTTTAAAGTACCTACTTCACCCGCAGTTTGTCCTTCTCCCAAATGCTTAAAAGAACCTGCTAAAGCCGAGTCTGATGCGCCAGAGAAGGCTCCGACCCCTGTTGCCAAAAGTATGGTTCTATTTATCATATTATAGTCTACTTTTGTTTGAAAAGAATGTATGTGTATATAATGTATAAAAATTTTTTAATATCCATGTTTTTTTGCTACTGTTTTTCAGAATCGCAGTACCAGTGTGTGAAACAGGCTCTTCACACAGCCGTGCCTGAGCGACTGCTCTCGAGAGAGACGGAGCGAGGGGTTATCGTGTCCTTCCTGGAGAAACACGTGGTGCCGGGTAATCCGTCCAGCTTGTACATCTCTGGAGCTCCTGGAACGGGGAAGAGTGCCTGCTTGAACTGTGTGCTTCAAGAACGCAAGGTGGGATTTAACGAACAGATCTCAGGAAGGCTACGGAATAGATACTTGCTTATGCAAAGCTACACTGGCGAGATGCATTAAAAATAAAATTCCTTTGCTGGTTTTTCAGGATTTCCTAAAAGGAGTGCAGACTGTGGTGATCAACTGCATGACCCTGCGTAGCTCACATTCGATCTTCCCCCTTCTGGCTGAAAAACTAGGACCGTCCAGAGGTTACAGCAACGGCAAGCTTGAGAAACTGCTGACCAGTTCAGGCCCCACTGTGTAAGTCTGTTACTTATCCGCGACACACTCTGTCTATCTGCAATGGGCTTTATATAATTAGTGTAATCGCGTGTCTCTGGCAGTCTGTTGGTTCTGGATGAGATGGATCAGCTGGACAGCAAAGCCCAAGATGTTCTCTATACCATCTTTGAATGGCCTTATCTTCCTAAGTCGCGGCTGTGTCTAATTGGTAAGGTCTACGTCATGTGGTCTTTACACACAACATACGATGGTGTTCCCCAAGTTAACGCTTTGGTTTGTTTAATCTTTCAATTCTCAGGTATTGCAAACGCCCTCGACCTGACGGACCGTATTTTGCCCAGACTGCAGGCGAAGCCCCACTGCAGACCGCAGCTGCTTCACTTTCCACCGTACAGCCGCCAGGAGCTGGCAGCCATCGTCCAGGACCGGCTCACACAGGTAATCCATCACTCACATACACACGTCCATATATAGGCATGCATTTTGATATTGATCATTTTTGCACTTGTTACTAGGAATTAAAGTTTTTTAAAAAACTTTATCCCTTCTACTCTTCCAGGTGACGGGAGAAGGTGTCCTCGACGCTGCTGCTGTTCAGTTTTGTGCCAGAAAGGTGTCCGCAGTCTCGGGAGACGCCAGAAAAGCGTTAGACATCTGCAGGTATCCGAGAGCTCTGGTTAAAGTGGCTTATACAGCGAGTTGCGTTTGTGTAGGCGTGATTTTTCTAATGTGCATTTCCCTCCCTGGCACAAACAGGCGAGCCGTAGAGATGGTGGAGTCTAATGCCCGGTCCAGAACGTCTTCTGAATCAGCAAACACTAACACGAAAGGTAATCGTGAGTAAACAATCTTAAAATGTGAATTCATAAGTAAGAGGGAGCTGATTTTAAAAACAAGTGATTTATTTATTTATTTTCCCCCTCTCTCGTTGCAGCTTCACGTGTAAGTGTTCCTCAGGTGGCGCGGGTGCTGTCGGAGGTGTATGGAGACCGCATGGCCTCCAGCGGGGGAGAGGAAGGAGAAAGCTTCCCTCTGCAGCAGAAATTGCTGGTCTGCTGCCTGCTCCTGCTTACACGCAACGGCAAGAGCCGAGAGATCCAGCTGGGCAAGGTGAGCTTTGGGGGAGCTTTGAGGCAAATCAAGTAAATAAAATGGTCTTTTGGGCTCATTTTGGGGACGTCAACAAAAGAGCTTTGGGTGGAGGGTGAGACAAACCAAACTCCTGTTGGCCACTCTGTCTTAGTAGTGCGTTCCGTTCGAGGCTACCTGATTCTGAGGGTGTGCCTAGTGCGATACTCTATGGAAAGTTTCTTAAATAGAATCATTACTGAATCCATGAGACATGGATCCATCACCACGAGCCTGAGAGTAAACGACAGAGTATGGAACGGAAACATCCTTAATCACCGATCAAGAAAGTTCAAAGGTCACCCATCAGGTGGAAAATTCAGCAATGCATACGGTTTTCTGGGGGTTCTCGAGGGCTGGTATGGGAACATTATCAGGAAAAAAGGTTCAACAGTGCTCAGTACAGTGAGACGCTTATTGAAGTTAAATGCAGAGGACTGATATCCAAGTAACCGTGATCTCGCATGACCATGTACATTCACGCACACTTCTGGCCACATTAGACTTTCACCTGTTTGGCTGCCTGAAAGTAGCCCTACGAGGACAAAGATTCACTTCTGTTGAAGTCATCAGTGCTTTCGTGGCTCGCAGCTGAGCCTAAAACCTTTTTTTTAAATTTTTTTTAATTGAATACGAAAACAATGAGATTATGTCGGAAAACGATATTAGTCTCTTAAGTTAATCAAACTCTACAGCCAGAGTGCGGACAATTTGTGACTCACCCTCGTACTTTCTGTTGCCAATTTGAAATGTGAATGGAGGCTTTTATTCTAGTCTATCAGGAGATGGTGTACAAAACTGACCGCTGGAATCCTGTGCTCTTGTTTGCAGCTGTGCGAGACGTACAGTAAGCTGTGCCAGCAGAGGCAGGTCAGCGGTGTGGGCCAAGGCGAGTGTCTGTCGCTGTGCAGTTTACTAGAAAGCAGAGGCATCTTCTCTCTCAAGAAGGCCAAAGAAGCACGACTCACCAAGGTAAACGCCCTCTCGCAGGCATTCTGCTGCATTACATGTCAAAGTGACTGAGCGTGATCGTAGACTAGTGGGCAGTACGGCCGCAGAGGATATTTAATACATGTAAGAATTAGATCAGAGACAAGGTTTAAACATTTACTATTGAACTTGCATCACGTTTAAATTATTTTTAGTTTATTGGCATAGTGTGTACCATAGCATTGTCTCTGAACATTTGCTGCTCTCTTTCTGTAAGGAAGTACGTGTTTATCAAATGTGTTCCTGGCTCGATATTGAAACTTGTCTGTTTTTGTTGATAGATCTCGCTGAAGATTGAGGAGAAGGATGTGGAGAATGCGCTGAAGGATCGTGCGTTACTGGGAAGCATCCTAGCTGCGGGTCTGCCGTGATCTCCTTTAACACACCTATACTACTACACACCTGCATCCGCCATCATGTTACCTTGAGACCTTCATTCTTAACAATATTTATTTTAATTTTTTTTTTTTTTTTTTTTTTAATGGAGAGTCTTTGCTTTAAGTTCTTTTTTTTTTTTTTTTTTAATTGTTGATAGTGTACATGTTTTTATGTAAATAAATGTACAGGATTTTAAAGTTCAACCCCAGTGGTGACATTCATTAAATCTACTCCTAGAACAGAAAGAAACTCACACTTCAGTTAGTAACTGATTTTATTTTGTAGTTTTTTTTGTTATAAAGTATGATTGTAGAAACACTATAAAGACAACTCGCACTTCCAACATTCCCACTCAGAGTTAATTATCACTGTAACTCTTATCTAAAATCTATGCAAGGAAAAAAAAATTTAAACAACATTCTTAAACCCAGTCCACAGCTCAAATTGCAGAAGCCTATTTAGACAATAGTGTTAGTTTATTTTAAACTGTGTGTGTGCGCTGCAGGAGAAACAAGCGTAATCTGTTAAAAGGTATAAACATTGCTCGGTCGTCCAGGCCTTTCTTGCATTTCTGCAAAATGGACGATATGAAAGTCAGTTACTATCAATATTCTGAACAAAACATTTAAAGGATATTTAAAAAGTAGAGTTTATTATATATATATTTATGGTTGCTGTGCAAGAAAAGGCAAAACCAGTCAATGCTACGCTTAGTCTGGACTATAATGATTTTAGTAACTTTATAAAAATGTCTGTTACATTTCCATCATTATGGCACAAACTATTAAAAGTTTCAGGTAATATCACAATAAGATGTGCTCTATCACTCTCAGCCCCGTTTTGGGCTTAAACAGACTGCACTGAGGGAAAAGGCTTAATTTATGTGCCATTAAAACCCATTCAGCTTGTTAAATGACTAAAGCCTCACTGGATAAAAGCATTAAAGCTGAATATGGGGGTCAATCGATTTGCTCAGCTTTTTTTTTTTTTTCTCCTACCATGAAATACATAAAATAAAAAAGAAAATTAATATAATCATAAGTTGATAAAATCTCTTTGGTAGATTACCAGTCCTCATGAGTTTACAGAAACCCCTAGTAAGAGCCCTAAAATGCATCATTTTTCTACAAAAAAAAAATAAAGAAAAAGGTAAGACAATGTGTTTTCATGACAAGGCAGTGTTGAGTAATATGCGATTCTACCCCTCGCAGCACAGTGATCGTTGCATATGGTACAGTAGCGTGTGTGCAGAGCCAGTCGTCTGCTCCAGAAGGCTCTTCACTTTTGAAGCGTTTCCTCGGTTAGTGCTCTTCTTGAAACTTTATTGTTCTATAAAAAAAATAATAAAGTAATTAATAATACTAATGCAACAGAAATAGAAAACATTAGGCTGTTAGGATTGTAAGAAAACGATGACTCAAAGATGCATTCTAGCACATCCTACTAACTCCTCTGACATTTCATTAGTCTTCATGAAATTGCAAGTTTTATTTCTCATGCATTTGTTCAATAATATTAATATAAAGGAACATAAAATAAAACAAGTTATAATAAATCAACAGAAGCATCATCACGCATATGGAAATTTGCAGTAATTCATTGAAAGCCAATTTAAAGACTTTCAATCATATTAGTAAGTATTAAATAGGAATTTACACAAATTCAGTTAGTTTTTTTCCCACTACCCCAAACTGGATATTCACAAATACTAAATATTAGTAGCCGAAAAAAGTTGCACATTTAAAATTTCTTTTTAATTACAGCACAATATGGTGGCCAACTTGTATTTAAAAAAAAATAAAATAAAAATAGATTTTTCATTCACCCAGAACCTCTCTTTTACAGCATGAGTACTGGAATATTACTGTACTATTAAGAAAAAGAAAAAAAAAAAAAAAAACATGGATGTGACAACCTGAACAGATTGCTTAATTGCTTACAACCTCATCAGCTTACTTAATTTTTTTGCCCTTAACATAACGTTGCTGAGCCTAGACCTAAGCAACTGAAGTAACCCCGGTGGCTTGTACAGTGGCCACTACGCACTTCACTTTTTACCCTGACGCACCAGCACTCTGGAATAGGGTTGATCTGAACTCATCATGACCTTTTTTTATTGCTCCAAAATCCAATTTTTAGTTGAAGACTTTTTTGCTCGGATTTGTCTCACCAACGAGTGGGTTTCTTTTGTCTGAACTTTAGTTCCAATCCTGCGAGTTCCCATCACATTGTGCATATAGAAAAGCTCTTATTTTCACCATTTCACTATTGTCTGCTGCTAATCAACCGAGCGCTTAAGTGATAAATGTGATCAGAAAAAAAATTGTGTCTCTGAAGTCAAGGGTTCGGTGCTATCCCTCAAGGTTTTAATAAAGCGTTGGTCAATTCCAGTCATTTAATTTAATGTGTTTTTTCTAATCAGATGTGATACTACGTGATTGTTTGACCCTTCCCTGTATATACAATGTTTTTCAGTTCCGCCTGATGGTGGCAGCAGAGGGCGTTATCACAGTTAACCAAAATGCAATTCACCTTTTACTACACCCGTAAATTAATTTAAAGAAAGATATCAAGTCTACAGACCAAAAGCCCAACGTTAACAGCAAGAAAGGGTCTATTTAAGAAAACCTGGAAACCACCAAGCATGAAAAATCTTTTGTCGAGTTCTTTAACACTTTTGTTAGTTTCAGTTCATTAGATTTTGGTTCCTGAAATAGAGAACTATTGTGCTGTAATTCCTATTAGTTTAGACACTCCTGTTATGATGTAATGATTCGAAAGCACCAATACAAATACCGAATACTACCCCTTCCCACCCTCTGTCCTGTTTACGGGAGAAACCGCAGTGCTAAGCAAGTCTGTGCAGGAAGAATGTGTCAGAGAGAAAGATATCTGTTTGAACTTGTGTAATAACCTGTTAGCAACCATCATTGTAGACTCTTGGCATTGGGTCATAGCCATGTTGGTAATCATCTCCCAAGTCAAGCTCCGTTTGCATGGGATCATATGCAAACCCACCACCGTTGCCAAAGCGAGGGTCAATATCTGTAAAACATACACACTTTACAGATGTGCTCATTTACAGATGGAGCTCATTCAGTATTATCGCAGCTGGATGTGGTGAACAGCGATGCACAAACAAATTAAAAGTGAGTTAGATATGCATCAATATTGTGTCAAGTAATGATGTGAGATTATTAGGAGCTTGTTAATATGTTAAGTGCACATATTTCAAATTCTGTCTATCGCTACACACCATCTCCTGCGAAGCCAGCGTCCATCATTGCACTTTGTGCCTGGAAGAAAGGAGGGAAAAAATAAAAATAGTCAGTTTACTTTCATTAATACAAGTTCTTAAATGTGACCCCGTAACATCATATCACAGGACGCACTTACCGATTCCCACGCTGCTGGGTCGTGTTTGAACAGAGAGTGTGTGAGCTCCACCGACATGCGCTTCCTGTAGTCTGCATTTTTGTCCTCGGAGATGCGGAAGAGCACTGCAGCTGAATATGTAGCTATAAGAGAGAGAGGAAATTAAATCAATTAATTACTACCATCAACTCTAAGAGGGAACCTGACACTGGCCATGATGCTTCACTGTGGTCTTATTATGCTTCACTGAAAGCTAGACTAACATACTTTCTTTATATACATTAGATTAATACTGTACTATAATGTATAATAAAATACTATAAGCGGATGGCATTTCATACAACCTGAGAATAAAGTGTCTTACACAGCCTAAACACACTACATAATGCATATCACATGCTTTGATTGTATGCAGCACTTAGCATAAACATTCATAAAAGACATACAAGAGCTGCAGATTATAGGTAGACTCTTAAGGAATTAGATTTGATCTGAAAAAAAATTAATTGTCTGATTTGTTTCAAGCAGCTGTATTTCTAACAGGTTTTTAAGTAATTAGTATATAATAAGTAATTAACTTGAAGTACTGATATTATCTAATATAAATTGTAACTGGTCTTTGTTTACAGTTCAAGTGAATTTTTTTTATCCTATGACGATATTCCGATCTACACTCCAGTCCAGTAGGTGGCAGGGTTGCACCAACTGCCCAAAAACTCAAAAGAAGAAGCAACAACATTCTTGCAAAATGAGAGTATTTTTTGCAAGTACTTTGTATTTTCTATAAAATAATCAGTTTTAGCGGTCTGTATTAAAATTTTACTCAGCTTACCTAAATAATCAAAAAAAGTCTGATTTGATTCCAATTTAAAAGCCAATCAACTCAATTGAACTTAACCATCAAAACACTAATCAAAATCATACAATTTGATTTATACAATTGACAGTTTGAAATGGGTAAATGTTAAACAGTATTTTTGACCATCACTCAGCTGTAATACAAGTCCCTGAATATAGAAACAATAACATGTAAAAATGAGTGCATTAGAATTAAATGACATCCTGTACTACGTTAGATGTACAGTTTTACTGTATATACTGTATCGCCATATACTGTATGTCTATATACCGTTAAGAAAATTAATCACTACTTTACAATCAAACATGCAATAACACAAGAGCAGTGCAATATCATTCTATAGAAATCTTTGTTCGTCAATCAAGATCGTGTGTGAAGTCAGTGTGATTATTTCCTAGAAGAAGAAAAAAATAAATCTAACTAAGCAGGGAATCTCAGTCACGTGATATTTATTTCCATCTTACGTACCAATGCCCTCGTTGTTGGAGTGCAGGAGTTCCATGAGTGGGCTTGCGGCTCCCTCGTTATCAATTATAGCAGCTGCGTTTTTATCCACCGCCAGCTCGCAGAGCACACCGGAGGCCACCCGCTTTATGTTATCCCCTGGGGAGTACAGCAGCTGGAGAGAGAGAGAGAGTGAATGAGTAAGATGGTGTGAGAGAGAGAGAGAACTAACAAAGTATCTACACTGCCAGATATTTCTGATACAGAAATGTTTTTCTGTGATGTTAACCTGGACAAACAGCGGAATGACGTTCGAGTCGATGATGATGGCTCTATTTGTGCGATCTCTGGCCAAGATATGCAGAGCTCCTGTGCAACCTTCCACAATCTCCTCCATCCTCACGCCGTCCTAAGAGAAGAAATGAGATGTTGTGAAATAAGATCTGGAAACTCGAACCGCAGTGTTTGTGAGTCTAATGAATAAATCATTGGGTGACCTAAGAAAAAGAGTAATGTTACTGGGTTGCTTGTGTGCTTATGGTTACATGCATACTACCCCCATCCACAACCCTGCCGTGTGTATGACTCGATGTATTGTCGCCAACCTGGTAAGTCTGCTGGCTGGCTGAACCGTGCTTCTGGGCATCTTGGTGGGCATTTTTGAGCAGATTGATCAGTTTGGGAATTGCATCAGCGTCTCGGAGAGGCGCCTGATTGGCTGGGCACAGCGCTAGGTTACGGACCAGGCCAACCACAGCCTAAAAACACAAGACAAAGGCAATTCTCTGTTAATTCTACCAACGTTACCAAGGTAACCAAAGTTCCGGTCATGTTATTAATATCCTTTGACATTTTAATTATAAGAAAAAAAACAGAACTTTAGTTTCAAAAGTGTGGGGGGGAAAAAAAAAAAAAAAAAAAAAAAATCTCTGATGGAAATCTCATCAACACGAGACTCATTTTCTGATTATGATGAGACAATCTCTTCCAGCTGTTTCTCTTGGTGGAATTAATTTGCTGGCTGCACTTTTCTCTACTATACAGTATATACACAAACACAAGGTTATAAAACCATGATAGCTGGACCGGAATTTCAGATAAGAATGAAAAGTAAACAAACTAAATAAAATATATTTTGTCTAATAATCTGTCTAATAAATCCTTCACCTATCCCTTTCCATCTCTCCACTGGTTGTGTGGTTTCACCTTAACAACAGGCCAGTAGTGTGGCTTGTTGAGCAGCTTGATGATGGGCGGGATGCCGTAGTGGACGCGCACTGCATTCTGCGCGAGCTCGGCGTCCTGGTGGCGGCTGGTGAGGTGGCGCAGGGCGCAGGTGGCAGGCTCGGCCACGTCCTCCTTATCTCCGGCACGCAGGAGCGCGTGGATCAAGGCCTCCACGCCGTTGTTCTGGCTTACAAACGTCTTGTTCCGAGCGTTATTGCAGGTCAGATTCGACAGGGTGCCGGAGACACAGGCAAGCATGTTCATGTCATCTGTGGCGAGGAGGCCGATCAAAACCTGCAGCAGCCCCTCCAGGCCGTCCTGCAAGAAGAGGCACATATGGACGGGTTTAATTTCAGGGATGGTGTATATATTGACACCAAAACAGAAGGCACATATTGAGGGAGGGGACACCAAATGCTGGAGACAGTGTGGGTTTCGGGAAGCCAATCATTGGCATATATTTTGGGAGTGCCCAGTGATAATTGATATTGACTTCCAAATAAGATCCTCCGAGAGATACCCATTTGGCATTTTAACAACTGCTGGTAAAAAAGCGCTTACAAGACGTTGGTTACTTCCTGAATCCCCCACAATACGAGAGTGGATGGATATAGTAAATGATATTTATTTTATGGAAAAGATCACTTTTTTCCTTCGTCTGCAAAAGAATGTGTTTAGAAAAATCTGGTCCAAGTGGGTCAAATATATAAAACCATTACGTCCAGACTTTGTGGAAGTATAAAACTATGGATTTTGCATTTCTGAATGGAAAATATTGTAATTTCTATGGTATGCCTTTTCCTTGTCAGAACCCAGCGGATTTTTCCTCATAGTTTACAACGTAGACCAGGAACGAACACTTAACATTATTCAGTACAGCCTATGATTATTACATTTATATCTGACCGCCCCCAAATTGTACAAATGATTGTTATTAATAATAATATTCAAATTTTATTCTATTTTGTTTATTTAGTTCTGTATTATGTTAAAAAAGGAAACTGATTGGCAGAGAACAATGTAATTACATTTGTTTGGAAATAATGTATTGTTTAAACTGCTACATCTAAATAAAAAAATTTATTAAAAAACATGTGAATTCATTTATTTGATAAGATACTTCGTAAAATATCTATAAAATGTATTTTGTTTTCTTTACAACCAGTAAAAAAGGTACATTTCTATTAATATGACAAGTTTGCTGCAGAATGTTAAAATTCAGATTTTTATAATTACTATTGCATAAGTAGACAGAATGTAGGGTTAACTTAAGTAGCATAATCATGTTATTAACCATATATTAAATTACTAGGCCAGTGTGTGTGTGTGTGTGTGTGTGTGTGTGTGTGTGTGTGTGTGTGTGTGTGAGATTACACAGACCTGTTTGGTGGCAGCATCAGACAAGTTTCTCAGAGTCCACAGACAGTTTTGGGTAAGCCGCGGGCTAGAGCTATTCACGTGCTTCCCCAGACACTGCATTCCACCTGTGTGAGTGTGTGTATGTGTGAGTGAGAGAGAGAGAGGCAGACAGGAAAAGGCAGACACATGGTATTTAATACACATACCATCAACACCACCACATTACAGTTCAGCCATAAAGTCAGATTCATATGTCTTTATACTACAAAATATTAGAATACAGAGACAAATTAAAGACTGTTCACAATCGTTGGCTGAACGCCATGTCAGTACTGTGCTGCGGAAAAAACAGACGTGGCAAAATTTCACTTCCAGTTTCTGAATGCGTCAAAACGAATGGGGGGAAAGTAAGTGGACAAAACAGCAGAGTGAAAGAGAAAGATCCAGTGTTCTCACAGAGCCCGCGACTCCCTGGAGATTGATTGTCTTGCTAAAAGAGCAGTGGGTCCCTCGGCTCACACTTACCAGCCTCTACGATGGTCGGCTTGTTGCTAGGACACACGGACAGCACTTTCAATACACGGCTGGTGGTCCATAGCAACTTCTCGTAGTTGTTGTTCCTCATGATCTGCACCAGGGCCTCGGGTCCTCCGTTCGCCAGGATGATCAACTGCGGAGATATTCGAACTGTTTAGACTTGCATATGACGCAGACGTAAGGATTAAAAAAAAAAAAAAAAAAAAAGATATAGAAATGAAGATTATATACACTAGTTTACATTCACAAACACACCTTGCTCTCCTGGTTTCCATAGGAGAGAAGTTGAAGGCAATCTGTGGTAATGGCCAGAAACTTGGGGTTGCTCTTTTTCAGGAGTGGTACCATCCTCTGCAGGCCGTCGGCCAGACGCACGGCCATCTTGGCCCCCTCCTGGTGTAGCAGCAGGTTGTGGAGTGTGGTGATGGCATAGAAAAGCACTGGCTCCAAAGGAGAGCTGGAACACACACATTATCTGGTTGATATACAGCATGATGAAGTAATTTAAATCACGACAATAAAAAAATTTAACTAAATATATTGATCCTGAAACTTATAGACTTTGGAAATCTAATTACACTTTTTCTGACCCCATTTCCAGAACAACTCATGCACTACCGCATACAAATAAATACGAATCTTTCATTAAGGTATGAGGATGCTCCTGAGAATACGCTTTAAAAATTTTTTTTATTTAAATCGAGCCGTGTTCTCACCTGAGCATGCGCACCAATGCAGGAATGCCTCCTGACTTGAAGATGGCCAGTAAACCCTCACGCTGGTGTGACAGGTTGTGCAGGATGCTGGCGGTGGCACGGGCTGTCTCCATGTCGCTTGTGTTCTGCATGGCCCTCACCACAGCCGCCACCATCTGAGGAGACTGCATCAGAGCACGCCGGGACGCCTCCTTTCGCGTCAGCTGGTTCACAATCTGCGCTGCCTTGTTCACCACCACCTGGACGAATCCAAAAAGTCAGAGGTGAACAGATTTCTCAAAATTTTCGGATTTAATATTTATAAAAATGATGATCTGATTAGATTTCTTATTTTATTTTACTCAAAGCGAAAACAATCCTAAAATTATTTAAGGTAATTTTTTTTGGGCTAAATATTAATGAACCAACATATTGGACCAAATTGTTTAGAATGTAAAACTAAAAAGATGTAATTCATATGTTGCTTAATATATGAGAAATTAAGCCTCATTAAGCACCATCTGAACCTCAGGTCAATAACTCGCTTGATTAGAGAACATTACATTTAACTTTTTTTTTTTTATACTGCATGCACTTAAAAATGCGCGAGGCATTGCTAATTAGCGCTTAAATATGAATGTGCTGCATACCTTGCCAAACTGCCTCATGAATAAAAGTGTTGCAATAATATGCACTGATTAGCAGCATTAACACATTCACTTCTATCTTAATATCTTTTCCACCACAGGACACCTACAGGCAGAGGTGGAAGGTAACCAATCATAACCTTATTAAAGGATATTTTTTACTTTCATTCCACATCATTCAACAACAAATCTGTACTTTTTCTTCATTATACTTGTGCTATTATAATATTGTTGCGATACACAGTTGGAGGTAAGCACTTTTGCACTTTTACTCAAGTATAAATGGAAATGGACGACTTCTACTTTTACTCGAGATGAAAAATTGTACCTAGGGTATCTCTAGGATTTATGTACTTTGGCCACCACTGACTACATGGATTAGCAGAAAGCTCTCTTGGGTACCTGGTCATCATCATTGAGCAGTTTTGTGAGTTCTGGAACAGCACGGGTTGCCAGCTCGGCGTCGTCCTGGTAGTTAATCAGGTGGATGATGGCCGCCTTGAGCATTTGAGAAGGCTCGGCCAGCTTCTGCACGTTGGTCTGCTGGGTTGAATCCATCTGGGTGGAGACAACGGTCATCCCCTCTCCCATCGTCTCGGGGAACATGGCTTGCCTCACGCGCTGAGCTCTGGTCATCATCAACTGTGACTCCAGTTCTGAAAGAGAAAGTTTGTTGAAATTGAGACGGAGGCCTAAACAAAAGCCAGAAAGCAGGAACAACAATCTGGGCTAATTGTCTGTGTGCATGAATGCAAATGGCATGGAAACTAAAGCAAGATGAAATTTTTATGGCAAACTATGAGCAAAGCCAACTTTAGACATGATGGGTATGACTAAGTTGGCAGTGTTTCCAAGGATGGTTCCCTTATTTATATTCCCTTATTTATTCTGCATTCCTATTTTAATGTACAAAATATGTAGCTGTATGTTCTATCTACACTCTCATGTCTTCATATCAACTCTACCTACACCATGTAGGTGGACTTTTGTATTTAGCAAGGCGGAAGAGAGAATAAAATTCCTAAGAAGACCAAAAAAAAAAAAAAAAAAAAAACTTTGAAAATGATCCAGACTCAACAGGGAAGTCATGTTCTTCTGGGTGACATCGGATAGTGTGATTATGAGTCATTACTACACTACACTTAAGTGCTTAGGAGAGCTAAGTGTACTGAAAGGCTTGGTGTATAATAAAATTTACAATAAAATGCATATTAAAAAAAAAAAAAAAAAAGACTAATCCACTCAAGATAGCGCAACACACTCTCGTGCCAGTGTTACTGCTGTGCTGGGAAAGATCCTCCACATAGTTAATATCTGGTTACAGTTATACACTTTCAGTCTGTGTATAGGGTAGACAGGGGCTCAAACTGGACTGAACAACAGGTACAGATCAGAAACCGTGTACCCCCAAACTGTTAGCGTGGGTTTAATGTTAAAGTTTAAGCTGTTCAAAGTTGAAGTCTGAAACATGTTTCATGCAAGTACGCGAACGGAAACAACCATGGCTCGGCCCAGCCGGCACCGACGTGCATCTTTGGTAAATTTACTCAACGTGCACCGTTACGAATTTGTGCAGGTGATCAAACTCCCTCCACAAGGTGGCGATATAATTTCCTGAACGTTTCCGAAGTTAGGGTGTAATTAGCCCAAGACGACGTAGTCGTCTAGACGAGTGTGAGAAGCGGCAGCGAGTTGACCGCACACACAATGGTAGCACACAGGCGTCAGGGTCTGCATGCCGAGGGTAACCTCTAGTTTAGTACAAGACGGAACACTTTAGGTGTGTAATATTTTTGTGCGCCTCACCTGCAGGGTTCTCAGTGACTGTAGTGGTGGTGTAGGAGTATTTATTGTGGAAATCCATCCCGTCGTCATCTGAACGCACTGTATTGGCCCCTGACTGGATGCCTGAATCTGTAGTATAATACGAACTCTGCCAACCTGTAACCTTCATCACTCCTTCGCGTTCACCCACTACACATACACAAACACAAAATTACATTCGAATCATTGTTCACATGTACACTAGAGATGTTTAGTTTTAGAAGGTCATCTTGGCATTACACATCTTTGTCACACCTACTGCAAAGCTTGCTAGAGGGTAAACTATGTCGAGTAAGATTTTCAAAGAAACGTGACATTTTAAAAAATTCGATTTAACTCGCGAATGGATTCTCTTCTCCTGAAACACTGCAGGGACGATCGGGCTTTATTCCATTCAACCTTATATTTTCTTTCCCCTTTGAAAGTTTCGACGACATGTCAGCTGTCAAAGTAACTGATCTGTTTAATACTTTTACCTGGAATGGGAAAAAAATCCAGACGTTGTAAATCTCAGAGGACGTTATATCTAGACGCAACTCTTGCTTTCTTAATTAGGCCTGGTTTCTTTAATGGTAAGGAATAATGCTCTACACTGTATTGCCAAAAGACAAAATTATGTAATTACAAGAGTCATCAATTCTTCTTGTTGTAGTGCGATATTTCATGTGATCGTTGTGATTAGAAACAAACATGTCTAGCACTTTTCTGAATTGTTCATTTACAAACTTACTTTGCATTGCCATCGTTGCTTCTTTGGCTCAATCCAAGCCAAACTGTGAAACCTGAAGAAAAAAGGAAGAAAAAAAAAAAAAAGCATTAGTCAAAAAAAAAAAAAAAAAAAAGGCCGGCAGATAAGTTCACATGGAATTCTGGAATTTCCTTCGGGATTAATAATGTATGTATGTATGCAAGTTTGCATGTATCTATTTATCTCTCTCACCCTCTCTCGCTCTCTACGGGTGTGAGAAACCTTTGACCTATGTCTCCACCCTTAAAGTCTGTGTGGGATTCAAACAAGATATAATAACCACAACAACTCACAGAACCGGCTTGGCATGACTCACCACTTACACACCCCATACACACCCCTGAGATTTCTCTACAATCATATTACTTCTAGATTTCACCTTTCAGTCTATTCCGATGGTGTAATTTTCCCCCAACTCACACGTCTACGACCTAACTAGAAACAAACATGGTCATTCATGAAATCGAGGTGAAGGTAAAGTGGATTTCCTTATTAGATAAACTCTCAAATCAAAAAGTCTCAAAGTTTTTGTTTGTTTATCTTTTCCTTGCCCCTATGTGTTCGCTCTCTTCTATTCAAAATTTCACCATCCTCCTCTTTCTCTCGAACAAAGCCGGTGTGCATGTATCTCAGATATGATGGGGGTGGATACAACATTATTTCGTGCTAGAACAACATTCACAAAAAAAAAATAATAATAAAAACTGGTCAGACTGAGCCTACCAGATGCCATTGTTACCATCAAATTATCATCATGCTATCTGAAATATTTTTAGTCGAACTATTGTGACGGTATTTTATTTCCAACACCCATGAACATTGTTAACAAGAGACGATGCAAAACATTACTGAAATTGGGTAGAGATCTGTCCAACACATGATTAAAACCTGGAAGGATAATGCTGAACCATTAACATTACGGAAGTTGCGAATAGCAAAACTAAGAGCTTTTCCACTGACAAAATTTGACGCAGATTTACAGGATTGGGACTAAACAGCTGTGTGTCTATAGAAAAAACACTCGTTAGTGAGACTAATTAGAACAAAGGCTTCAGTATGAAGTTTGGACTTTGGAGAAATGGAAAAACTAGAGATGCGGTCATGTGGTCTTCTGATGGGCGTGTCAGGGTAAGATGGGAAGCATATCATGTACAGGCCACTGGAGGCAGTGTTATGATCTGTAGGTGCTTCAAGTTGGTTGTTATAAGGCAATAAAATTAAGCCAGTTGACGACCTGAACGTACTATATAATCCGATTATCACGAATCTATGGAGTTTCATGGCACCGGGATATTCCAGGACTCAAATTCTGAAGAAAAAAAAAAAAAAAAAAAAAAAATTCTGGCCGAATGAGGAATCATTTTCACACATGAACTGGCCACCACACTGTGTGACGCAATCCAAAAATTAAGGCGGTCAAGCCAAATCTTAGATTGCGCAACGGGTTTGCCCAGGCAGTGTAGTACAAAGCACATGGTGATTTTCATTCAGCATGTTAGCCACATCCGGAATGAATACTTGAACATTCTCAGAACAACTCTTGAGGAGTAGGACGTTTAGGAGTAACAGGGTGAGTAATCCTAGGAGTAAATCTTAATAATGAAGTATGGCATGACTGTAAATCAATAAAAACCCACACCTTATTTCTGTAGTATTTGCCTCATATTCACAGGACAATAAACACTAATGCAAGTAAACCAGCACTGCCTGAGGAAAAAAAACAAACCTTTTAAAACCATTTAATAAAGACTTGAGTGTTGACGTTAATCGATTTATCGGCACTTCCACTTGAACAGCTCCAGATTACAGTCGCTCCATATTTACTAAAGGGTGTGTTCGATATTGAACCTTTTTTCCTTTTTAATTTATAACGTTCAAGTTTTCCCTGTTCAAATACAAACCACACTGGATAGAATTACTACAGGACAGTATAAAAAGGCTTGATACTTGACTGTGTAAGATAAGAGAACGGCGTTTAAAGTGATCATAACCAGCCATCTGCTTGGCACATACGAAAGTACATAAGGAAATGCTGCTGATGATATTTACAGATATCTGAAGCGCTAAACTAAACTCTGGACACAATTACACTGTTTGGTTAATAACATTTCATTTAACATTGCGACTTAAAATCTAAAAAGGTTGGCGTTGGTCGTTTGGCTGCTCCCATCGAGGGGTCGCACAGCGGACCATCCGAACCGCATACAACTTGGCAGGTTAGTTCTTTCTTTTTTTGCCCTTCCTGACACAACCCTCCCATTTTATCCAGGCTTGGGACCGGCACCATACTGTATGCACAGACTTGGGTTTGAGCTTTGTGTGGGAATTGAACCCAGACCTTCCGAATGGCAGGCGAGAAACCTAGCACCGAGCCAGCAATGCGATTGAAAATCTAATAGTACTCATGACAAAAAGCCAACACACCGTATAACAGGTTACATCATCGGATCACACCATTCAATGCACAACTTTGGACATTACTGATTATGCTCCCCAGATAATGCTTTCAAAGGCAGTTTCATTTAAGTAGTACTTGCAACAGCCTATACAGGGTGTATGCACTGTATATTATAAACATAACGCAATTATAGTTGTATGAAAATTTAATCAGCTCACACATTTCATCATCTCATTCAATCCTTTGACTTCACACAAGCCCTTCAAAAGCAATCCAGCGCTGGACTCCCACACAGAAACAAACAATCCTCTAAGCAGCAGGAATTTGACACTTGGCAACTCCTCAATGCAAAAGACATAAGTGGTGCGCGAGTAAGAGGAGAAGAGGAGTGTATGCTCGAATCTACTGCGCGTTCGAGAGAGAGAGAGAGAGAGAGAGTTAACAACATGGCTGGATTGTGGAGACGGATGTGGTGGGGGTTTCTGTCTCCACGGATAAAAATCACACTTCGATCGAGGATGCGCAATTCATACTTTGCGTACGGCTTCAACACCGACCGGTTGTGTAGTGATAAAATTGGGCCGTTGATAATCCAGCGAGGATGCTGCTGGAAAAATTATGGCCGAATTAATTTATAATGATGTTTCGTGACTACCTGTTGATACAGAGCAACCATGGAACAAAGGATCGAGACATGAACATGTCGAAAAATTCCTTAGAACCGATTAACAAGATAAACAAGCACTGTCACGCAATCTGTGATGCTCCGAGAGCCGCACAATTAATCACACCAAAATAGAAAAAGAAAAATAAGGCCGGAAAAAATTATAAATAAATATATATATTTTTTAAATCAGTGAGTATCTATATGATTATTATTTTAAAAAATTACAGGTAATATATGAATAGGGAATTTATGTAGGGTTTGTCAACAATTCATTAACTGTCAATGAATTAATAATTGAGGTGCTACATAAATACTGTGCCAGTATTTGAGGTTTAACTATTAAAAGTACCATTTAATATTTAGGCAAATACGCGTTTTCTCTCAATCGCAATGTGATATTGTGAATCCTCGCCTCCGAGTCATATTTATACAGATATAAGAAATATGACAAAAATATACCAAACATGTCCAGAGACAAACACTATACATACTGTACATTACAACAAGGTCATACTAGAGGAAAACATACTTCCTCCATAAAATCCCCCGAAGAGCAAGACTGAACAGTGTACACTATGTGGGTTAACTCTTTGTGCTCCGGTACATTTTTCTGTGTCCTTGAACTATTTGAATAGTGACGGCTCCCATGGTGCTTTGTGGCACCCTAATAAAAACCTTCAAAGTGTTTGAAATTCATGTCATGGCACAAATAAGCAAATCGTATACAGTAACTGCGTTTAAACGGCACTTGGGTGTTTACCAAAGAACTGGCCTGCACCTGAGCGAAGAAAACAACATGCCACCCTGTTTACTGTTGCCTGGGGACGATAAGAACGTGTACAAACACGTAACAGGTATTACCTGCGTTCTCCTCCCATAAAGCAACCCATTACACACAGTCTCAACTTTCCTGTTAAAAGGAGGGGCGTAACTACTTTCCCTGAAGTAGTCAAATGAATAGAGAAAATCATTTTTCTTTTGAACATGATTAATGTAGTGGTCATGCCGGCTTGATTTTATTCAGTTTCGATGAATAACTCTCACATTGTTGTAACTCTTCCATTGTTCAGGCAAATATTGTAGTCAAGTAAAGAGACTGCCACTTCTCTTGCTTTCATACGGCACTGTATTTAAGAAGAATTCCCCACTGTTTAGTCGGTATGCCACCTGAAGCGGCTTGCTTTTAGAAAAAGACAGAGGCAGCTTACTCGTGGCTGCTGCAAATCAACCCCAAAGTTCATCCTTATGTATAAAAGAGGAGAAAAAAAAAAATCTCCACCCAATTAACAAATGCTTCCACTGAGCTGATTTTCACTATACAATGCGGAGTAATGCTAACAATCTTACTCCACAACATTACCCAAGAGCCACAATCACGGCTCACCTGGCTTTCATTTTACAACATTCGACAAATCTCAAATGTCCAAAAATATGTGGACATTTGCCAGTCACGCCCATACAGTACGTGTTCTCCAAACTTGCGCACACACTTGTAAAGTATGTCTTTATATTTCGTAGTATTAAGATTCCCTTCACTGAAACTAACAGGTCCAGACCTGCTCCAGCATAACAGGGTGCCTGTACACAAACTCAACTCTATGAAGAACATGGAGTCTTAGGACTCGAGCGCTCTGCACAGAGCCTAGAACTCAACCCCATTGAACACCTTTGGAGTGAACTGGAACGCCAATCGGTGCCTGACCTTCATATAATGCTCCTCCTGTGGCTGAATGAGCACGAATCCCCACAGCCACTTTCAAAAACTTAACACCCCCCACCCAAACAAAAAAAATTCTTATAATTATTATAACCGAAAAGGAGGGCAAATCTGGATAAGGGTGTTCAACAACACACATTTACCAATCAGCTAGAACATTAAAGCCACCAGACTTTAGGTTCCCCATTAGGGCGTGGCATCACGGTGCCTTTGGGGGTTTGTTCTGGTGTCTGGCACAAGAACATTAGCAGGCGATCCTTTGAGTACTGGGAGTTGCAGGGTGGCGTCTCCATGGATCGGGCATGTTTGCCACATGGGTGTCTGATCCGAGTTTGGAGGCGAAGTCATTGGCCTTGGGCTCTTTGCCTGCAAAAAAGCCATTGACTCTTCCTGGGTGATTTGTGCTGCATTGGCATTTCTGTGAGATTGGACCAGACAGGCTGGCCTTTTGTGGCTCATTGGTGAGTCTTGGTTAACCATGATCCTGTTACCACGGTGCTGGCACACATTTAGCGATCGATGTTGTTCAGTGCACCTGTTGATGGTGGATTTGTTGTCATCCACATTCTTTCCAGTCACCAATTGTGTGTTAACGGAAACAAGTACGCTATTGTAGATCTGACATGATGACCTATATAAAAAAATTGCAATCAGGTAACATAATTATACTCATTATTTTACTTTTCTTATTGTTATTTTAAAAGACACGAAGGTCAGCCTTTCTGGAACAGTTCTTGCGAGAACAGTAGTTTCGAGTACATTCGCAAAACCCATCAAGCACCATGATGAAACTGAAGCTCTCATGAAGACCACCTGAGAAAAGCAAGACCAAAACACACCTCTGCTGCAGAGAAGTTCATTTAGAGTCACCAGCCCCAAAAATCACCAACTAACAAACGGCACCTCAGATTAGAGCCGTTATGAAGAGCGGAAGTAGCACAGACACATCTCAATAGCAAATGTTCAAACGAGATTATTGGCTTTTTAGATGCCTTCAATATATAGAAACCTCCACCACCGTGCTTTTTCACAAACTCATGCGTTCTTGGATAATTTTGCATTTCTCGTGTAAACGCTGCTGCCATTAATGCTTTAGAAGTAAATCGTTCTCATCCAGTTGGATAACCGGGTCCATTATGTCTGAAGCACTGCGACTTGATTTCTGCTTAGCTTGAAGAATTCGCCTTTTCCCCACGTGATCCTCCCACTCTTTCAGACCAGTCACTCACAATCATCATATCTTATTCATTGTTCAGCTCACAACAGTAAACTGTTTAAAGTTTAATCCAAACAAAACCCTCAGAGTTGTGTACTGTGATAACAGCGAGTCGAAAGCGCGAGTTTTCCTGATGCGTCTACACCAACCAAAAGCCTCCAGGATTGGAGACTGCTCGGTTTTACAGTACGCGCAGATATATGGCTCATAAAGAGATAAGACATCGCTGCAAACTTTGGACTTCACTCTTGGATTAAGTTAATGAATAACTTTTTCACACAGTCTGTTTTCCACCGTATTTCTGGAAGGTTACTTCATATTACACTCCGTCATGGCTCCCTCTCCAGCGTGTTGTTGTGGAATAGCTAAAGACAGCAGTTTGAGCTCAGGCCACAGTGTAGCACGGTGCAGTCATACCAGGCCCGGCCAAGCCCAACACTTCAACCCTGTAATCCTGGTGCGACATTCCTCACCCAGAGCATTCTCTCACACGCTCTCCCCGCCCTTTCGCCCTCCCTCCGCCCCTTCCCTCGCTCACTCGTCCCACATTGGCACTGACTGAGTCTCCTATTATCACCCTAAAACATCTCTCTCTCCCAGACTCTCTCACTCAGCCACACCCAAAGGCGGGAAGAAATAAAATAAAAAAAAAAGAAGAAAAATGAAGCAAGTAAATCAGACGGCTGACAGAGCTGCGAGTCTAATACACACTTGTTGTTTCTCTAAAGCTCCTCCTTTCCCTCGGGGCTGACGAGGGCCATCATTTAGGTGTGGCTTGGGCGTGTGTGTGTGTGTGTGTGTGTGTGTGTGTGTGCTTTTGACTCATCGTGACAGCACAGTGTGAGGTATGAGCCACCATTTTGACAGATATGTAGTAGTCTTGATTTTAATAACACTGATCATTCACGTAGAATTATTTCGGACGCAAAACACAGCTGCGGTTCTTATCTGCACTTCAAGAAAAATAAATAAATAAATAAAAATCCCACAAATGGCTGGGTGCTATTAGCAAAATTGAGTCTGCCTATCAATTAGCCTTGTTCGCTGGTGATGCATACGGACACAGAAATTCTTCCTTCTGTACAGCTCGAATGCACGCACTCCGCCACAACCTCCCCCCCCCCCCATTTCGGAGTTAATGGCTCTGCGAGCAGACAGAGCAACCAGCTGAGTCCATACTGCTAAGAGCCTGTGGTCAGGGAGTGCTCCCAAGACACAGCCTCGTTTCCGCTGGAAAAGGAGCGATGTGCGAATGAGCAGGTGGCAGGCGCTAGGCTGGTGAACTTAACCCCAGGCAAAACACGTAGGACTTTGAGATGCATCTCCATCAGCCAGCTCAGTGCTCAGTCCATTCAACTGGTATTAGATCCCAGGAAAAAATAAAATAAAATTGTGCGCGTGTTGCTGCAATTGCAACGATACTAATAAAAAGAGAAAAGCGCAAAATTAAGTGTGTGATATCTGCTGCACTGTTCACCACAGATGATGATACTGTAACCACCATGTTCACTGCTCCCTTCATCCTCCCACTTATTCAATAAAGAAACAATACAGCGTGTTCAGAAACACAAATCAAACGTCTTGTCTTTCTAGAAAATATAATAAATAAATAAAATGCACTTGGTTTTCGTCAGATCCTTAAATTGAGAAAAATACCAATACTAATCACATGGCAGAGTCTCATCAGGTTGGCACTGCATTTTCCCCCCCAGAGGGAATTGAAATAATTTATGGAGCTTTAAAAAGCAGTCAGGAGGCAATGCAGTCTGGTGGCAAGTGATACTACTGAGGAATGCCAAAAGGAGCTATCATTATGGTCCTGACTCCCATTTTCTGCATGCTTTGACAAGCTGCATCGTTCTTTCCTATAAAGGACAATTATTTGAACGGAAAAGAAAAAGCCCTCGGAACCATAAAAATAAATAGCCAAAGAAAACCAAGGCGCTGGATCTGTAAGGGCATGTCGCAGAGTCCCGGTTTCAATTCAGCCTTCTTAAACGAGTTGTACCGGTCAGAGAACAGAAATGGGCTTGAGAAATCCATGAACAATATGATTGTGCAAAAATTCTTATCTGTGAATACACGCCACTCTCATGAACACATTTGTGGTGCAAAAACATTTCTAAAGAACTGAGGAGAGAAGATGAACAGTTTTTTATTTTTTGTTTTAAATGCTGGACTTGGGAGTTGCATTTTTTATGCAGGCGACATGAAAGCATAAAAACATGTTCTCCCTGCATTCCTGGAGACGGGGAGGGGTGAGGGCAAGAAAAGTGCCTTGACGGACAGAGGAGTGAATCAGAGCCTGTTATGGATGATGGATTCGCTTCACAGAAACATGACAAAAGAAAGATGTGAGAATGAGGCCAAGTTCAGTTTACCAAGACCAGGCCTGGGCGCTGAACAGCCGTGCAGATTATTATACTCACCACCCCCTACTGCTCGCTGTCCACTATACAGAAGAAGAAGAAAAAAACACAACAGGATGCCCATTTTTATATTGATATTGCATATTTCTATGAATATCAAGCAGGACTCCAAAATTTATCAGAAAAAAAGGGCCTTCTTAGAGAATTACATGTTCTAAGGATGGCAATTTTCACCGGGTGCAGTCGTGCTCTTTATTTACTATTACATCTCTTTTATTAGGCAATGCGAGGCTTGAAAATGTCATTTCAAATGGCAAAAAATAAATAAATAAATAAAAAAATAAAAAAAAGGAGAAGTAAAAGGTTTCCAGCCTTTTATTAAGCCTACTGTTCTGGCGTATTTGGGGTTAGCAGGGATAGGTATGCGTCACAGGTGAGGCAAAGTGACAGTTGGTGAATATTTCATTGGCTTCAGGGGGAACACAGGAAGCTGTTCAGGCACAGCACAAAGCTGACGAGACAATGAGAAGTATGAGTCTCACAGCTCAGTAAAAAGAGAAAGAAGAATGTGTTTAATGTTTCAAAAGTCATTAATAACCATCAATAAAAGCCAATAAAAAAAAATGACAGACATGCAGAATGAAGGCCAACACTGGGGGTATTTAAGATTGTATTTAAAGGAGACCTAATACATTATAAATAAATTGTAGTTTTTATATATTTAAATGGGTTTCTAGGTTGTTCTTCTTGTTGTTAGTCTTTCAGCTGCCCCCATCGAGGTGTCACCCCAGCAGACCATCTGATCCAAGACAGGTTTTACACATGGTGCCCTCCCTTACACAACCTTCCCATTTTATCGGGGCTTGAGACCGACACTGCACCATTGGCTTCGGTCTGGACATTGGTTGGGAACTGAACTCGAGCCTTCTGTATGGCAAGCGAGAAACCAACCACTGAGCCTCCAATGCCAGCTATATTCCCCCAATGTGACTTCAAAGAAGAACATGCCCTTTCCTGGCTTGTTGCTCAGTTGTGCAGCTCTCTGGATGGACGTGGCTCACCAGCAGCTCATTTACATAGACACTGATACAGCATGTTCGGAAGAGGAGTGAAACAAAAAAGGTTTGAGGTATGGAAGAAGAAAAAAAAAAACATTATCTGAGGGGGTATTTCAGCTGGAACACTAACGCGCACGCACACACTTCAATGGACCTCTGAGACTTGACGTATTAAAGAAATAGTGAAATATGGGACCTTTAAGGTTTTCTGAAATTCCTAGAAAAAAACAAAACAAAGAGATGCCCAAGAGATGCAAAGCAATCCACCCTGCAAGATGGAATCAAGTCTGACCCCATCTGTACCCTTTCCGCCTGGTCCCTGAGGATTTAATCGACTTTGTTCTCATTAGGGAGGAAGCATGGAATGGCCGGTCGGATGTGTGTATTGATGTGGCGCAGACAACATGAGTGCTCACTGTCCTCTCAGAACAAGGACATGTTCATCAACACTGCAAGGGTAAAAACCTGTCAGGCCACCAGATCGATCTGGTCATGTTACCTCATAAAGAAATGGATGGATTCAGTTCATATATTAAAAAAAAAATTACAAAAAGAGAATGAAATCCATAGGGACATGATCCTGGGATAAAACCTAGGCAGATTTGCTTAAATCGCTAGCGTGACACAAGTCTCAAGTGTGGGAACAATCACAGAACAGCATTATTTGTTTCCCCACCCTTGCCTGCTTCCTGGATGACACACGCTTAACCGCTTTTACATCTCTGGCTAAATAAGATGACAACAATATGGAGAACACAATTGTTTGGACAGTGCTTTCTTTGTCAGACTCTCTCTCTCTCTCTCTCTCTATATCATTCACACAACAAAGTGCTTTAAATTTTACAAATATTATGCAACTAAATTAAAAATAGCACTTGATGAAGTCCAAATTGATTCAAGTTGAGCTGATCCTTTGCTTATGAAGACTTGGGCATCTCACTGTCCATTGCCATTCCTTAAAAACAGATTTAAGTTACGCAAAGAGACAATCGGATATCTACAAGATGGTATGAAACATGACGACAGGCTGATAAATTGTAAATTAACCTCTATTACATAATCTATAGGATTTAAGCTGAAATTTATAAGAATAAATTAACTACTCTCTCTTTGGGCTCACTGTTAACTCTCAGTGACTAAAGGAGAAAAAAATAAAAATAAAAAGGGAAAGGTTTTAAATCACTTAAGAGAACTTAGCTAGTACACTTTCATGTCATGAGAAATATGAAGTATAATTACAGAGACTTTGGACCATCAGGACAGGCACACATGATCCAGTGTGTAGAATATACAGACTTTTTTTTTTTATTAAATATGTTCAATAATATAAATATTACACGTGTAATATACAAAATCAATTGTGAGACCATAGTAAGCACATTCTGCATGGCTATCTAAATAAATTAAGAAAAAAACATCAATCCCTGTTACCTCTCTCTGGATGTGCATTTACCAACATGGTTATCATGGTTTCTTTACTACTGCAGGGCAGGATCAGCTATTTAATTCAGCTTGGG
Source organism: Clarias platycephalus (assembly GCA_030068275.1). NCBI lineage: Eukaryota > Metazoa > Chordata > Actinopteri > Siluriformes > Clariidae > Clarias > Clarias platycephalus. The sequence goes on along the minus strand of JAQQZT010000007.1, from coordinate 5,671,765 downwards.
GGATTTAACAGGCAATTGTGTATCTGTGTTCCCAGATACAGTAAATCAGCTTAAAATGTACAGCTAGACAGGAAGTGTGTCCTGACTGCACTGCTAAAACACTACGGCACAAAAGCCAAATGCCCCATCAACACCAACCCCCCCCCCCCCCAACAACCCCCCACACAACTCTTATGCACCATTTACACCATTTCACTCTGCAAGACTAATGTGACCAAGAGCAGGAATTTTTGTGGCAAATTATAACCACTCCAGAACCGGAAAAAACTGTCAGGGTAGATGTTAATGGGCTGGACAGCCTTCGAGAGGTATTAATAAAACCACTTCCCCAGACACTTTGAGAAATTAAAAGTGCACTGCACGTTGAAACAATATCGACATTACCTCATTTGAGGTTAATGGCAAAAGGGGGTTACTGGTGAACAGTGACAGGTTTTATGTCTTAAACTATTAATTATTGTGTGAATCAAACATGCAAAAAAATGGGCTACACCCAGGTGCTTTTATAAAAATAAAATAAAAAACACACTTATTTGTCTCTCCATCATTCTGAAGACCTGCCATTGGCGTGTAGTAATTAGTGTTAAATAATGATATGCCTAATCCTTCATCCATCCAGCATTTATCATTCGGTAAATCCTGTGTAATTTATACATTTTATATATTTCTACTTTAATTACATTTTATTCCATAATTTTGTAAATTATAACTTAATATTTATTTATTTTAACTATTCAATCTTTAATTTTATTCTCTAGTGCAATTTTTTTTCTATCTTTCAGTTTTAGGTCAAGGACAGTCATGTACCTGACAATTTATATTGGAATTTAATCTAACACCAACCTTAAACCGGTAACAAAAAGGAAGCCTTTTGTTTCTTTTAGTAACATGAATTTGTTATTTATTAAATAAAAGGCTACAACGAATCTATAAATAAATAAACAAATAAAGCAAGCTTAATGCCAAAACTATTATACATTCATATTCTTTTAGAGCCATTTGGACTGTAGAAAGATAGAAACACACAGCCACACATAATTATTATAACAACAGGGGATAAAATGTCAGAAGTAACAACTAGACAAAGTCCTAGACAATCTCACCACCTTTATAGGATCTAATGACAACCTCTCACTCATGGCAACCCCCCACAATGCATTGCGCGCTCCCTTCCCTATTAAAGGTGGTTACCAAGGTGTGGTTTAACCTTATGTTCAAAGAGGGGGAAAAACAGCTTCTGTTGTATCCAATCAGCATGAAGAAAGCAGAAGTTGTCCTGACTCATAGTGGTGTGAAAAAGTTGGAGTTCACTGGAGCTCTTAAAATATCACAAATATGCCACAGGTTCCAAGTTGAAACACAAAACAGGATCCGACATTAGAGGCTGACATTTCGACTACACAATGCATTATTGTTGCGCTTTGCTTACTCATCAAAGAGATTAAAACAAGTTGCTTCCTTTTAAGATTAGCTTCGAACAACAAGAAACGCGCGCGTGCGCCGAAAGCGCGACTAAATACTATCAGTGTGACGATGATGAGGAGGAGGAGGAGTGTGTGTGTGTGAGAGAGAGAGAGAGAGAGAGACCGAGGGAAAAAAAAAAGTTGGCAACAAAAAACAAACCCCCACCGAAACCCGACACACGGAAGTGGGGGCGAGTATCAGCCGCAGGTGTGTGTGTTAGTATACCTAGAGAGGAAGCCTAATTGAAGATTAATCAGTTTTCGCAGTGAATAAAAGCAGAGGAAGAAACAAAACGAGCGCTAGACTGTTAGAAGAAACTCAAACCTTGCTTTATACACACTGTATACTCGGAGTTACTACATGATCGCAGTTAGAGAAACAAAAACGCACAAATCTAGCCTTCATTTACACTTTTGTCATTGATCTTACCTCTCTAGACGTTTTAAAGCCCCAAAATTCAGACTTCTGCTCGAAAACTTCCGACCACGGAGCAGTTAGTCTGTCCAGCTCGCGCTCTCTCTCCCTGAATTCCGAGCACACACACACCAGAGATACAGGCAGCGCTCGAGCCAAAGCTCCACCCCCCGAGAGTGAAAGCTCTCGTGCCACACCCAAAACACACACACTCATACACCCCCCCCCCCGCCCCCTATACAGCTCATAAAAATCAATCAGTAGCCATACAAATGTCTGTGTGCTTATTATTAAAATACTTCGCCTTATTATTATTATAAAATAAATGTCTCCCAGATCATAGTGAAAACCCATAGCCTACCACTGGAACACATTTCACTTCCTCGAACAGGCTACACATAAAACTGGATTATTTGGTATGTAAGGACATGTCGCCACTAGCAGCCACACCTGTAATAACGTCATACCTTATCAGGCTCACACTCATGAGTCACAGGCAAGCCAGACGTACAGGTAGCTGAAGGGTTGCTACTTGTACACCAGAGACAAATTTTTTAAGGTTTCAGGTACCATCTTCTTGTTTTTGGCCAAAAGACAGTATTGGTGCTGATTTATTTTTTTATGTTATACATATAATACAGAAAATGTTTGCCGAAGAAACTACTTCTGAAGTTTATGCAACATGGAAGTGACCAATCTTGCCTCCCCCAAAAGTTATGTTGCTAACTTAGCTGATTTTATATGTGCCCCCAAAATGGGAATTTTTCAGCATTATACTGTCTCGCTGCAAACAATAATAATTTCAAATGCAGATTATTCATATTGCTTTATGGGTATTGATACTAAAATTGGTGTAAGCTTCTAGAAGCAAATGATCTGTAAAAATTGTTGCTTAAATTAAAGCATTTCATGCAAAATTAAGGATTTTTTTTCTCCAAATAATATCTGTTGTGTACGTAACCATGTGTAGTTCATGTTTCAAGTTCAATTTTAGAATAATATGTGAAATCTAAATTGGCCAAGTTTCATCTGAATGACAATTAAGATCATTGTAAGGTTTAAATTAAAAAAAGTGACAGACACTACATTTTAGATGCTAAATTGTATTTAGCAAATGTGTTTCTTTTTATCTGATACAAATATAAATGTGTATACACATTTACAAAAATGTGAAGCATGGATCGGTAGATAAGAAGCATTAACTATTATGAAAATGGTGTTATATGATCATATCTGAAAATTCACTTTTTCACCTAGGTGAAACACTTCTTAGCACCAATTCCATGTTTTAGCCCTATATATTGTGAACATGATCAATTCAAGTAATATCATCCATCCATCCATGATCCATACCAATTATCCTTTTTCTGGTCGCAGGGGGCCTGGAACCTTTTCCACAGAACTTATGCCATATGGGAGAATACATCCTGGATGTGGTGCAAACCCAGAACAGGGAGAAAATGCTAACTCCTTGCACACAAAATGGAAGCGAGATTTGATCCCTTAACACTGGAAGTGTGAATCGGCAGTGTTACCAGCTATTGCATTATGAAATCTCGCAACGATGTTGGCACTGATGGGAACTATCTATAATACAATACACTGACACAATCAAATCATATGTAATAGATTTGTGCAGTGGTTATGTGGATGTTGCTGAATACCAGCAACCTGGGTTTGATCCTCATTTCAGGAATGAGGAGTTTGATTTCATTCGGGCCTTTGAAAGTACATGATCAAAACAATCGTCGTAATGCAACTCATTTCATTCAGTACATTTAAATTGTGTACATTCACTCTCTAACAATCATTCTCTACACTTCTTATTGTGTACAGAGTTGCAGGAGGCCTGGAACCTGTTCCAGGGGACTCCCAGGGCACAAGGCGTGGTGCACTCTGGCTGGGGTGCCAATTCATTACAAGGCACACCCACACATACTCATTTACACACTATGGGCAATTAGCCTAATCTGCATGTCTATTGACTGTGGAAGGAAAACAGAGTGCCCATAGGAAACCCACCAAGGATGGGGACAAAATGAAAATAACATGCACACAAACCTAAGGAAGGAATTGAACCACTGACCCTGGAGGTGCTAGGCCACAGTGCTAACGACATACCACAGTGCCATATTGTGAAGACTGATTTAATTTCTATTTGTTTTCCTCTTCAATTTTGCTGGTTGAGGATCTGGTATGATTTATCTTGATTACATTTTTAAAAACAGTTGTAAACATATTTGGGTGATGGAACATCCTGAGCCCATCAACAACACAGTAGAGTATCAGACTCTGTCATTTTTGTTGTCCCTTTGTTGGTTTAAATTGATGACTACAGTAATTGTGTGCATACAAAGTGCATCTGCAAGAAATCTTATAAAAAGTGTCCTGGCAGAGACGATGGCTACCTTTAACATAATTGATTGCAGGGTCTTACAAGCTAGCTTTGCTTCCTCATGATATGCTACAAAGAAACTTTAGAGGTATGATCACTGAGGGTTTTGCTGAATTCATCAAACATCTTTTTAAATCCCTTACATCAATATACAGTACAAGCCCCAGGCTCTTATTGACTTGCTGTTGGTGGACAGTGCTGAGTACATCTAAGGTCTAAATCATAGCAGACATCAGTTTATGTGGTGAGATTGCACTGAACACTAAAATAAAGTTGTTTGTCACTAATAACAACTTGTTAAAATAACAAGATGTGACTAGTAATAATCAAGATGTATAGTTTATTATACTTGAATTATGTTGAGCTAAACATTATACAGTAGGTGTCATATCAGGTTTCCAGGGTTGTCTATAGGAGTCCAAATAGGAACTGCAGTTGGGAATTTATCAGCATCTGTAAGGCTACATTTAGCTGCACAGACACTTACCAGCCTGACATTCAAAACAACAGGAAACAGTATACAGAACCCCAATTGTTCTCCAGTGTGGACTGGGTTCATTCTACTTAATGACATTGACAGAGGAATCTGGTCACACATTCATGTCATTGATATTAGTAAACTAGACCACATTCTTGTCTTTTTTTTTTCCTTAAAAGAAAAAAAAGGTCTGAAAAACCAAGAGACAGGGATATTCTGACTATAAAAGTGGGTTAATAATTCCCCCATGAAAATATATCTGTAGTTCATTTGCTTTCGGTGGGTTCCCTCACATAGCATATTAGCTTAAAAGTATTGACTTAATGTAATGAAAATATTTTGCAAAAACCACAAAAATCTGGTTGCTGCGGAGGAATTTTCCTGGCATGGTTTTGGTCAACTTGTCTCCCTAGAGAAAAGTTCCTATAAATCTAAAGTATAGTCATCTATCTAATACTAGGTTATCCTGCCTGATCAGCTTTATCCTAGAATGAAATATTTCCATACTGATGGTCCAGGTCTCTTTCAAAATATCAAAGTTTCCATCCACAATGCACAAAGACTTACTTGGATGGTTTGATGAATATGAATATAAAAATGATGCAAATTATATGCTGTGGCCCTCGCAGGCACCAGATCTCAATTTAGTCTGAGATGTTAGACAGCGCACTCCAAAACGATGATCAGTCAAGTAACAGAGTGAATATATATATATATATATATATATATATATATTTTTTTTTAAATTTTTTTATTTAAATAAATAGTGTTCATCTCTTCAGTGCAGTTCAGAGACCTTTTAAGGCTGTTCTGGTGGCATGTTTGTACCATGTTAACAATTACCGATTTTTGTATAGTTATGGATCAGTATGGGGCGTCATGGCGGCTTGGTGGTTTGTACTGTCGCGCCATGCACCTTCAGGGTCTGAGGTCGATTCCTGTCTCGGGTCTGTGTGCGTCGGGTCTGCATGCTATCCCCATGCTTGGTGGGTTCCCTCAAGGTGCTCCGGTTTCCTCCCACAGTCTGAAGTCATGCAGATTAGGTTAATTAGTGTTCCCAGATTGCCTGTAGGGTGTACCCTGCCTTGTGCCCTAATTCTCCTGGGATTGGGCCCCCTGTGACCCTGTATCCAGGATAGAGTGGTATAGATGAAGGATGAGTGAGTGTGTGTATCAGTAGAAGTGTTACAAAGCATTTACTGAGAGGAAAGTAACCAGATATTCAATTAAAAACTTATTTAAAATAGTTAAAGCGACAGGGAGAATTGAGTAGAAATGCACGTAGCAGGCATACTAATCATGTCTCAGTGAGAGGACGCCCTCTGTCGGATTAGTAGGGTACCACACAAATGGTTCTGCTTAATCTGCTCATACTTTCGTACTAAACAGTATATCTGAATAGTACTGCAGCTCTGCTCGAACACGCTACTTAGTATGGAAGTATCGGAAGATGAAGCCAAATCCTTCACAGCCCGAAGGCGCGGTGGAAAAAAGTTCCCTCCAGCGAAAAGGTTCAGACAGAAGGAGAAGCTTCGAGTGACACCAAAAACCGGGGTTAAAAGTAGGTTTTTTTAAAAATGATACTTTAAATATAATAACATGATTTAGTGTTTGTTTATGTATCTTTAAACAAAGCGAGCTACTTCTGCTTGGCTTGGGAGGGAGGGACTTTTGTCTTTTTGTCTATCAGGACTGCTGTACACATCACATGATCACAGCCCTTTCAGCAAAAACAATTAGAATGTTATGTGTTCGAGACAACAACAAAAAACATATCAGCTCTTAGTTTTAAGTCATTGAGAGTTGACTTAATATTATTTTTCTTATTATTCTTTTTTGTTGTTGTTGTTGTTGTTGTTGTTGTTGTTGTATGCTTTATCTACAACATGTTGTGTGTGCTGTCAGTCAGGTTAATAAAGTTGCACCATATTAATAGCAAAAATGACATCTAAACCTACAGTTACATTCATAGACAAAGCATTAAACTGTAGTTTTTGTTGTTGTTGCTGGTGTTCTACTATAAGGAACATGGCTTGGATCTTAACTACGTAGACTATGCACAGTTGCACAGTATAGTGTACTAGACCTGGAACGGTGAACGGCTCTGAGAAAGACAAAAATATAAATTTTCACAAAGTCTGCTGCTTCAGTGTTTTAGATATTTTTGTCAGATGTTAATATAATAAGTATAATTACAAGCATTTCATAAGTGTCAAAGGCTTTTATTTTACAATTACACTAAGTTTATGCAAAGAGCCAATATTTGCAGTGTTGACCCTTCTTTTTCAATCAACTTCTGGGTTACATCCTAACGGATGGCAGACCATTCTTGCAAAATGCAAAATGCTTGAAGTTTGTCAGAATTTGTGGGGTTTTGTTTGTCCACCTGTTTCTTGACCACAAGTTCTCAATGGGATCAAGGTCTGAGGAGTTTGCTGGCCATGAACCCAACATTTTGATGATTTGTTCCCCAAGCTACTTAGTTATCACTTTTGCTTCATGGCAAGGTCCCTGGGAAAGGTAGTGTTCCTCACCAAACTGTTTTTTGGATGGCTGCTCTCAGAAGATGCTCTCAGCCATTCTTTATTCATGGCTGTGTTCTTAGGCAACATTGTGAGTGAGCCCACTCCCTTGGCTCTGTTGGCATGACAGAGGACTGATGGTAGCACTGACCTTAATAGGGCAGCAAGGGCAGCAAAGAAGCCCCTTCTCTCCAGGAAAAACATCAGGGACAGACTGATATTCTTCAAAAGGTTTTGGATTGGACTGCTGAGGACCTTGGTTAAGTCATCTTCTCTGATGAATCCCCTTTCCGATTGTTTTCAATCAGTTCTGTATCATTGCCATTCTCAAAATCTTTGGAAACGGCTGTACTGTAACATATATAAATAATTTACACAAAATGCTACTGTATGTAAAGTTGCACCAGTACTAGTGGTCTGCAAGGTTCAATTCTGTACCCTTAATAAGTCTATTTCAGTAAATGATTTTTACTTCTAAGAATGTAAATATGGCAACACCGTGACTTAGTGGTTAGCACTGTCGCCTTGCACCTGCAGGGTCCAGGATTGATTCCCCCCTCGGGTCTGTGTGTGTGGAGTTTGTATGTTTCCCTGTGCTTGGTGGTTTTCCTTCAGGTTCTCCAGTTTACTCCCACAGTCCAAAAACATGCAGATTAGGCTAATTGGAGTTCCCAAATTGCTTGTATGTGAATGATACTGAGTGTGTGTGTATATATGTGTGTGCCCAGTGTAGCCTGCCTCGTGCCCTAAGTCTCCTGGGACAGGTTCCAGGCCCCCGTGATCCTGTACAGAGGAATAAGTGGTATAGATGATGAGTGAGTGAATGAGAAGGTAAATATATCAGATTGTGTACTAAACTGATAAATTCATTATCTTTAACTAGTGTACCTTTGGCCTCAAACCTCCAGGGTGGGGGTTCAATTCCCAGTTCGGGTCTGTGTACATGAAGTTTGCATGTTCTCCCCATGTTCTTCGGTTTCCTCCCACAGTCCAAAGACATGTAGTTTAGGTTAATTGGTGTTTCCAATTTGCCTGTAGTGTGTGAGTGACTGTGTACCTGTTTGATGTACACAGTGTGAAGGATTGGCACCAGGTCCCAGATGATCCCGTCCCGAGTCCCCTGTGATAGACTGAGTATAAACATATCTCTATCGTGATTAAATAAATGTGAAATTATATTTTAATTAAGCATCATTATACAGTGGGGGAAAGAAGTATTTGATCCCCTACAGATTTTCTAAGTTTGCCCACTCTTTTTTTTTATTTTATTTTATTTTTTTCTTACATCTTTTCCTGATTTTCCAATTTGTCCAATTCCTTCCCGTCACTAGGGGTGGCTCCTACATTAAGGCTACGTACTACCATTCAGCCAGGAGGGCCGAGGGTTGTTACGTGTTTTCTCCGAACCACGTGACACCAGCCGGCCTCTTTTTTTCCAACTGCTCGCTCACGCACTCGGAGGACAGTGCTATCCGCTCCCTCCGCATGCACGAGCCAAGATTAATGTGGGAGCACTAAGTAAGTCTCATCCCTCCCCGCTGAGAGAGCTTGGCCAATTCACCCGGGAACCGAACCAGCGATCTCCGGATGATAGGGCGAGCACTTTACCACTGCGCCACTCGGAGGCTGTTTGCCCACTTACAAAGTAATGAAGGGTTTATAATTTTTATCATAGGTTTATGGTAAAGGATTGAGACAGAATATCAACCAAAAATCCAGAAAAAGCACATGATAC
>JAQQZT010000007.1:5645446-5662657 GCA_030068275.1 Clarias platycephalus | reverse complement strand
AAGTACTAAGTCATGTTTTGCTTGGGGATCAAATACTTATTTCCCTCATTGAAATGCAACTTAATTCATAACATTTGGATCATGTGCTTTTTGTGGACTTTTGGTTGATATTCTGTCTCAATCCTTTACCATAAACCTATAATCAACATTATAGACCCTTCATTTCCTGGTAAGTGGGCAAACTTAGAAAATCTGTAGGGGATCAAATACTTATTTCCCCCACTGTATGTCTTGTCAGATTTTTTTTGTTTTACAAAAATATCCAGAAATTTCCAAGGTGGTTAAAATATGGTTGTCTGAATCCCTCTGTTGATAAAAAACCCATCAAAGACTTTTTATTGTTTACTGTTGAATGTAGAAACATGAAAACATAACATTAAAAACATAAACATTAAAACCACCATTTTTTTTGGTTCCCCTTGTGCCACTGGCGTGGTTCTGGCCCCTCAGGGCATGGCTCTGCAAGGCCCCTCTGGTGGTGTGCAGTGATGTCTGGCACTAGGATGTTTGCAGCGGATCCTTTTGGCGCTGTGGGTTGAGGGGTCGGGCCTTTGTGGATTGGTCTTATTTATCCAACCCATCCAATGGGTGCTTGATCGGATTGGGATCAGAGGCTGGGTTGGGGGCATTGGGCTCTTTGCCTGCTGAACCATGTGCACTGAAAGGCTATGCATTTCTTTTGTGGCCAGCACTGACTTTGTTCAGCAATCTGTGTAGCATTGGCTTTTCTCTGCATATTTATAAAGATTGACTTTATTTTTTACTGGACATGCATGTTGCCTGACAGACATGCAAAATGGAGTCTTTTTCACTGATTGTCTGATCTCCTGTAGTCAGTGCTAGTGACATAGCTGGATTTACTCAGTGATAGGAACTCGATAATCTTTCAGAGCCCCAGACGAGCCCCCCCGCTGGCTCCTGCTAGAGCTGTATCAGGCCGACCCACTGGACAGAGATACTGGGGTAGCCCATGAACCCACTGGAGAAATATTTGACAGTTATCTTGGGAATGTCTGGGCTCCTCCAAGATGAGCTGGAGCAGCTTTGCAACAGGATGAAAAGGATAGCCAAGGCTTCTCTATGCTCAGCATGTCACGTTTATATTTGCTTGCCAGACCAAACAGAAAGAGGAATCCAACCCATTTTGGAATTCTCAGTTCCTTTTATCACATATCGACCCTTAAACACTTTAATTTTTCTTTAATTTTACATACTAGCAGCCGTACTGAACAATACCTTAATGTTCACCACTGGTATTTACTGTTATGTATTTTAACCAATGTTTATATTTGTATGTTTATGTATGTTTATGGATGTATGTCTGTTTTCAGTCTACTGATCTATTAAAAACCATTAAACCTCAATTTCTTTCAATTTTTTTAATTACAATGTTTAATTCCAATTTCTAGAGATACATAAGTCACAGTTTGAAATATTTTGTATCCAACGTTTTTTGCGTGGCAGTCTGTTCTTGAAGTCATGCAAGAAGTAAATCGACACCCAGAATTTTATAAGAAAATAAATCCACCAAAATTAGTGGAATTTTAGAGCACGTAAGGTTTAGTTATTAATACATTATTAATATTCTGTTGACCTTCTTTAGGTGCTCAAAGATGTCTTTCAGAGGGCCCAGGCTGAAGAGGTCATGGCTCTTGTTAATGTTTTACCCCCCTCTTTAAACTGAAATGAATTTCTCTTAACAATAGAAAGGGGTGATTTAAGGTTCTTAGCTGTTTTACTCTGCGTCAGTCCCCCTTCAGATTGCACAACAGTCTGGCCTCTTAAAAAATCGAACATTTTGCACTTCTTTGCATACTTGAAGACTGGCCTGTTTTTCTCCTCAGGGTTTCTCCCTAGGTGTCACCACATTAGATCACTTTTTCCTCAGGTTTTATGCAGGATGCCCTTCATGTCGCGACCCTCCTTTTTCTAAACAGGCTTGGGACCGGCATCGCATACAGTAGCTGGGTTGTATGAGGCATAGGGTTAAGGGTCTTGGCCAAGGATGCAGCAGTGGTGACCTGGTGGGGCGGAGCTCGAAACTTTCAACTCTTTGATCATCAACCCAGAGTCTCATTGCACTTGCCCCTACATTTTATCATAAAACTATGGGTGTCTGTTTGCTTCTTGCCTTTATGTACACAATTTTTCTTCGTAAAAGGAAACTTTGGCACACTTTGTCAGAGCAGGACTTTGAGTGCACAAATGAAAATCAGTTCACAGCATGCTGTTTTTTTTAAAGGTTATTAAAAAACTTTGTGACATGGTATTTGTTTACATAGTTGGGCATTGGCAGTGCTTATCCAATGACCTTTTAGTAGACCATGTTTAAAGACACAAATTGTAAACTTTCTAATAAAACCTAGAAAGTTTGGCTTGTGTACCTGGTCTAAAACCCCACAGTCAGACTCTGGAAAATACACCTTGCACTGATGACATATGATCATTTTAAAGTCTAAAAATTATTTGAGCTTTCTTTAACAAGACAAGGTGTTTTTATTCTAATTAGATCTGCCCTGTAGTTAGTCTTTCAACATGTAATTTGAGCCTCTGTTTGCTGATGCAAATCGCAGTGCCCTGTATTTTGCATGTGTGTGTTTCTATTGTTTGATGAAATGTCGTTAGGAATCTAGATTGTATCATGGTTGATTAAACTATACACACTATGCCCCTAAAATAGTCTATGATCTGATATGTTTAAGGATATGGAGTATTTCTGATTATTCGCATTCTAGAAGTCGAGCTGAATGAAGCCTGACTGAATAAAGGGAGTGATTTAGTAGTGAAGGAAACTTGATGCACTGGCTGAACTTGCACATAAGCACCCGAGTGCTGACTCACACTCCAGCCCCCATCCCTCTCACTCAGATTCAATTGCAAGTTTATTCATATCCATCTGCCTCACCCTCACCCCCTCTCTCTCTCTCTCTCTCTCTTTCTCTTTCTTTCTCTCTGCTGTGCTCTTCTTTCATTTACTCCCGGTCTCTCTCTCTCTCTCTCTCTCCACCTCTTATATCCACATCTTGTTCCCTCCCCCACTTGGTCTGCTCCGCCCATTTCACCCAGTTGCTTTTATCTGTGTCCATTTCTCCTCCTCCTCCTGCCCCTCCCTTCTTTCTCTTTCACTAAACAGGAGGTCCTTTCACTGAACGATGTAGCACAGCGAATGTGCCAAGGACACCGGACACGAAGAAGCTTTTGAACGTGACTACCAGGCTGTCGTTTAGCTTAGTGTAGGAATCAATCGGCAACTTCAGTAAGTAAACCCTTTGACACTTTAACTTCAGTCTAATGCAGCAACAGGATGTGCGTGACACTCCAGCTGCAGTTTGTTCATTAGTTAATTGTTGATTGATAGAGCAAAGGTCTGCAAACAAAGGCTTATTCAAGGATTGATTACTTCTTCCAGGTCTCATAGAATTGAGTTTCTGTATCCACAGCTCAACTTTAATTTGTATGTCTTTTTATGATGTCATATAGACAGTCCTTGAATTAGCTTGACTGTACATATCATTTTCGGTTCGGGACAGGTGGTGCATTCATCAGCTTGTGAGTTTATTAAAAACAATCAACGTGACACAAGATTTGACTCATTGTAAATAATAAAATAGTGCACACAGGTGGACATGGGTTTTATTGCTTTTACTGTGTGTATTATAGAAATAAGTAGTGTTGTTAAAGCTCCCATGTCTCACACAGTTCTGGTTAATAGGTGTATACAAGTGTTCACTGTGCTCCAAGCTCAGGTACGAGTAAATGTTGGAAAAAAAAATTAATTAAAATTATAATCCCAGGCTGTGGCAGCGGCTATAGTGAAAGAGAAACCGCAGTTTGTAAAACTCTTAGAGCAAATGCTACATTTGAACCTTTTTTTTCTGTTTTATAGCATTTTTCTAAAACATTTGCCCCCTGGGCATTTCGACATATAAACTTGTGTCACCTGAGTATTTTGTTTTGTTATTATAGCACAAGATACCTGGCTGTATTTAAAGGTACAGTCATAACAATAAAGGTGATCTGAGCGTCTGTGTTGATTCTGTTTTCGATTTCGCTCGATATCTCCACCGGGTGACGGTAATTAAATCATCATTCTTACCCTTTTGTTATTTGAAGATCAGATCAGGGCATGATGGAATGTTCGGATCATTAATATGTTTGTAGAGCAATGCAGTAATGCAAGTGTATTAGGTTATGTGTTCGGTTCATGCTACTGGTTAGGCCATGATGAACAGCATCTCTCTTTTTCTCGAAAACAATGCAATACAATTATGTTGTTGTTTCCTTTCGCCTGCTTTAATCTCATTCCATGCACTAACTGATTCAGTTCAGCTTGACTGGTTTGCTTATCACATTATGAATGTTTTTCTTTTAACTTGAAACCTGTGATATGAAACGGATACCATTATTACTAATAACTTCCTACTCTCATTTGTATAAAGCCATTTAAAAAGTCCAGGACTGCTCTCTCTCTCACAGCCTCATATGAAAATAAAAATAAAAGTCTGGGATGGGACGTCTGAGAAGTTTGATTTCTGAGAAGTTTTTGTCAGACATGACTTTTCCTGTCATCGTGCTACTCATTCTTAGTAGCTTGTCACCCTGTGCAACTGGAAAACTGGAATGGTTTATGGGAGAGGCCCAGTGGGTTAATGTGTAACAACCGCTTCGATAGCACATGTGTTTGAGATGGCGATGATGTCATGTTCTGGGATTGTCAAGGCCCAGGATGTTTGTTCAGCACTATGCCGGCACTTGCATAGCACAAAGTTACTTCTTTTATATAATCCTCATGGATTGAATTCTCTGCAAACCCAAATTTCAATCCTCTTATTAAGCATTAACTCATATTATAATAAAACAGTGCACTGGGGATGCAGTAATATCTTTTAATTAGGATTTAAAATTGGTGAATTAAAGAGAAACAGAAATCGCTTTTTACTAAAACTCAAAGAGGTTATTTATTTTACTTGCATGCAAAAAGGATAAAGGGATCGTTTTCAATTGTAGAAATTACCTGTATGTGCCCAAGCTTGATTGCCTTCAAATTCACAAACGCCTGGACATGTCAGAAAACGCAAGCTGATTCATGTTCGTCATTCGTTATTAGTTCCAAGGTAGTTTGTTATACACAGCGATTTAATAAGTATTAAGGCCGGGTTTTTACATTTTTAAAATACTTATTGATAAATATATATACAGTATATCAATTAGAATTAAAAAAATTCATGAAAAAATTTAAGATATACTGTATATCAGATGTTGCACTCAGCTAACGCAAGCTAATGTAAAATCTGAATTGAAAGTCCATTCATACCTTAGCATGCAATTAGCCTGTGGATTTCAATATACTGTACTGTATATAGAGAGAGTCAAAGCTAGGTTTATTTCTGTATATTTCTGTTACATTCACTGCCTCAGAATTTCACTACTGCTTGGATATATCGGCCTCCCTGTTTCACGTCTGAAACGCTGGCCTCCCAGGAACTCTTTTAATGGGCAAATGGCTTGGTGCGAGGTCAGGACTATACTGGAGATGTGGCAATAACTCCTGCAAGGTGGCAACAAGTTATCCATGAGTTTTCAGGGAACAGGCGTTCCACTCACTGAACATTTCATGTGAACAAGTGGAACGGGCTCTGAACCTCCTCGGCCGGGATCAAATGGTTGTTTAAATGTTTTACTGTGGCTGAGTGAACTGTATAAGATCACCGTACTGTGCTTAAAGTTTCTGTAAGTTTTAAGTGGTTTTATGCCTTCAACTCATGAGGAATTTCATCACAAGTCCTGGTTTGACTTGAGCAAAGTAATAACAAAGCCATGACTTGTCTAATTTGCATGTTGGACAAATTTTGTTTGCTTTTGAAATATGTAATTAAAATTCACCTTCAGGTCATTTTGGGAGTGACTTCTCCTAACTTTATTCCCTTTACGAGAGGTCAGGATTGTGAGTGTTTGAATGTTTCTCCTGTTAGTCGCTATGGGAAATAATTTGGTATTAATCCCTTCTTTTCAGACATTGTTAATGTGAATACAGCAAAAGGCTTTTCAACCGGTTTTGGGTCGAATAATCCTATTAAATGAAAATAGGTTAACTTCTATTCCGTGTGTGTGTGTGTGTGTGTGTGTGTTTGTTTGTGTTTAGACCCTTTGCTCTGTTATTCGTCCTTGCAAGCCTTTGGCATAAATTGCCGTAGGGCGCATGCAGGAGTGCATGTAGGCAGTGTTTATTGCCAACACCGCCAAAATGATATGTGATAAGCCTCCACCTATCACTTATCTCTAAACTGTGATACAGTGAATGAAGACCTGACAAGATGGACGATAAGAACGTTAGTTTGCAACATAGCACGATTAATAAAAAATGGATTTGGCTGTAAAACAGAGTTACGTTTACTGTAATTCCTTATCTCCAGTACATTGTGCCACACCTTTATAGCATTGTGCAGGATGTCAGGGTTTTTCAGACATTTCCTAGCTGGAAAGCATAAGAATATACATATACTGTCTTCCTTATTATAGCATATTATTTTCTGTTTCCTGTTTTCTGTATAAAGACAGAATGTGCTTATCACTGTCTATCACCAGGTGATCATTATTTAAGAGCCTGGAACAATGAGACCGTTTAATGTTGCTAATCACTTGGCTATTGGTAATCATTAAATGTGCTCTAGGGCAGTTACACTAATGATGAAACCGAGCCAGATACTGGATCAAACGCTGTGAAAATTTGGAGGAAGAGAGATGGAGCAAAAGTGAAGAAGAAGTGAACTAAATCTGTAAACCCAAAATCTACAGGACTTTTTATATTTTATAGATGTTTGTTACATGGACCACAGGAGATTTCCTGGTATTAAGAATTAAGCTCTTTTCATTTATACACTCCTTTTCCTGAAGGAAATGTGCTGGTACAAGAGAATTAGCGTTGAAAGGTATCATTCATTACAGTTTATCCTATTATTGAGGCCACACAATGTAATCGTTATTGAAATCACTGTGGAGTTTCGGCCTACTTGATTTCAAAGTGTTGAAAATGTTTCAATGAAATACTGAGCTTGCAGATGCAGATTCTAGATTCTTTTTCCTTTTTAGCAAAATGCAACATTGA
Organism: Clarias platycephalus; assembly: GCA_030068275.1. Lineage (NCBI taxonomy): Eukaryota > Metazoa > Chordata > Actinopteri > Siluriformes > Clariidae > Clarias > Clarias platycephalus. The sequence goes on along the minus strand of JAQQZT010000007.1, from coordinate 5,655,552 downwards.
GCAAACCAAATTTCATAGCTAAAAGCAACACATACTGTACAAAACAGCCAATTGCTTCTTTCTGTCATTTGATCAGTAAAGAAAAACTACCTACAAGGTGCCGTATAGGCCATACAAACATTACCCATGCTTATTTATTGAAGGATGAAGAAGCCCCAAAATGTCAGCGCTGCAGAACGACCCTAACCATAAAACACACACTTTTGGACTGCCCAAGTTTAACCACCATAAGAAAACTATTTCTACCGGAACAAGATTTAAAAAACATATTCTGCAAGGCAAAACCAGAAAAACTCTTACAATTTCTGTCTAAAGTACACATAAAGAACCAAATGTAAAACCCTGTTCTTCTGACCAAGACCAAGACCATATTATGTGATCTATTATTATTATATCCTTTTAACTTTCTCACTACGCTCTTAATTACTTACATTTTTATAACATCAGCTTAATATTTGATGTGAATCTTGACATGAAATAGCCTGAGAAGCTGATATGGCAATAAATCCAAATACAAACAAACAAACAAACCTACTGAGCAAAAATACCGACTGCTGTAAATGAACTAAATGTGTTGCATGGATTTTTCAAAAATGTTAAAGCCAAGAAAAAAAAAAAAGTTTTACCCTGTTTCTGTCATTACATTTTCCCTAGCAACTAAGAGCATGCATGCAGACTAGCCTTCAGGTTGTCTGGAGGTCAACTTTTAACACTTAAGACAACCGTAGAATGAGAACTTTAGGAAATTAGTCCTGAAGATGTCTATGGCTTTAATGGGTCCTGAAGACGTCCCCAATAGGTCCCTTTTTCTGTGGACTCACTGCAGTCTTACCTGTGATGTCTGGGAACGTGCTCTCGTCAGCTACCACAGTGATCGAGGTGTTGATGATGCACTGATGATGTTGATCGTGCCTCTGTTGCATTGTTAACGTAACCTTATGTATTATGTTTCTCAAGCTTTTCAGCATTCTTTGTAATTAAAAAAGCTTTGTAGTGAACAAAACATTTATTCTTGTATCAGGTTGGTGCTCGTATGACTCACAGCAAAAAAACACAACCAAAGCATGAGTATTCAATATTTTTTTTCTTAAACTGTGGTAAATATTATTGATGCTAATCTGCATATTTAAATATTCACAAATTCAACTGCAGTCTAATTTATTCACTATAATCCACTGGGGATTTATAGCATTTTGCAAAATTGTAAAAAAAAAAAACAAATTTAACCAAATCAGTTTTTACATAATATTTGTCACACTCTTGTGAAATACTCTCAATCAGTTTATAATACTTCTTACTTCTTTTGAAAAAAAAAGAAGAAGAGGGAAATCCTGAACTGCTTAAATGGATTTATCTCATAACCTTTTCTCATATAACTCAACACAGCTTGTAGGAAAAAAAACTGGACTTTTCATGCCATTTACTTTGTGTAGATTCTAATAATAATAATTTTCAACATTCAGATCATTAATCTAGTGCACAAATTCTCTCTACAGGGTCCTTAATCTTAAAAAAAAAAATAGCCTCTGTGGGATTTCATTGCCAGAGTATCATATGACTGAGGTTGTGGTAGATCCCAGGCTAATCCTAGGAACACTGGACACAAGGCGAGAGACTTTAGTCCAGAAAGGACACCAGTCTGTCCACAAACATAAACACTCTCTTATTCAATCTTGTGTCCAGTTTAGCATATCCTCCTACCTGCGGATTTCTGGACAATGGGAGGAAACACGTGTAACTCTAACAATACTAAATGCATCTTTAATCCACTTCCTCAACAAATGAGGATGAGATGGAGCATAAGCGGTAGAGGAATAGCTAGGGGTTTTTTCTAGGCTGTACACAAGGTCAGCTCATGAGGAAGTAAAACTATTTATTTTGGTTTACATTAACTATGGCTGGTAATAAGAATGACAGTAAAGACGGCATGACCTGCTGGGATGTACTGTACTGTACTTGTACCACTTTCTCCAGCTTTGCGGTAGAGATGTTTTTGTAAAATCCCACTATCCTACTTTTTTTTCCCCTCCTGTATAAATGTTCTTACTCAGATTAATGTCTGTTTCTGTGACCATAAATCCAGTTCAGAGTCCTCTGGTCTCCTAGGTGACCAGTCAGAGTGCATATGGCTTCCAACCAACCACAAACGAGAAACTCTTGAACACTCCTTCCTCTCTAATGAAAGTACATGTAGTACTTGCTGTATATAATCTCAAGCATTTATTTGACCCGTTTCTTCTTTTTGTACTGTCACTCTTTCTCTTTGTTTACTCCACCCTCCCTCCCTCCCTCCCTCCCTCCCTCCCTCCCTGTCTTCTGCTTGTTGGGCTATAGTTTATGTGACAGCACACACGTACGCAGCCTCTCACTCCAGCACAGTTGGCACTGAGCACCTCTACGTGGGTGCCGGCTGGCCTTGAGCTATCCTACATTCAACTTTGCTCCTCATGTGACTGCAGTCAGTGGGCGGTTATGTATTGGCAAAAATATAACATCATAATTGCTTACAAGTCTGTCTTTGTAAGAGGCACTTAAAGCCCCCAAAAAGTTTATTCCTTGTTAAAACCTTATCGGTTAACATGAACATTTCCTACACTTTTATGCTTTACATGAATTTATATATTTTTTATTTTAATATAAATTATAATTACATTTTAATTAAAATCTTCTAAATTAATCCCACATAGCATTCTGTGCAAACTTACAGAAACTTTCTGGCAAATAAATATTACATCAAATTGTGTAAGAGAATATTACCTATGATAATATATGCGAGCAGTAACATCATGTGATATTACATGAATTATTAACATCATAATGATTTGAAATATGATCGGAAAACGTTCATAATTTATGCACGTACAGAGACGAATGCTGTACTGCCCGGGCCTGTTTTCTACTCCGTGAGTCCTATCCCGTTACAGAACAAAGCCATGGGGAAGGCTGGCCTGCTTTTTAGGAAAGTGATATGGGGTTTTTACAAAAGCACTACTGTTGTATTTAAGCGCTTTGAAATTTTCATTTAAATTATTTACTCTTACTAATGTGTGAGAGATTATTAATCTATAGGAACATATAAAATGACTCTGTGGTACCAGATTATTATATCACTCATTAAATGAGCATTTAGGTTTTGATGCCTCTTTTTAAATCTTTTGTATCTTTTGTGTTTTTTAGGTCACATGAGAACGTGTGTTCAAATTTCACCTTCTCTCCACCTCGGTCTCTGGAGTCTTTGATCCACTAGAGGGCAGCACTGGGATTCAGCAGTCATTCAGGGAATAGACTGAACTCCGGTGACCTGTGCAGACGTTCTCTCTCTCCCCAAACTGTGATCCCTCTCCTCCGTCTGGTCCCCATCAGGCCCTGCTGGAGCCGCGGGCATCCTTCACCCTGAACGGGCAGCAGGAGGAGAGATGTTGCCCCCTCACCCAGGACCTCCACCTCTCTCCTGGGAACATGAGGCATGGCCCTCTCCCGGTTAAAGCACACAAAGACGTGTCCACTCTCACAGGTAGGAGTCTCGTGCAGCTCTTTCATTTACATATGAAATGTGCAAAGGATGTATACATACTGTATATACTGTAAAAATTAATATACATACGTTGAACTAGAATTGTTTTCTCAACTACTTGGGAAACTCTATGGGGAATATATATACATACATTGTATATAAAAAGATGTGCGCTCTCCATCCACTTAACAGTACACTACAGTTGCATACTTATATTATGCAATTGTCTAATCAACCAAAAATGTCACATAAGATGCATAAATTCTACCAAATATAATTGCATAATTTCAATTTCACATCAATAAAAATATGATCTCTTTAATCTCAGTGGTTTTTGATTCCACACTATTCTGTGTAAACTCTAGAGACTGTTGTGTTTTGAGATAATCAGTTTTCTGAAATACTCAATCCAGCCCATTCTGCACCCATCCTAGCCATGATTAAAGTCACAGAGATTACACCTTTTCTTAATCTGATTTATACTGTTATGCATTGTGATGCTGCCACAAGATCGGCTGATAACTGCATATTGAAAATCATATTTCCTAATGAGGTGGATGTTGAGGATGAGCATATATGAGACATGAGCATGATGATGTTTTCCTTGTCTGTGGCACACAGATGTGTGTTCAGGTGTGGATTTGCCCGAGGTGGAGATATTGAGTTTGCTGGCAGAAGAGTTACCCAGATACACTCTGCGGGCAGACCATGTGTTTGGGTATGAGCACGACGACTGGCTGCATACTCCACTGCTACCACCTGAGGCCGCTTTGGGACTTACCTATGAACAGATCGATGAAACCTTCAAATACGTTTGTAAGTCTGCACTTTCCTACTTTCATTGGTGTTCAAGTTCTCATGGTCTGTGTGACCTCTTCAGACCGAGGGTTGGTCATTACTGGTATTGTATTGATTTTACATACCTGATAAGGAATAATCAATTGTAAATAAAAAAAAATAATAATTTAGCTGTTTTTATTGTATAGTATTCTATATAGTATTATTTAAGCTCATTTTATTTCATTACATTAAATTGTCATTACATGAAAGCTGTGAAGATGAAAAAATGCTCAAGCTGATTAATTATTTTTTTATGATCTTTTTCCCTTTTGAGCTTCTTCGTTATATATCCATTATATATATATAGTATTGCATATCCTGTAGTTTTTTTTACTTTTCCTTTTACCTCAAAGTTATATAAAGGTATGTTTACAATTTGGTAGCATATATTTTAGGTTGGTAAAATGATTGTTTTCTAACTGTGCTGGTTTTCTTTTTACTTTTTTCTTTTAGTTTTAAATGCTTTTTCAGGTCAAAATTATGTTATATTCTTTATGCATATTCTACAGTACTGTGTGAAAGTCTTAAACCACCCCTCATATTTTCATATTTTGCAGTAAAAGAGACTTCTTGCATTTTTTTTGTCTTTAATTTAACCTACATATTTTAATTTAATATGACTTAAGGGGTAGCTCATGACTTTTGCATAGTACTGTATATTATATATATATAAAAAAAAAATACAGATACACTTTCGTATATTTTTCTCCGACCCTTTAATGCTAAATAATTTGGACATCTTCTGCCCCTAAAACCATGCTGGAAGTTGTTACCTCCTGTTAAGAACTACATTTGCACCTGATCCTTTTTATAATCCTGAACACATCCCCTCTGCATAAGCCACAGATGCCAAATACCATCAGGCTGATTATCTGCCTGCTTTGCCAGTATAATTAAGTTCCTTTGGCTCCCAGCTGGTATCCTGCCCAGACCTTGTTTTGGCAGGGCTGATGTCCTGATAGGTCAGCACATCAACTACAGTACATGCAGTCACAGCCCTTTAGGTCTTAGAGAATTCAACAGTATTTCTGGTATTCAAGTATTTCTGTGTTATGGTAGTGCAGTATGTGAGATAATCTTGCTGGATTAAATCTGGGTCTGCAATTTATGTTTGGTATTTGAGATTCGTGAGCATTGTAATCTGTTATATTATAAGGATGGTTTTCATAGACTTATGAAATGATTTCCAAGACAGTTTGGTATATAAATTTGAAAAGAGCTGTCCTCAATTTTGTTTGTCTGTACAATGGTGCACCTGTGCCTACCAGTGGGCAGCGGGTCAATCAAATGCTGACCAGGGTGTGATGGGTCTTTCATTATAGCGGTTGCTCTTATTTAAATATATTTAAAATTCATAGTAGTGAGACAATGAACATTACTCATAGAGTATGATGTAAACAACGCTATAGTTAGGATAGGTGTTTTATCCTAGATCTAATTTGAATAGAAACTGCAACATACTCATCATAGTGAAGTCTGGTTACAAGTGAATGATGTTGGCATGTGTGCTTATATTGCCCATATATACTCCAAATGTGGCAAGAATTTTCACAACTATTCAATTCATGATCACGTCAGAGGTCACGTTGGAGTTCAGTATGATTTCCACCAGGGGTGCTAGTGTACAAGTAACAAGTCAGAAAATGGATAGGGGCCAAAATTAAGGTTTTTAGTACTAATCAATCAATTGTATATTAATGTAAGAGTGTTAGTTTGGAGGGATAGCACGGGTGTTGACCTGTTCAATGATATAAAAGTTAAAACACAATTGATATGGAGTTAAATACAACGTTTAAAAAGTATCCTGATTAATTGAGATCCCTAAACAGGCCCATTTAGTTGTTTAAATTTTTTTAAAATAAATTAATATTACATAAACATAACCTGAGTAAATACAAAATGCAGTTTTTAAATAATTATTTCATTTATTAAGGGCAAAAAGCTGTCCAAACCTGTCTGATTCTGTGTGAAAAAGTAATTTCCCACTAAACCTAAAAACACTGCAATAAAGCATTTGCGTGGCTGTGGAGAAATTTTGGTCCACTCTTTTTTTTTTTTTTTGCAAAGAATTTAAATAATTTAAGTGTGACAAATAAGCTAAAAAAAAAAAAAAAATCAGAAAGGGGCAAATACCTTTTCACAGCCTTGTGTCCCTGCTCTAGATAGGTATTAGCAGTTTCCACCTAACCAATAGGAGCTAATCTATAATTTTTAAACTATTAGTGATGTTTTAGCTTCTAAATTGTGGATTAGATTAACATTAACAATGTTAACACAAATTAATACTTTTCCATTGATACGCAATAGATGAAATTACTGAAAACTCTCGTTTTGTTTGTCAAAAATGTCTGAAAATGGGTAGGGGAATCTCTGAAAATGTGAACTATCTGAACATTTGTGGGTTAAAAAACATAATATGGGGTATTTTGTACCTCACTGGTTTTGAATTAGCTTAAAGTGTGCACTTCTGCAAAGGGGTGTTTGCTTCTCAGAATGAAATGGGTTATAATGGGGTGTCGTTATATTTTCTTGGAAAGCATGATGCCATTGTTTTCACATATGGTTCATAAAGTAGACTTGAAAAGTATGAAGTACGATTCTCAGACGAGCTGCTTTGACTTTTAGTATCTATAATTGAGATTGAGTGCTATAGAGAAGTACAGCAGGTTTTATATCTCCCTAGTCAGAATGTAGGGCTCACAGGAGAGTTTGCACCCTGGTCATTGCATGGAGTCTTAAACTAAACCTGTCTGGAGCTGAAAAATTAATGTGGCTAGAGTTAAATATTTGATGTCAGGTAGGACTTTTAGGAGGGTATGAGCCAGATCTGTAGTGTGACTGATGAACAAAAGGACACTGTTTTCACGGAATGTATTCATTCATTCAAGGTTGTTTTGTGGTTCAAAGCACATCAAGCTTTTTAAATAGACATGCATCATAGGATTTTGTCTATTAAAATTTTTTTTTTCCTAAATTGAGGACAATGACCCATTAAACTCCCCCTCACACACATACACACAATCTGTTCTTCTGCGACAGCATTGCGTCTCCGGATGGATAATAAATGTGTCAGAATGGAGCATACCACTAGCATGGGGGTGTTCACTCTCTGAAGTCTCTCTAGACCTTTAAAAACACGATTCCACCAAACTAAATTCCTCCGATCATTATTTCTCTCTTTAACGATGATTAAATCATTGACAAAATAAATACTTTTCATGTCCTTCTTTTTTATAGTCACATTCGTTTGAACTTTTCCTTCACCTCTCTACTTCTCGTCTTATCTCTACCCATGGCTTAGAGCAGCCAGGTGAGTGTCAGTAAACACACTGAAGTTGAAGCACTGAGAGGATTTGTCATGCGCGTCATTATGCACACAGTCTGAAAGATTACAGGTGTGTGAGACAGTGTGTTTGGCTAGTGCAAGGAAAGAGTATAGGAATTCAACCGGACTGTCATGTGGTACTGACAGACAGACAGCGCAGAGGTCCAGCCAGATTGTAAAGAATAATAATAAGAAGAAAAAAGGCACAAGAGGAGCGACTGGCGAGGTAAACATGGAGGTTTGGAGCAGCTCGGGCACAGAGGAGAGCGAGAGAGAGAGTACCATCAGTCAGGATGAGGAAGATGAGGAGGAACAGGAGCACAACAGTCTGTTAAGAGAGCTGGAGAAAGGTAATGACCGAAGGATTCGGGGTTGACGATGACCTGATGGGGAACTAAGAGAGGAGACACGAAGGGGTTCATGGAATGTAGGGAGTGTGGAATGTTGCCGTTGATGAAAGTTGGCAGCAATACAAAAGAGCCTGCATACAGCAGAGTGAAACGAAAAAGCTGGCCGAAAGAGTCCTGAAGTGTTTTGTGTTAATGCGGTTTCAGGAACTTAATCAATGAGATCAGAATTTACAGGACCTATGCCTCATGGGAATTAAATCTCAAGCACAGAGTCTCTAATTTAAAAAACTTTAATTGAAAAAAGTAGTTGTATGCATTTTTGAAGGTATTTTGCCCTTGAACTAATCATACACACTGACTGATACACAAAGTGTTTGTTTATAGCTTTTATTAATGTGTAATTTGATTTACTATGAAGTAGTCAATGTTTAACGATACTCATCCCGGATGTTGTGGCCTGCCCTACTGTACGAGACCTTTTGTTATTGTTTAAAGGACCTCATACGTCCTCTCTATCTGGCTTTTCTGCTAACTACCCACATTGTCCTCTTTGTCGGCGGTGAACGCCAAAGAATCTCAGCACAGGATTTTTTTTATGGACAAATGTAGTTTGTTTAACCTTGAGGAAACTCTTATTACTCGGTGTGTAAGTTTAAACAGTGTGGCTGGTGAATTATAGATTACGAGGCAGACTTGCGGCTGGACTTACGGTACATAAACTCATGTATGCAAGAGCACAGGCTGGACTACAGTCACACTGTTGCACAACGAATCTGTCCAACAATGGGAGGATGAATTCATTTACTATTAATTATGTCCATGGGACTTTCTTATGCATGCTCTATGCACATAGTGGACAAGGCTATACAAATCAAAGACACTTCTTTGCGGACACAGCTCTGCTGCACAATAACACAGATGTTTGATATATTCGGAGTACACCTTGCAAGACTTATATTTACTACAAAAGATAGTTAAGAATTCATCTTCTTCTAATTAGTAATCTAATCACATCTCTCTCTCTCTCTCTCTCTCTCTCTCTCTCTGTGTCTGTGTTAATAATTCACCTTAATCTGTGTACTGTAAACATCGTCTGGTCAGTTATGCTCACTCGTATATATCGTGTGAGGAAGTTATGTGACTTCCAGCATTAAAAGGATAAAATGAATGAAAATGCTTATAGTGTAGGACTACTAATGCGTGATGTTCCTCTAATGTGTTAGTGAAGGACAAATTCAGTTCAATTCAATTCAGTTTTATTTGCATGGCACTTTTTACAGTGGTCATTGTCACAAAGCAGCATTATAGAATAAAAAAAAGGATGGAAAAAATTACAAAATCATGCTGCTACCTGGGAGCTCCACGGGTTTTTTTTCCTCATTCATTCTATAACTATATGATTGTTCATTTTATGAAAAGATCTTCCTTTAAAACTGTATTTATTTTGAGCAAAGCTTCAAGATTAACATTTTTCATGCTGCATTAAATAAACCCACACCTTCGTCAGCTATCTTGGATTTCAAACACAAGCCAATGCACTTTATCTGTTCCACAGAAAACATTAAGGAATAAAGACTACAGCCCAATTAAACTGTTGAGAAACATCAAAAACAAGTGAAGAATAATTAGAGTTCTGTCAAAAAAAAAAAAGAACAAAAAAACCTATTTGTAGTGGCAAACTCTGTACAATTAATTTACCATTAATTTAGCCAAAGAGAACTAAAACTCAAAATCCCCTTCAATTACCATTTTATCTTCTTTTTAAGACAAATTATTCTCTCGGAATAAATCGCTTTTTGTACTTTTTACATGATTTCTTAATCAGATTTTTAAATTGATTTTTTTAAAATCAATTTAAGTACATAACTGTTCTTTAAAAAAATCCTGTTGCAGAGTTTGTGAGGTTAGTAAATCGCACGATTAACTATCACAAACACGAAGCACAAACATTGTACAATTTATTAATTATTATTACGTCTCAATATCAGTCTAGATATTTTTTTGTCACTTTTATATGAAATTTATGTGGACTTTTATTGCTAGCTCTCGCAAAATGTGTGTGAGAGGACAAATTTGC
>JAQQZT010000007.1:5628730-5645346 GCA_030068275.1 Clarias platycephalus | reverse complement strand
TTTGTCACTTTTATATGAAATTTATGTGGACTTTTATTGCTAGCTCTCGCAAAATGTGTGTGAGAGGACAAATTTGCTTCTTTTTTTTCCCTCAGGTTTTTTTCTTTTTAAAAGTTTAAAAAACTTTTTGGCATTTTTTGCATAAATATTTTTAAAGAAATATATTTTTTAAATCGGTCATTAACCAATATATTTAATGTTGTGTTTCCCGCATGGATCTGTGCTGATCAAGATTCAGGGATTAATCCCCATTTAGGGCCTTGTGTTTAACACAGCCATAGTGCCACTGTAGCGTATGTACAGTATAAAACCATAACCATTCAGTTTATTATTTCTGTGAGAGGGGCTTCTTCATGTGTCTTCATTCCTGGTCTGCTGGTCGACTCCATGTTAACGTGCAGCACAGTTTCAGTTCCACAGACACACAGACACATAATGGGAGTCTTTAACTAAAGAGGATCACACTAAGAAGCTCCGTGATTAAAGTGGGTAAAGCTTGTCTGCGCCGCTTTAAGTATACCATGCATCTATATAACTACCGTGGTTTTATTATGGTAACATGCATATTTGGACCTGATTATAAATCTTCTAAAGAAACTGTGCTAGGAAGTGTGTGTTTGTGCTGGAAACAAAGAATGCATCACCTCTTCGAGAAAGAAGCCATGCAAAGCCTTATTTTGACTCTGCGTGTCCCTCTGTCTGTCTCCACAGTGCTGTGCTCGGAGCGGGTTGGTCAGGTTACAAAGACATACCATGATATTGAGGCGGTCACACATCTTCTAGAAGAGGTGAGAAACAATAACTGACTCATTAAAAGATCATTTTAAGTCGTCTGCTGCCTGCGAGGAGAAATGTTACTGCAATAAAAACACTGTCAAGTCTCTCTATTCTTCTGCACTGACACGAATTCTTCTACTGAAACGGCACTTAAAAGTAATTTTATGTCTAAAGAAGCCTAAAATGAACAAACTAGTCAGATCTCTTACATACGGACCCCATAAAGTGTGTGTTTATTTTTTATCTTGTATGCACAAGTTAGTATCTTGTCCATAATTAAGTGTTAAGACAGGAGTTCAAGTCAAACCGGGACATTTAATTGCACAGAATACAGTTATGAGCGTAAAAACTGCCTTCTCTATATGATCTCCTGCTACACTAATGCACTAACAGCAGCATTTCACTAGTGTCTGGATAACATCAAGTAGAAAGTTTTCATAGTACACTGGAGCCATGATCAGACTGCTTGCTTTGTGTCTGAAACACTGGCCTTCCAGGAACTCCTTTAATGTCCCAAACATGTGGAAATGGCTTGGAAGGAGGTCAGTTTCTGTAATATGCAAGTGGTGTTGGTGAATGAGGGTGTGTACAGTTCCTACCAACAGATGCGTCCCTTCCGTAAGTTGGTGACGAGTTTTTCGTTGATTTTCAAGGATCAGGTGTTGCACTCGATGAATGTTAACGGGAACGACTACAGTTGGCTCTGAAAGATTCAGGTTTTACTATGTCCAAGAGTCTCATCATCGTACTGTGCTTTAAGTCTATTGTAAATGTCATTCAGTTTTATGTCTTCATTTACCCGAAATTTCATCACAAGTCTCGGTTCCTACAGGTCTAGAAGCGCTTTTAAACATTACAAAATATGATCTGGGACATTATTAAAATGCTGTTCAATTATAAAGAAATGTGTACTTTCTCACAGAAAGAACGTGATCTAGAGCTAGCAGCTCGAATTGGCCAGTCACTGCTGAAACAGAACAAGGCCCTAACAGAACGTAATGAGCTGCTGGACGAACAGCTGGAGGTCACGAAAGAGGAGGTCAGTACGTCCTGTGGAGTTCGGTGGCCTTGGAGACATCCTTGTATAGACTCGACCTCAGATAATGTAGAAAAATAACAAATATAAAGATGAAAAAGATCTTGTTCATGCTGTTTACATTTCTATCACATATTCAAATGAATTAATTTAATGTCAATTATAATTAATGTAACACAATCTGATATTCTGATTAGTGTCTTTAGTATTTACTACTTCACTTCAGGGAAAAAAAAATCAATGATATTAGTGCACACAGAGTGGAATGAAATGAATGTGTGTAACATTGTAGATTGCTCAGCTGCGTCATGAGCTCTCCATGCGAGATGATCTTCTGCAGCTGTACGCCGGCCCCGAGGAGATAGAAGTTGCTGCACAATCAAGCACACCGTAAGAGCAACACACAGACCTGATTCTTAGACACGATCACTTGCCACCTTTCAGACGTTTACAGATTTCTTGTGTTTTTTGTTATCATCTCCATGTTAGGATCAGACGAAACGAGTCGAACTCTTCTCTTAGCAACTACGTCCACTATGATTTTCTGCAGAAGAACCTCAAGAGCCTGGAGGAAGAGAACCTCAAACTGCGTGCCACGGTTAGTTTACGCATTACATACAGCTGAAATTGAGCTTCATTACAGGTACAACTGTTAACTGGTGAAAATAAAAAGGCCAACACCAGAACGGCCAAACGTCTCAGATGGTGCAGATTTAACAATATCAAGAAGCAGGAAGCAGATAGAGTGCGGTACTTATAGAGTGGAATCCATCTCCATTTTATAGGATATGCATGTGGATTTATAAATCAGGAGTACTAGGGTGTCTGGGACATAGATTTTCATAATATTCCTTCTGAAGTATATTACCCGTAGTCCTGCAGAAGCTATGGACAATATGGTAAAAATATAAAAACATATACATATACAGTGTAACCTCGGTTCGCAAACGTAATTCGTTCCTAAGTTCTGGTCGTAACCTCATTTGGTCGCAGACTGATTCAGTTTTTTCTCTTGAAATACATGTAAAAAGAATTAATCCGTTCTCCACCACTATGAACTATTTAACTTGCATACAATACAACACTAAATATAAAAAAAACTGTACAGGAGAGAGTGAACACTTTATTTTTACACCTACATAATAACACTGTGTAATTCTCCTTCAGGGGTTTTCTCTTCTTGTTTCTTGGCCTCTGGTTCATATGTGGCAGCCGTTTTCACAGAAGAAATCTATCCAGAGAGATTAGTTTTTTTTTTCTGAGCTGCACAATTATCCTAAAGTAAGACACCGTGTTATCTTTCATAAGGTGTAGCAATCTGGTCAATAATTTCATTTGGATGATAGTTTTCGGCAAAAGCTTGGACATCATTCCACTTTGCAAAAAATTATTTTATCGTGGACTGAGCACACCTCATGCTGGGTGACACACTCATGCCTTCGTTCAGCTGATAACGGCAGCTTGGGATGGCAGTTTCTGGTCCCGAGGAGTTGTTCGTGAACAGGGACAAATATTAGGACAAACATTTTTTGGATCATAAACTGATTTGTTCGTACTGAGGGCCGTTCGTAAGATGAGGTTCCACTGTACAGTAGATGGACAAAAGTATTTGGCCAAACTTGTTCATTATTGAATTCAGATGTTTCAATCCGGCCTCTTATCCCTAGTGAAGGCCAATCTTAATACTTTAGCGTAACGAGACATCTTGGACAATGCTATGCTTCCATCTTTGTGGCAACAGTTTGGGGGAGACCCTCTTCTATTCCAACATGACTGTGTCCCAGTGCACAAAGCAACGGCTACAAAGACATGGTTTGATAAGGTCGATGTGGAAGAACTTGACTGGCCCACTCAAACACATTTAACGTTTTCTACCTGCAGGCCGATGACTTGACATCAGAAACCAGCATCTATGAAGAGCAGGAGCAGCAGCTGATGATGGTGTGTGTCGAAGAGCTCTGTAAGTACACCTGATTTCCCCACAAAATGATCTGCATGCTGTATATTTAATATTTCGTAGAATAAATGTACTCTTTTGTGGTATATGTTAGCATCAGCGAATAAACAGGTGGTGGCGCTGTCGGAGGAGCTGGCTCGTAAAGTGGAGGACTCTCTCCGACAGCAGGAGGAGATCAGCTCTTTGCTGGGTCAAGTGGTCGACCTGCAGCAGCGCTGTAAAGTGGTGAGAGAGGCAATGCTGCATATCTGCTAAATATTTCTAACCTGTTGTTTACATTGGGTTATATGACAAGGGGTGTTCAAGTCAAACTGGGATTTGTGATGAAACTGGTGAATGAACGCATAAAGGGTTACAGATGTGATCATAGCACCGGAGTATATTTTCTACATTGATGGTATCACAGCACTAGTGAAACGCTGGGATAAGTTCATTAGTGTAGCAGGGGATTATATAGAGAAATAAAGTTAGTTTTTACTTTCGTAACTGTATTCTGTTATTCTGTACTTATCAAAAGTCCTGGTTTGACTTGAACGCCCATTGTATTAATAGTGCAATAACTGGCGTATCAGTATTTCTCTTACAATGACCAACTTTCTGGTTGTTTAGTGGAATAAATTATATACTGTATGGACTTAATACAATTATCAGAAGAACTAATTATACGTCTAATTTATCATTAAAATATTAAAATATATATATATTTTTTTCTGCAGCTCATCAGAGAGAGCGAGGAACTCACTCAGTACCTAAACACTTCACGGGAAAGCCAGTCACAGCTTAAAACAGAGGTTTGTCCTTCCCACTTCTCAATGCTGCAGCTCTTGTGCAAAATTTCATGATTAAAGCATTTGAAGAAATCTGATGACCTGTGATTATGTTCGACTCTGTTCTATCTGCGTAGCTGAAGGAACTGCAAGAGAGGTACGCAGAGTCTAAAGACATGCTCCAGGAAGCCAGAGAGGACATCAAGAATCTGCGCAATAAGAGTCTGCCCAACAGCACGGTGCAGCGGTACAGCTCGCTGGCTGCGGTGCTCCCCATGGACTCAATCGCTGCTGAAATTGAGGGAACCTTCCGCAAAGGCCTGGGCAGTCCTGCTCCCTCAGAGTACAAGTGTGTGGAAAAATTGTAACAATCCTTCATGACTAAAGACATTCTCTTGTCATTAGTGTTCAATTATTATCTTACTTTGTAACAGGACCCATCCATGGCGTGTGTTCGAGACAGTGAAAGTGGCCAATCAAGCTGCACGACTGCGCTCGCGTTGTCTTTCACCGCAGGTCGGTGGTTCTAGTCCTGCTTCCTTGCTGTCCAGTCGAACCAGCACACCACGCACTAGCTACTACGGATCTGACTCCATCAGCCTCAACCTGGAGGACAAACCCCACTCCTCAACACCGTTACAGGAACAGAGGTGAGAAGTTTGAGAAGACCTTTTGTCCCTTTTTCTTCTGACAAGTTGTCAGTGCTAAACAGTGAGCACTTTTCTGGTTGTATTTCTTATTCTTACATCATCAGTCCTCCATACATGATATGAATACCCAGTAATGATCACATTCCATTTTTTGGTATGCCTCCACAGCTTCGTAGAATCAAAGCGTCTGGGTCAGCCGGGCATGCCAGGTGGCCAAGATCTGGAGAAAGCTCTTCGTTCCCTCTCTGCACGCCAGGAGAGCCATTCTTCTGATCGTCCCTTCTTTGATGTGGAACGTGAGAGGAAGCTCAGGGCCCTTGGAGGCAGCAGTGCAGAAGGCTCCAGTGGTTTCCTTACACCCAATGACAGCTTGGGATCCACAGGAACCAACTATTCAGGAAGCTCACAGCATTCATCCGGGTCATCCAGCTCCCGCTCCTACCTGCCTGAACGCTTGCAGATAGTCAAACCACTGGAAGGTGAGTAAACACATACACACACACTCACATCCACACACACACACATATACACAGATGCTTTGGAAAGAGTGGTAATCATGTTGTATGATTATATTGTATTTTGGTCACCAAAAAGGTTCAGTCACCCTGCACCACTGGCAGCAGCTGGCGAAACCCAACCTTGGGGTCATTCTTTGCCCACGGCCAGGCATCCTCACCAAAGACTTCAGGGAACTGGATGTGGATGTTCAGCATGTTTATAGCCTCAACGATCTTGAGGAGGATGAGCCCAACTGGTCCAAACTCCCTAACCCTATTCACATCCCTATTGGTAAGGATTTATTATTCTTACAGATTAGAGTATATAAGACTAAATCCTTAGTTACTCAAGAGCTCCACCAGGGGGCATTGTTGGACTGGTTTACTGTGGTGATAGTGTTGAAGGTGGGAATTGAAAACACACTTTGTCACACAATAGCCATTCAGAGTGATATGTTTACTGCATGAAAAAAATATATATCTTGGTGAAAGTTCTTGCTTTAAGTGATTAAATAATTTTAATTAGTAAATTGGAAAAATCTCAGGGTTGTCTGCTGTATTAGTTAAATTGCTCCCTTCTTGGCTTCTTCGCAGTGTTTTAATAATGAAATGTTTCAGACCGACAGCAGTGCTCGAGGTCTCACTTGTAAGACTTAACGAATGTCACTAAAGACATACCTTGAATACTGATTGAGACTATACATCTGTCAGCTATTACAAAGAAAAATATCTATTTTGCATAATTATGGAGTATAAACTAGTCTACACCAGCTTTTTGTTATCATCTGAATTGACATCCATTTTGTTATATCCATTAAGTTCAAACCAATAAGGAGTTTTAGTAAGTTTACATGTGTGTCTATCTTAGTCTCTTCATCTGGATCCAACTTCCCCAACACCTGTCCCACCCACACCATCACCAACACTCAGATCCTCCATCCCTCTGTCCTGCTGTCCTCCTTTTCCACTAGGTAAGAGACCACTTTACCCCACTGCCTTGTTTGTTACTCTATATTTCAGATAATTAATAAGCATCCTGTCCTACATTTCTGAGATTCAGCTCTCCATTGTTTCTCCATCCTTCCCATTTCTAGTTTACTTCGTTAAATTGTGAATTTTTACCCAAAGATAGCATTTCTAGAAATTTTGAGGTATTATGAGAAACAGAATTGTAATAATTTAATACATAAGCTGAGTTTCTATACTGTTGACTGTAGCTGGTACGTTGCAGGGATTCGATAGATCGGGAAACATGTCAGCTTTTCATTCTTCTTTTTCTTCTTTTAAATACATTCTCTTTCAGCCACAGGAAGCATTCGTCAAGCCTCTTCCTCCAGCTATAATTTCTTCTACCTCTAAAAAGTGAGACCCAAAAGTCATGACTGAATAGGCACCCAAACCCACCCTAATGCACTAATTCCCTAATTTAGTGCCACTCTTATGTTAGGATTTTCTCTCATTTTAACAGGCTTAACTAATGGGCATGAACGTTTTTTTTTTTATTCAAGAGTCACGCTCTTCATTTTGCATGGCTTTTTTGAAAGCATTTATTTAATGCTTATTATTGAGCAATGTTGAAATCTGATTGGAATTTTGCTCAATTCATTTACGTTTCCCTTCTCAACTTCTCTTTCCCAGCTTTCACTTTTCCTGGTCAAATACTAACCTATGTTTATTTTTTTACTGAAATTTTTACAATAGTCTGAATTTGATATCATTAATACTGTATGTACATTGTGTTTTTACAGCTTTCAGGCTCATAACCTGTCCACCACTGGGAGCAGTGAGCATGTAAGTCATCAGCATGGTATCTTCCATAGACCCGCCATGAATACGTCACATACCTTAGGACTTCTTCAGCTTCTTCAAGAGCGAGGTATCTCTGCTTTAACACAACCCAGCTTGCCTCCCAGGATCAGACCTTCTACCTGCACTTTAACAGCAGACACAGACCGGGGACACAGAGGAACGAAACAGCTGAGGAGGAACATTTTTAGCTTCAACTTGGTTGAAAAGCTTCAGAGTCTTGGTCTTTATAAAGTGGTAGCCAGAGGATACCTAGACTCAGCGAAGACGCAAGGAAATCCACACAATGATTCAACAACAAAACACTGAACACCGGCTTTCAGCAGAGCTACTGTTCTTCCATTTTGTATTCAGCAGATTGAACTTCTTATCAAGTGTCGCGTTCATTATTGAACATTTGAAAGCCATATACATGTGGAGTGGTCCTTGTAGTAGTGAGATCTCATATTGGTTATAAAAAAATGGGATGCCTTGCTAGCAAGATGGTAGACATTATAACAGTCTGAGGTACATAATGTACTGTAGCTTCTGTATTTATTTTGCTATCTTACTGTATGTGTTCTGAACACTTATCTTAATCGGATGAACTGTTCTTTCAATTTGCTTTAAGAACTAGTCATGTTTTATTTTATTATATTGCAGTCAGCACATAGTTCTGCTTCACCCTTTGTCTTGACATACTCGAGCACTATATATTATTTATATATTTAAAGACCAGTGACCTCTCATTTATCTGAGTACTGGATGACTTGTGACTCTTCATGGGTTAGCAATTAGTTGTTTTTATGACAATGCGCACATTTGTACTATTAGAAATACTACATGACTATGTGAGCATATTGTTCAGCATGTCTAGTTGGAAACAATATTCCAAGATTAATTCTTTTAGAATATTTAAATGTCCCAAAATGCACTGGGGCTTAGTTGCGAATATCCATAAGCATGATGCTGTATACACCTCATAGTCACAGGCCGACTGTTAAAGCTGTTATATAGCATTTTTTAGAGACTTGTACTTGTGCCGTTTCTGAACACATGAACACACACTGGCTATTTAGAACATTTAAACATTTTCAAGTGCAGATTTGTGATAAGAGATCGAAGGAGAGTTTAATTACATTCACCCATATATGTCTTACTTTCAGTATTATTCCTTGGAAACACCAAACCGGTTATAGCAGGTCTTTTAAAATAGCATCTGACATGTTTCTGTAGAAATGTTCTTAGGAAACATCAGAACAACAGAAAATATTTACTGTAGCTGTTACTGACAGTGAGCCAGGTGTTGTGAGAACTGTGTTTTTTTTTTTTTCAGACTTATTTGGAATTATCCAATAATATTGCTGAAGCATAACCACTGCACATAGTTTAAACTTGCCCGAGATACTATTACAATATCAGCAAGGCTCCTTTGTTAAGGTGGTTTGACCAATCACCAATTACATCACGATTGTGTTATGTTCTTTGTGCCTTACACTTTGCATTAACATGTGTTTTCCACAGTTCAGATGCAATATCAAGATAGACATTTTAATGTAAGTTTCTGTAGAAGCTGGACAGCTTTATTACATTTAAACTTGAATGAAACTTTGGCCATTATAGCTATCATGTTGCTACATACTGTAAGAAACCTACTGTATTTATCTTCCTAAAAACATTTCCTTTGGCAATAAGTAACATGTGTACATATGTATATATTATGCACAGCCAATCATCCAAATAAAAAATCTGATTTAGGTTCGTAACTTTGGAAGAGTGACGCTTGAGGGCTACACTACTGCAGAAATGGTAGAAATAGTAATTGCACTATAATTACACTTTGCATTTGTAAAATAGGAAACTTTGGGAAATAAATAAGAAAACATGTACATAATCACTGAATGTACTGTAGACTTTTTGATTATGAATGTGTCGCACCTAAAGATTGTATCTTTGTGTTATTTCTTTTATAAATGTATGTACAATGCCATTAGTTTGCACCCATGATCACTGTAATTATAAAATGTAATTGAAATAATAGCTGTGCACAGCTCACTATGTAAATGAGTGTTGCAGTGTTCCAATAAAAACAAGAATTTGGCGTAATAATTAGTAGATCTGTGCATATGTTTTTAAAAAACATTTTTTTCATTTCATTTAATTTTAAAGGTTACAGTTGATTATGTATTACATTCAGTAATTTGAAAATAATTTGCAGTTAATAAATAAGGAATGACCTCAATCAGTGTAGTTCAAGTAAGGAATAATAGGTTAGACCATGCTGTTAGGGCTACGCTTGAATGATGCTTGTGGGGGATTGGGAGGCCATCTAGCATTATTTTTGTATAATAGTGTCTCTGTCATGCATTTGCCTCATATACATTTGTATTTTTATTTTATACATAACATTATATGTATATGTTTTATGTATATGTACAGAACATTGTGCATTTTAATGATTTTGATTCCATGTTTTTTGAATGCCAATTAGTTCCTGCTCACACATAGTTATAGCCAAGAACTTTTGTTCTCTCTCCCCTCCCCAAAACACAAATTTTCATCGCACAAAGAAAGCAGAAAGTCCAAATGCCTCTTACATGATAACAGAAAACTTTGCAAAATACCATGACTATTAAAAAGGCATTACAATCAAAAGACTCCATCTACACAGTCATCTGTTCAATGATGGTTGGCTGCAATGTCAATGTCATTGTTCTAAAGGGACTAATCAAAATGTTAAGTGGATATAAAGTTATGGGCTGTTATGTGTCAGATTTTGTCACAGCATCAAGCAAAACTGTCTGGACAAAATTTAATGACACTTTTGAAGTACTTAGATATTTGCCTGAAGTGTGACCTGTTCAATAAGTGAAATCAAAATGTTGAGCAAAAGTGATGTTATGAATCGTTATGTGGTGGATTTAATAATCTACTTTTAAATAAGCTACTTGCTCAATGTAAACAAACACCTTGACCAATACAGTATATATTAATTAGAAAAGCTAAATTAGATATTTTTACTGGGATTAGTTAATAGTTTCACCTCTGATATAACAGCACTGAAGTGGTATAAGTGAATTTTAATGCTCTGGAGTCCTTTTAAGACAAAACTTAATCTTCATCCGTCCTACTTTTTCAATTTCTTTTCTGTGATTCACTCTCTGATTACCGAACAGGGTGTATTTGACTCAAGACGAAAGAAGTGGCCTTAGCGTAAACAAAGTGTAAACATTGATATTTTTTTTTTTAACATTAATTAAGAGTTTTTTTCCACATTAATTGTAGTAAGATGAAATAACAGTATTTCTTAAACTTCCCATAAACTAGATAAATTTTGTACAACTTCCTAATATTTAGCCACCGATTCACTGCAAACCAATACCATATAATGCCACACCATACACAATTCTGTGAAATTTCAGTTTAAAAAAAATTAAAGGGTTCATTTTTGTTGCAGGCAGACATGTACGTGGGTTTCAATCTAAAATAATAATATCACTGATTACATTAAGGTTGATCATCTTATTTTTAGCTTTAACCTTCTACAAACATTTCTAGTCTGCACCAAAACAAGCAAATTATCGTTCATTTACGGTGCCGTCGGAACTACTTTAAAAGTTGCTGTTATATTCAAATAATGCGCACCTTCTGACCAATCAGATTCGAGCACTGCACGCCAAAGCACGCCAAAGCCGGCGTTATCACACTGGGTACCAGCACGGCCTGTAGTGTTATTCCTTACATATCATTTTGTATAAAATAAACAAAAAAAGTGAAATACAAGAAGTAAAGGTTTTTGCTTTGAGATGCATACATTTAATGAAATGCAGAAGAGAGCTCGTTGTTACAATGTTACATTTCACTTTTCTCTTTAGTCCGTACTGCGGCGCCCGAAGTCCACCCAGCCCTGATAGTCCGCAAAGCAGTCGTCCCGCTGGATAATTTCTGTCAAAACAACAAAATTAATATCGATAACACATGAAGCTCATCTCCATCCAAAGCAAGGGCACTTACCCGACAGAGCCTGCAGTATCTGCTTGGACGTAAACCGGCGCTGGTCCTCTGGTAAAGGTGCAAAACGCTCGGGTCTCGCGCCGCGACTATGCGCGCCTCTGTGCACCTGCGGCACGCTCATGTCGCGCGCTTCAGACGCCTCCTGTGCCGGTAACAGCGGCGAGCCCGTGCATGTGTGCACCGTCACCGCAATCATTATAAAGCTGATCAGAGTGATTGTCGCAGTCATGCCTGAGGGAAGAAACGCGGCTCTTTAATAATGACACATTAAACATTAAAAACTGTCAGCTTATACATGTGTGTATCATTTACACCGAATATACCCTACAGCATCAAATTCAGGTTTACCAACAGTATCAGTAACAACCTCATACAATAAGACTACAGTTCATCTCCAGTCTGTAATGGCGGCTCATGTACCTGCACAGTGCAAAGACGTTTAGCCGAATATTCCAAAGTTAATGTGACGGATGTGGTCTGCATGTCCTTTATATATACAGACAACTCATTATTGACAAGCAGGATTGCAGCAATCAATAATGCATTATTTGGCAATCAGGAAGCAATAACCCTTATTGTACCTTAGTGTCAATTGATTAGATGACTGTCGATCACCTCAACCATCCATTCATTTAGTCCTGGTCGGCTTTTTGTTACATCTGAGGGGGCATTGGTGGCTTAATGGTAGCCATGTGGAAGGCCCAGGTTTGATTTTCACCCAATGCCCAAGTTTCAGCCCTTGGGATGGATGGGTTGGATGGGTTGCATGAGAGAGGACATCTGACATAAAAAAAAAGACATTTGCCAAGTTGTCATGAAGATCAGATGGTCCACTATAGCGACTGCTTGAGAAAGATCAACAACAACATTAATTTACATGAGTAATTAAGGTTTTGGACTACTGATTAAAAGGTCCCAGGTTGAAACCCCATCACCACCAAGTAGTCCAACACCTTAATCACTGAGTTACCCTTGTAGCTCGGACATAAACCTGTGAAGGGTTTGCCACAGTGGAAGATCCGATCCTCTCAACAACTTGGCACCCTGTTGAGCCCTTGAGCATTTTTTGAGATAAAATGTAAGTCGCTCTGTATAAATGTATTTTACTGTCATTATGAAATGTCATTTTCATAATGAAAATGATATATAAATGATATAATGAGGGCTGTGGGAGGAGTACCCATGGAGCACTGGAATCCAACAGACTAGAAACAAAATTCAAACACACATCCCTGTGCCTACTTTCTGTAAAAAGCAAACAAAAAAAAGATTAACATATACCATTTCTTGTGACAGGGACGTGTAATGTCAAGTAATTTTTCCTTTTCCTGGAACTCTTTGGGTGAAACATGTTCTAGTTTGGCAATGCTCCTGTGCACAAAATGAGCACAATAAAAACAAGGTGAGACTGTTATAGAAAGCAAATGACTAGGGAACCAAATCTATATTATAACAGCAAAGGGGGAAAATGCCTATTAGATGCATTTAATAACAATACAGTAGTTTTGGAATAAGATGTTCTGCAAGAACATATGGCTGTGGTCTTTAAGTTGCCACATACTTTTGGGTACAACCCTAGCAAAAGGGAAAGACAAACAAAATAATATCTTACAGTATGCCTGCACCATCAGAAAAAGAAAAGGAAAAGAAAAAGTATATACTGTATATTTTTTCTTTCTTTCTTTTTCTTTTTCTTTTCTTTTTCTGATGGTGCAGGCATACTGTAAGATATTATTTTGTTTGTTAGTATTAAGTTACATCTAAAGTTACGATTTAAACTTCCTAGGTATTGCCCAGGGAGAAAAACATCTGCACCTGATCATAGATATGACCATATAGTGTACAGTATTATCAATTTTGATAAGAACATTGATTAGCTTAAGGTGAAATAAGGTTTAAGTGGTTTCACTGACGCAAAGACTTCTATTTAATACAAAAATGGACTAGGTGTCCCGTCCTACTGACAGAGAGTGGTTTATGTACCTAAAGATTTTAGGAAGTGGAAGTTGCAATGCTGTCAACCTTAATGTGTGCTCAGAGCAAACAGCTCAATACAGGCTGCACATTTTCCATTTGAAAACAATGACAGCTGTAGTAGTAGTAGTAGTAGTAGTAGTAGTAGTTTAAATCAGTTTAATATGAGAAGGCTATTTGGTATTGCTTTCAATGGAAAGCTGAAAGCTTATAACATGTACACTGAATACAGGAAGATATATTTCATAGATGCCAGTAAAAGCGTTAAGAGAAATACTGTATTACTACTAATAGGTTAGTGCATTTTTCTTTGTTTTATGTTTTTATTTATTTTTGAACAAACCCAAAATGCTATGCAAAAATCTAACATAATCTGCCAGTTAAGTTGCTTGCTACAGAAAATCACTGAGCAAAAAAACAATTATGCAAACATTCACAAAGTCAAACTGACACACACACACACACACACAAGCTTGCTCACACACACACACACCCTCGAAAAATATTTGTCTATCAAAGCATAAAAAACTAAACACACAAACAAACAAAAACAAAAAACCCCAATTGTTTTTATCTAAGACATGGCATGAAAACCTGACTTCCATAGAGCTGAAAATTCCAGGGGATGAACAGCCCCTGTTCTATTTAAAAACAAAACTGATAGTCGCCAATTAAAACATAAATGCCAGGTGTCAAGGGATGGACATAGCTCAGAAATAACTTTTAATTAAGCATTGTTTATTTATATGTGATGTTTTTTAGACACTTTATACAGACGTTTCATGCATTTTGATTATGGGGACATATGCGTGTGAAATGCATTTACCTGTGCCCGCACAATATTCACATCATGTCATCAGGATAAGATAAAAAACACATGATGGCGTGGGGGAAATAACTTGAGCAATCTTTATCCATCTGTCAGGTCATGCCTAATCAGTCAGTTGTACGTTTTGGCCTGTAGCAAATGATAACAAATGATGAGCAAATGATGACGCAAAATTAAAATTGATCATTCCCTTTTAGTAGGCTTTATATTTTCTGTACATCAATGGAATGCATCAAGCTATGACCCTAAGCTATGAAGAAACATTTGATAAGAAGTATTTTCTAATGATCACTTTTTCCCATTACATACTGTTTACCAGCTGAGTAACCAAACAAGGATGAATGAAACCCTGCTGGTTTTTCAGTCCTGCAGCCATTCTGTAAAATCATTATCATTAGTGTTCTTAAGAAGCACTCAAAGCATTTTTGTTTACTTATGCACAGGTATGGACCATCCCTGTTAAAAGAACTTATTAAGATTAGTAAATTCTTTGGAAAGGTGTAACATGGTATGAAATGTCAGACCAGCCCTTCTAAACAAAAGAATTCCGTGACTTTTGCACCTATAAAAGGATAAACTGGTCAGAATGTTTCTGAGAGTTTTACTTCTGAAGGACTTTGCAGATTTATCAAGCACCTGAAGCATCAAACCATGGCTTTCAAACTCCGTCGTAGTGCTTCCTACAGCAGTATTTCTAGGGGAGGTTTCTCCACCTTTGGTGATTATGGCAGCAAATTAGATTTTTCATCCCTAGGTTTACCCTCTTACGAGTTTGCTGCATTTGCCAATGAAAAGATGACTATGCAGAATCTTAACATCCGCCTGGCAGCGTACCTGGAGAAGGTAAAGTAAAAATCTTATTTTTACTTATTTTATAATAAATAAAAAAATTCATATTGTTTAAAAATTAATATGGTTTCATTTTCAAAAGCCAAGGAACAAATGCTGTTCAAATTTATAGTATTTAATGGGACAATAAAGCTCCAAATTCTTTCTCAACTGCATGCCTTGACCTGAGAAAACTGTTCTTTATTTACTGACATTTCCTTTAAATGTTCTGTGCTGTCAGGTGCTCTCTTTGCAAAAAGCCAATCTAAGTATTGAGCAGAAAATAAAGGGATTTTATGAAAGCAGGACCATTACTGAGAGGAAAGATCTGAGCCATTACTACAGCATCATTGAAGGCCTTCAGAAACAGGTAAAGCAGCAGTTAAGCTTCATAATAATCCAGTTAGGCTTCATAAGACTGTAATTTCACACTTTATTGTTTTTTATTGCATTTGCATACCTATATTATCCTGTTAAATTGAGTATTTCTTTTCTCCCCATGTCTTGTCTCGTTTTTTCTAATGATGTGTTATATATCTTTCTCTTGGAAGTTTATTGACAAAACCAAAGAAAATAAGGGGATTCTCACGATGTTGCACAATGCTCAACTAGCAGCTTCTGACTTTAGGAATAAGTAAGTGCCTGCTGTTTTCTGTGTTGTTTCCAAAACATGCAACATCCGCCTGCAAAACATGCAACAACTGCACAAATGTAATCATTTTTTATGTCTAATGCGCTTTTATTGATTTCTGTTCATTGTTTGCTGATGCAGGTTTGAGGTCGAGAGGAGCATGCATTTGACTGTAGAAGCAGATGTGCAAGCTCTGCGGAATCTCATTAGGAGCTTTGAAATCGAAACCAAAGACCTAAAACTCCAGTTTGAAGGACTAACTGAAGAACTCCAATACCTAAAGAAGAGTCATGAGGAGGTGAAAACACCTTTTTGTTTCCTTAGATTCAAGCATTTGTTGTTTTATGTGTGTGGGTGGCCATTCATGAACTTTGTCTGCATATGCCAAAAAACATTGTCTGTCTGCTTTCACAGGAACTAATCATGGTTCGCAACCAAAAGACCGGCTCAGTGGATGTGCAGTTAGCACTCGGTCGATCTGGACACCTGGACGAAGAGCTGCATGAGATGCGGGAGCGATATGAGGCACTCATCATAAAGAACCGCAAAGCAGCGGAGCAGTGGTTCAAGAGCAAGGTGATCTGGTTGTTTGGTTGATCGGTTGAATGGATGCATGAGTGGATGGATGAAAAATATGATTCATAATTAATAATTAGTCATTATGATTAATAATTACTAAGTGCTATAATAGATGTGTCATATCTAAATGCAAGTGAAGTCATGGAGAGGAAGTAAAAGGTACTCATAGAATATAAAAGAAGAGAGGTTGAAGGCAATTATAAAATAAAAACTAATAGACATCACACACACACACACACACACACACACACACACACACACACACACACACACACACACACACACACACACA
>JAQQZT010000007.1:5595795-5613222 GCA_030068275.1 Clarias platycephalus | reverse complement strand
GTCCTCAGAGAAACAGCTGTCAACACCAGTCGAGGCCAGAACTGTCTTCATGGTAGAGTGAAACCATCCCCAGACACCAGTCGCATCCCCAAGAGACACACAGGGCATCCATGTGATGAGATCTCCAACCAGAAGCGGGGCACCAGGATGGGTCAGACAGGTCCAGAGGTAGTCTGGATCACTGGCAGCTCAGGAACGACATGTGTAGCTTGACAGAGAGAGGGAAAGAGAGAGAGGGGGAGAGAGGGAGGAGACAGAGGGGGAGAGCGAACAGGAGAGGGGGAGAGCAGAAGAGGAGAGATAACAGTTAGGTATGGTCGCAAGTGATCTGGGCATCTCATTTCTCAACTGTGAGTACACAACATTCTGTTTAGTAGTCCTGAATGTGTATACAGAACCTCCTAGTGGTTAAAAAGTGTAATCCCAGTTAAACTAAGGAGTACCAGAATGAGCGGTTTATCTTTACCTGAAGGACAAAGGCCACAAAGAGACGATAGATGGTTTGAGAGAGGGGTAAAAGAGGCCATCTACATGCATGTTGAAAGTCCTTCTCAACAGATATGGAGGTCTTTGGCACAACCGGTATCCTATTTTCTATTCTGCCCTTTATTTCATCCCTAGGAAAATCAGGACCTCTTGACAGGTCCACCAGAAAAGTCAAACATAAGGACTTCTCTACTTTCTCTGGTTGTTACATTTTTACCCCATTCCCTAATCTCTTCCTATTATTCCTTCTTAACAACTCTCTCTCCCCTATTCTCTCACTACTCTTACTTCTAATCTTACCTTCTACATTGTTAGATCTTACCTTCTACTACATTTAGATCACTGACACATGCCATGACAAGCATATACTGTAGTCACTGACTGAATGAGAGAAGAAGAGATCTGGAACTTTAAAGGTAAAAAAAAAATACATTGCCTTGCCATAAAAAAGTCACCACTTGGATTTAACTAAGCTTATAGTTAAGAGCCTTCCTTTGGATAATTACTGGTTGTGATTAATATGTTTCAGCTTGTCTCAAGTTATTTAACCCAAACTGATGCAGTGAGTAATTTCTTAAACTACATTGTCAAAAGATACATCCTGTGTTCATTGCAAAAATGTACTTTGTTTTAGAAGGGTCAAATTATTGGCCTGCATCAACTACTAAAATTTAACTGAATAAAACATTATTAAAATCTGAAATGATAATGGGGAACCATCATTTTTGAGGAAGAAATGTTGTGTGTTCTGTGTACCTTATGAGCATGCTAAGTCATGAGCCACTTTTCGGCATAAGTTTAAGGCATCGTTGCGGCTGGACCGAGTTTTATATGTTTGCCAAATGCCTGGTATCATGCACAACTGTTACTACAAAGATCATAACACATTTTAACATATCCTGGTGAAGTCCTGAAGAACAAAGAGTGGAAGTTGTACAGATGTTCGTCCAGAGACGAACCAGGAAGTGTTAGCTTGAGGGAAGGGGAGAGGGAGAAAGAGAGAGCGTGGGAGAATTAGCACCTTAAGATCAGATCCAAGAGGAGACAGGAAAATAGTAGTATAGAAGCTTTAAAGAAAGTGGAACAAACCCTTTTTTTTTTTTTTTTTTTAAATCAAAAAATCTCTTACAATTTGGCATTTCCAAACCAATCCCCTAAACTGCTCATGCTACACTACATTTACAAGTAATATTTCGATGACAGCACAGCTTATTCAAACGTTGCTATAGAAAAAAAAGCAAAACACAAAGAATACACACTTCCATTTAAAGGAAAGGAAGGAAATGCCCCCACAGAAATTGATTCATAGGCATGCAATGTTTGGACCTTATACCGCCACACATCTGCTGCCATGTCCTGCCAGCCCCAGCTATAGACATCAGCGTTACACTGCTCCACAAACTAAATCCTATTCCTGAGAAATCAGCCACCTTGTATTCAGCATCCCTTAACACTATCAAGACACTCATTTACATACATGAGTTTTGAATTCGTGGCACAACGTTGTGGTGATTTGTTTTACACTAAACTTGGTGCCACAGAGGGGATCCAAATCTGCTCCATGCAGACTCTCCATTGGTGTCCCACTAGCTCAAGTCCTTGGGGCCCTTCTGT
Source organism: Clarias platycephalus (assembly GCA_030068275.1). Taxonomy (NCBI): domain Eukaryota; kingdom Metazoa; phylum Chordata; class Actinopteri; order Siluriformes; family Clariidae; genus Clarias; species Clarias platycephalus. Next base: position 5,611,122 of record JAQQZT010000007.1, on the reverse strand, counting down.
TCTTCCTCTGTAAGGTATTATAATCTGATGAGAAGATTCCTGTGCCCTGAGAACAGCCCCCTCACTGAGTTTCCTGACACTCTTTGTGTTAACACATCCTTTGGCCTTCATCCAGACGAATGTACATCCAAACGATTCTTGTCCGCTAGAACCTTTTTGTTTAACCAGGAAAATGCAAATGTATTTCCTATCGCCTGTCTGTCTCCGGGTCTCTCTCTATGACTGACATGTTAATGACTGGGTCTTTTGCTTGTACTGTACAGTATGTGGCAACACCTGGCCAAATTTTTTAAATATGTTCTCTTTGCTGAGAATAAACAGAGATCGTTTGTCTCTGACTGGTAAATGTATCAAGGTGCAGCGGACACAACAAGCAACTCTTCTTCTCTTAATTCATCTTAACCTTAATTCGGATACTCTTCTTCTTTTTACACCTAACACTTCTTTACAGCTTTTCTGCTGAGGTCATATCCTCATGTGGGTTCTCATATCACTGCTACGCTGATAGGACTCAAATCATGGCCGGTTCTAGACCAGACCATATGGGGGGACAGTCAGAAATTTGAAGGGCGCATCATGGTCTATCATTGTTTTTCCCCCAGATCATGCGAAGGGGGGGGGTTGCCCCCCCGTAGAACCGGCCCTGACTCAATTTATTCCCCATTTTCCTCTCTCAGAAACGTATGTCTCTGCGCAGATCTCAGCATGACTGGTTATAAACAGCAGCTGAAAGCAAATCCCGGCAAACCTGAGGTGTTGTACCTCCTTAGAGATGTATCTGCATGTCCTGATTTTATGATCTGCCTGGGCAATTCTCTGATCACACTGATCAGACACTGCATTCAAAATTGGGTTGACAGCCACCTATACACCATCCAACTCTTAAAGCTGATCCAGAATGTTTTCAACCTTCCACACCACCACACCACTCCACTCCACCCACTTCCTGTCTGCATTTCTAAAACATAGTCAAGTCAAGTCAAGTTAAGTCAAGTCAAGTCAAATAGGCATTTATTGTCATTTTAACCATAACCAGTCCAGTGAAACGAAACACCATTCCTCCTGGATCAAGGTGCTACATACAAACAACATAAATTAACAAAAGCTAACTAGCTAACTAAGACACCTAATTAGCTGACTAGCTGAGATAAAACAGATTGACACTATAAATTTACAAAAACTAAGTACTATACAAAAAAGACAGCATAAAGTACCTGTGCAAATGTGCAAAAAAGAGCAGCAACATTAAACAACATGACACAATCCAATACTGTGGTAATGAGGTAATGAGTTGAGGTATAGTGAGATGAAAACAGTAAACATTTCTTTTAATTAGCAGCTAAGATATAAAAAACAGTCCTTGTGCAAATAGCAGGTAATAAATAATATGTAAAAAGCAATGAGATTTCTGGATGGTTGCTGATCAGTGTATTTGCACATGTGAGGTGCGGTGTTTTGAGTTTACCTGAGTGTGTGTGTGTATAAGTCTGATTTTATTTATATGATATAGTATAGTCTATATATAGGCTGACTTATATTCCCTCTATTGTAAGAATCGGTGGTGGAAGCTGGGTCTTCCTCTGCCTTCTCAGGAGAAGAAACGTTGCTGGGCTTTCTTGTGCAAAGAGTTGGTGTTGAGGGACCAGTGAGATTCTCCTCCAGGTAGACACCCAGAAATTTGGTGCTGTTGATGTTCAGCAGAGAGTGGTCACTCCGAGTCCTCCTGAAGTCAACAATCATCTTTTTTGTTTTATCAATGTTCAGAGACAGATTGTTGCCTTTACACCAGTCCATTAGAGTCCGCACTTCCTCTCTTTATGCTGACTTGTTGTTCTTGCTGATGAGACCCACCACGGTTGTGTCATTAGCAAACTTGATGATGTAATTGGAGATGTGTGTCGCTACACAATCATGAGTCAGCAGTGTGAACAGCAGGGGGCTGAGCACACAGCCCTGGGGGACCCCAGGGCTAAGTGTGGTGGTGCTGGAGGTGCTGTCCCCAATCTGCACTGACTGAGGCCTTCTGGTAAGAAATTCCACCATCCAGTTACAGGTGGGTGTTCACGCCCAATAGGCACAGCTTCCCGATTTAATGTTGGGAGATGATGGTATTGAATGCTGAGCAGAAATCATTTGTGAGGGCCAGATGGAGTGTGGTGGAGATGGCATCACCCATGGAACGGTGAGGACGATACGCAAACTGCAATGGATTCAGTGGGGGTTACAGCAGGATATTGATGTGTTTCATGACGAGCACTTCATGATAATGGGTGTGAGTGCAACAGGACACTGGTCATAGAAACAGGACACAGAAGACTTCTTTGGCAGGTGGACAATTGTGGTGGTCTTGCACGTGGAAGGAACAATGCTGCTCAGACGATGTTGAAGATGTGGGTAAGAACAACTGCCAGCAGTTCAGCACATTCTCTGAGCACTCTGCCAGGGATGCTGTCAGGTCCGGCCACTTTTACGTGGGTTAACTCTGCGTAGAGTTTTCCTCGCATCAGCGTTTGGTGAGACACAGCACCTGGTAGTTCAGAAGAGGGGTGGTCTTCCTCGCTGTCACATTGTTCTGTGCGTTGAACCGAGCGTAGAAGCTGCATAGGGATTGCCTACAAAGAAAAAATTTACCGAAAAAAAACAAAAATGTAAAAGGATGTCCAACACTATGTATTTTGTTTTCTGTTTTGCAGGAAATGGTAAAAAAAAATATATATCCCTATATCCAAATAAACAAACCGAGATGACAGACAAGACAACTGCTAAAGTATTATACAACTGCTAATTTGATTTGTTTACAAAAATATTCTGTGTGAACAATGTGAATATACACAAATATACATATTTGTATGAATAATTTCATTATTTGTTTAGGAAAAGTAATGATAATATTCAAAAGTAATTGGTCACCAGATTTATAAAAATTCTGGAGATTATTGCGAATGTTAAATTTGCATTCAGTAGAATTTGAATTCAAATTTGAATTTTCTGGGAACTTTTATATTGAATTTCATGGGATATGCAGGCGGAAGAGTTACAGATGAAAGTAAAGGCCGTGATTAGAATGAAAAAACTAAACTAAACAAAAAACAGACATATCAGAGAGATAATGAAATTTTAAGTTTCTATTACCTATGTGTGGACAAATCAAAAAGCTGGTACAATCATAAAAAGGAGGAATGCACTGGCAAGCTCAGGAGCACCAAAATGCCTGGAAGGCATTCACAAAAGACAACAGCAGAATTTTTTGTTAAACACATGAAGGTCTACACTTTAATCAAATGTTGATTGCTTCTTTTCAAGTCCATTGTGGCGGAAATATATGAAATTTGTGTCACTGTCCAAATATTCATGGACCTAACTATACATTATTTAATTAATTAAAAGTACATATTTTATAATTTTGTATTTGTTTAATTAAATCCTTTCCTTTTTGACAAGTCTTTACAACTGCTTTGCCAGTGAACAACTGTGTGTTGCAATCAGATGAGACAGCTGGTTTTTGAGGGCAGTGTTTAATTTTCAGCCCTTGTGTCATTTTCCTGTGTGTATTTTGAAATCATTAGATTTTGCAGGGCAGGCAGTGTTAAATTTGTTTTGTAGTAGAGGTAGTGTAATTTGAAGTGCTGGTAAGTCTCTTTTTTGTCTTTTGACATTTCTAAAAAAAAAAAAAAAAAAAGAAGTGGCAAATAACTCACCTTAACATTTACTCAGAAATTCAATTCCATAAACCAATGTGTGTCAAATAGATAGATCTATTTTACAAATGCTCAAAATATTACATATACATATTCAAGAGACGGATATGGGACGATAGGTCAAAATTTTTGCTTTTGTTTCTCACTTTCCTGTAAATCTAGATATGTAAAACAACTTAGAACATAGCGAATTTGGTGGCAGATTACCAGAGTTTAGATCAGCAAAAGTATTGAAATAAATAAAAATGAAGAAAATAACCCTTAAGTTTTGGTTGTGCATCCCTTACTTGCAATAAATGCATGAAGACTTTGTGGGATCTTTTCTGAAGCTCGTTCATGCTTGCACTACAGTTTCTTTCAGTTGGTATATGTTGTTTTTGTTGTTTTGTGGGATGGTGAAATGCATGTTCAACTCGGTTAATAACTCGTGACTGAATTTTCTCCCTTTTCCCATGATGAGATCATCTTCTGTTGTCAATGTGTTTTAGTCATTGTCTTACTGCATGATGAATTAGATGATATGCAGTTTTGTGTACACTGACACACAGAATGTTTCTGTAGATTTCATTCTGCTGCTCATACTGCTACTGCCATCATTAGTTACATCCCCTGTATAGAATGATGAGCCTGTTCCAGAAGCAGCCATGACACTCAATCCACTTTGCTTGATCAATGCCTGCAAACTTAGTATCATGATCAGATCCTTGTTTTATCCCGTTTATCCAGTTTGTCCCTTCATTCACATCTTGGTTCCTGGACATTTGTTTTTTATTTCTGTGTTTCTTTGTGAATTCCAATCTGGTCTTCTGATGCTTATTGCTGATGAGTGATGTGATTCACCCTTGCCCTGGTGAGGAGTGTTTTTTGATGGTGATGTCACTCAATGCTTTTTGGATTTCTTCAATTTTTTCTCTCATGACCTGCTGTTGTTCTCCTTGTCCTACCTGTTCCATGTCTGGTTGCCAGTACACATGTGCTTTCTTTCTTTTTTTCTTTTACTACACTCCAAATTGTTGTACTGGTTATACTCAATGCTTGTGCAGTGGTTCTGATTAATTCTCCCACTTTTCTCATAATTGCTTGCTTCTCTCACATGGTTTGCTTTCTTGTCTTTCTGTGCAGTCACATCAGGGCTCAAACCAAGTGTATACCTATTCAGGACTATTAATTGTAATCAATCTAACAGGCCACACCTGGGCAACAAGAAACACGTGTCAATCATGTGCTCCAATATTTTTGATGACAACAAATACAATTAAAAGGTGGCATCTTATTTACATAATTTTGCAGATGCCCTTATCCAGAGCAATTATACATCTGAGCATTTGATGGCCTTGGTGAAGGGCCATTCAGGAGCAGCTTGGTGGTGCTGGGGTTTGAAACTGTGCCCTTCTAATTTGTAGTCCAACTTCTCATATAGCACACTGCTGAAGGGCCAACGCTGGGCAAACGGCAGTGCATACATTGGGCCAATGTTGGCATCAGTGGTTGGCCCAATATCATTTTGTCCATAGGTTGGCCCAATGTTGGCACCAACGTGGGTTCAGTAGATAATGGCAGGGCATTAAATTAGACTCTTTTCATCACTGCCAATATTATGAAAACACATTTCATCTCCAGAAATGTATTTATTAATTTTATTTGTGATAAAATGATTACAAACTAAGAAAATATATGTAACCATTATGATGATAAACTACAAAATAAACACCTACCTGTACTACAGCCAACATGGGGTTTTAGGTTCCTCCCATAAGCGCCATCTAGTGACCTGTTTGACAATGTTTAAAGTTGAGCACAAAGTACAATGAATTTAACATTTATCATTTTAGAAAACATAAGAAAATAAATTTAAAACATTGGGGTGTAGTTATCATTGAGAACATAATCACAAATATAATGAAATTTCCAATTTTCAACATTGCCACAAAACAAAGGTTGGGGCCACCCGCTATCTTTGGCCCCACCAATAGGCCAATAATGGGGCCATGGACAAAATGATGTTGGGCCAACCACTGGTGCCAACATGGGTGACGTATGCACTGCTGCTTGCCCAACTTTGGCCCGATGTCGGAGCACTGACAAAAGGTTACCATAATTTTGCTGAAGTTGGGCCAGCAAAGCAGTGCTGTCTGGGATCTTAATCTTAATATCAGAAAATCCAAGCTGAAGCCATTTTTTTCTCACATTATTATTATTTTTTTTATCTGAAATTCAAATGTCCTTATTGTATTGCAACAAACTAAGTTGCAATACAATAAGTCCTAAATTCCAATACTTTTGTCAGACAAAATACAATTTATCTCACAAAGGTGTTACCTTTGTAAATGTATTATTATCTGCTATTTAAAATTCTCTCTTTATTTGTTTAATAAAAAATACACTAACAATCATTGCTTTTGTTCAATGAGAAGTAAATGAAGAAATATAAAAAGGACTGGCAAGCTGTGACATGTTCATAAGAGCAGAACATGAGGAATTTAACTTTACCACACAATTTATGCATGGAATTTCACCAGGGCCGGGTACCCATGCTGCCCTGACAAGGCTTTTGCAGCCTCATGCAATCTGACTCATACTGTATAATCTCTTCCCCAGTTCTACAGTTCTCCACCCCAGTTCTATCAGGAGTTTGCACAAACGTTCATGATAGTACATGCACAGTCTGATTATCACATTTAAATAAGTAGCAAGAATGTTCTTCTATGGCTTTATTAAATTAATGTTAATAATAAGAATGAGCTTTGCAATAAGATTTGCTTTGTGTAGTAAACATAGGCGGCACGATGGCTTAGTGGTTAGCAGTGTTGGAGGATGTTATTTTTTAAAGTAACTAATAACATTACAAAATTACTGTCATTAAAAAGTAATCAGTTACATTACAGCGTTACTTTCTGATAAAAGTAACTAGTTAGAGTACTTTTCCATTGCAGGAAATGAAAACTCCTTTGTGATTCCTCATGCATGTTGTTTTAGTCAAGACATTTATAATTAGTTTACCATCATCACTCAACGAAGTTTGGCCCATAGTCAGTTAACTACTAATACCCCTATCTCACCGGTTTCGCATGCTGCCCATAAGAACGGTTGATCATGATTCACCGCGAGTTTTGGATTGGGAATGACTGCTGTCTGGTTCACGGACTGCATAAATTGTCTGAATAATGGATTACATTTTTGAAACAGTAACTAAATAACGGAGTACTTAAATGGCGGACATAACGCGTTAGATTACTCGTTACATCAAAAAAAGTAATCCAAGTACTCTAACGTTACAACGTAACGCGTTACACCCAACACTGGTGGTTAGCACTGTCACCTTGCACCGCCAGGTTCTGGGTTCGATTCCTGTGTTTGGTCTGTGTATATGAAGTTTGCATGTTCTCTAAATGCTTGGTGGGTTTTCTCCGGGTACTCCTGCCCATCCAAAGACATGCAGGTTAGCCTGATTAGTGTTCCCAAATTGTCTATAGCATGTAAATGCTGACCGGAGGTCCTACCATGGTCATACAAAATGGGAGTAAATACAGTGGTTTGACCTCCATGGTCCCTAGTTGGACTACAGAGGTTCCTGGATGGATAGATGGTAGTAAATAATAACACTGAACATGATTATTAAATTGGATAGTTTAATTGCTACTAAATGGTAAATAACGAGAATATCTTTAGTTTGTAGAAAAATACATTACAATTGAAAACTCCTGCTAAGTATTGTAATCTATTACTGTATGTACTGTATATCTGAACCAATGCTGCTGGCCAAAACACTGGAGAATGTCACTGTGGAAACTGGTGATCAAGACATTAAGACAAAGGAGGTCTGTTCTGAGGAACTGACTTGGTTCCAGGCAAAACAGCCAACTTTGTAATAAGGTTTTAGTTTATGAGCGTTGATCTGCTCCAACTCTTACTGGTCTTGGAAAAAATAACTGCTAAGAAATATACTTTCTAAGATACATTACAGGCATATTAAGCCATAATTCATTACAATGCATCCTTGATATAAATATGGAAGGATATGCCAAGTAATCATATGTGTGTATTTGAATGGACACCATGATTTGTGTTATGTGTGATGCATATATTTGTGCATGTAAAGATGGGCTGTGACCTTCAATTATCTCACGTTCAACTTTGCAGAAGAAAAGCCTTTAAAAGTTTGCATTCATAAACATGCCTTTGGGATGGATATATTTGTGATGGCAGGAATGTTGGCCCATATTCATTTTCGAGCTTGTCTCCTGTTAGTGCTCGTCTTTTCATGTACAACAATATTGTTGCAGGATATGTCATCTGACTGTTAATTACACAATCCTCATGTACATACACTTTCTGGTGCCAGGTCTTCTGCCCCTGGCCATATTTTGGGTGGGGTGTAAAGAGGTGATTTTTTTTCTCTGATCCTCCTCACCCTCCCCTCAGCAGGGCAGCATATAAAGTGCCAACCTCTGTCTTAGTTCTGTAGTCTCTCTCCCTCTCTCAGAAAAAGCCACTGCTTTCTCAAGAGTGCAATCATGACAAGCTACCGCAGTTCCTTCAGCAGTAGCTCCTCTCGGGGCCCCGGTTTAGGTGGATCCTCTCGGCTTTCCGTAATGAGCAGTGGCGGTGGGCCTCGCTTGATGACTTCGCGTGCTCCAAGCATGTATGGAGGTTCTGGAGGATCTGGTGTGCGCATCTCCACTGTCTCCGTACGTAGTGTCGGAGGTGCTGCAGGTTATGGAGGAAGTTTTGGCAGTGGAGGAAGCTTTGGTTTTGGAGCTGCTGGAGGAGCTGGTGGAGGAGCTGGGTTTGGCCTTGGTGGGAGTTTTGGTAGTGGAGGAAGTTATGGAGGTAGATCAAGCTTTGGTTTTGGAGCTGGTGGAGGAGCTGGTGGAGGAGCTGGGTTTGGCTTTGGTGGGGGTTTTGGTGGTGAAGATCTGGGCACGGGGGGGACCAATGAGAAGGCCACCATGCAGAACCTGAATGACCGCCTGGCATCCTACCTGGAAAAGGTACGCAGCCTGGAGAAGGCCAATGCTGACTTGGAACTGAAGATCAGACAGTTTCTTGAAAACAAGGCCTCCCCTGCTGCCCGAGACTACTCTGCTTATGAGGCCATCATAAAGGACCTTCAGGATAAGGTACCACATATCATAATTTAACTTGTTACATAGATTTGGATATAGAACAAATATGATTCTCTGAATGTTCGCTAAATGTTTTTGCAGAAAGATTGACCTAAAGCAAAATGCAAGAAATTAGTTTTTGACTAGATATTAGATTCTGTGCAACATTTTACATATTTATTTTTATGATTCTACAGATCCAGGATGCTACCAGAGATAATGGAAACATCTACCTGAGCATTGACAATGCTAAACTGGCAGCAGATGACTTTAGAACCAAGTAAGTATTCAGTGTTTTACACACTCCCCACACTCAAATACATACTGTAGGTCAGATATATTGCCCCTCGCCTATAATCGGTTCCTGAGACACTCTGTGTTTCTGCTCAGGTATGAGAATGAGTTGGCCATGCGTCAGTCAGTGGAGGCAGACATTGCTGGGCTTAGGAGACTCCTGGATGAGCTGACACTGACGAGGTCTGACCTGGAGATGCAGATTGAAGGTCTTAAGGATGAGTTGATCTTCCTCAAGAAAAACCATGAGGAGGTGAGTCATGTTACTGAACAACTCAAAAGCAACATGTAGTTCCTATTTGAACTGCATAATTTGTCTAGAGATCATTTCTCACACACACATACCCACTTTTTAACTAGGAACTGGAAGCATTGCGTACTACCATGTCAGGAAGTGTGAACGTGGAAGTGGATGCACCGCCTGCGGAAGACCTGAATCGTGTCTTGGCTGATATTCGTGAACAGTATGAAGCTGTGGCTGCTAAGAACCATCGTGAACTAGAGGGATGGTTCCAGACTAAGGTGGAGAAATCATTTATTATACTTTATATATAACATTTGATGCCAAGTATTTATTGTACTACTGCTTCTCAAGTACTTTTCAACATTTTAAGTGAAAGAAAGAATATATATCAGGAACATACTGCTAAACTACATTTACTGCTTCTTTGTAGACAGATAATCTGAACAAGGAGGTGGCCTCCAGCTCAGCAAATCTAGAAACATCCAAGACAGAGATCACTGAGGTCAGACGCACTTTACAAGGCCTGGAGATTGAGCTACAATCCCAACTCAGCATGGTAAGTCATATATGACTTACTTAATATATATATTGGCAGACTAGGCATGTCATTTTTAATATTAACTCTTCTTAATACTGCTTTTTTTTTTTTTTTTTTAATCAACATTGACATAATTTTCCCAACGATTTTCTTTAAAACCATTCAATCCTCAGAAAGCATCTATGGAGGGTACTCTAGCAGATACCGAGGCACGCTACGCCATGAAACTAGCTGGACTGCAATCTCAGGTGACAGGAATGGAGAATCAGCTGATCGAGCTAAGAGCTGATATAGAGAGGCAATCTCAGGAATACAATGTTCTGCTGGATGTCAAGACCCGACTGGAGATGGAGATTAGTCAGTACAGGAGTCTGCTGGATGGAGAGGGTGAGAGGTAAGAAGAAGTGCTATATGAAAAAAACTAACACATAACATGTTTTTTCAAATTATTATTATTATTTTTATCATTCATGAAAAAAATTACATTAATTTAATCATTTTACCAGCTGCTCTGACTTAAAACAAGTTAAAACATAAAGTTTTATTTTTAATAATTGCAGTGTCAAAACATTCAACCCTAAAAGTGTGATGGTGAAGACGATTGACGAAGAGGTGGTTGATGGCAAAGTGGTGTCATCCAAAACTTCTTAAATCCAGTGTGGCTATGTTCAACAGCCTGAAACAATCTGATTTCAACCAATCTTAATTTCAACATGCATTATTCGTGTGAAATAATCTGCACTGGAATGAAAAAATTAAATCACACTTTGGAACAACTACACAATGACTCCTGTTTTTCATTATGCCACATCTCTGTACAAAATAGTAATCTCATTTGTGTAGGAATATTAGTATCAGTATATTGGTATATTAGTACCAAATATATCCTATTTGGTACTGTCCTATTGTAGACCTACTGATGGTGGTATAAGGTACACTGACATTATTATCCAACAAGATTTCTACAATCAGTGGGACACACAGTATGTAGTTCAGTGAAAACATGAATTTATTGCATGATTTAACACAAAGTAGATCTACATTTGGTCTGAATAATCATCTTCATGTATTGTGGAAAGGTTTTTAACAACTGAAAAAAAGAAGTAGATGTGAATTTACTATATATATATAATTTAATATATATAATAATTTTTTATTACGTTCCCAATGTCTTTCTTTCATGACTTTTAGGATTTGTTTTAGAGACAACAGCATGTGTTGATGGTCTAAAATGGTTGACCTGCAGCTTTTTCTATTTAGATTTTTTTGGAAGTACCACAAGTTTTAGGCATGTACAGTACTGTGTGTTCTTTTCAGTGCAATTGTTGCAGTACCACAGAACAGTCAGCAGGGGGAGTCTTTAGACAGGGAAAACAGGGAAACCAGACAGGATGTTTTGTAGTAACTGTTGTTGCTCATTAAAAGGAGGTGAACATTGTGTATTTGCTTAACTACTCACCAACAGCCATAACAGTAATTATTCACCATTACTCACCAACGGCCATAATCAAAGTTGGCCAGTGAAAGAAGTTAATTTTGGTGCAACAGCTATTGTTCTTGTGTTAATATACATCTGTGTATAAATTGGTTGCAGTTTTAAAATGTCATTGATAAAAATAACATGATGAACATAGGATTAGTCTTAAGTGTATCACAGTATTGGTACAATGAACATTTTATTTCATTTATAGGTGGAGTTCACTAGTTCCCAGTTTTGAAAATGAAAGCTTAAAATGCACAGTATTACACTGAAAAGAAAAAGTTGGTAGGTGTGTTTTTGTGAGCTATCCGTTAAACATGGATGACGGTCTTCCAGATTTTATAATGCAATCGTTCAGGATATACATGTAAATGTGCTAAAGCCTCACATTAAGCAATCTTTACAGAAACTGTACTGGGGTCACACCAATATACTGTACAACGCCCTGTTAAGCTAAAAAATTTTTTATTAAATAATAATAATTTTATATTAAAATAATAATAATAATAATATTTTTATTATTACCATAGTATCAGAAAAGAAAAATGGAACTGATCCAAAGTATAACATCATGAATATGGAATAAGATAATTAATTAAATGGTCTAAATTCTAATGTATCCATAGTTCACCCAATGGCAGAAAAATACTGCTAACGTTGTAGGTACTTACAGACTACACAGCATTTTGCTCTTTCTTATACAGTGAAAATGCAGATCCCATGTAATATTTATTTAATCTTAGAAGTGAATGTGACTACTTCAGCTCTGTTTGCAAACTCAGATCATTTCAGCCTATTTGTTGAGTCAGAAGCAATTTTCAAATGTTTCCCATTTAGCTAGCACAAGTAGTGAAGACATTGCTTATTATAGCTACTATATCTGACTGGAATTAGCACTGAAGATTAATTAACATGTCCATAATGTACATTACCATGTACATGTCTTAAAAGCCCTGTTAGGATTCCTGACAGTTTAGCTCATGTTTGCTATGTGGATAGAATAAGCAGTGATGATTTTAACATTTATGAAGATGACTTTTAAGAATAAAGCCAGAACTCTTCAGGTTGTACCTTAACCTGTATGATGACTAGCTATGAGGTACTTACAACCAACAGGTAATATTATTTTCATATATGCAATGACTTGAGCTTTTTTTGTGTTAGGTTAAAAGAATTGGGTTCACTAATGTGTGCAACTCGGTCGTTCATAAATAGTCAAAAAATCTTTAACGCTACAGTATGACCTTCTTGTGTCCGGCTGTAAAACACGAAAATACCTGAGAGCCTTCCTGTTATATCTAGGTTTCTTCTATTGATTGTGCTCCTAAAGAGTACTGAGCAAATACATGGCAAAACTGATTAGTGCAGCTAATGAATATGGATTACTCTTACAGCTTCTGACAATCACTCAAGCCAGAAAAGAAGACACTTACCTTGGGGTACCTTGGGGGTCACTATAAAATAAATAAATAATTACATTAACACAAGTAAAAACAAAACAGATTCATAAACTCTGTACATGAAATTCATCTGTTCTTTCCTTCTTGATAGCAATAATTATCAAGGTGTCATGGTCTTGTTTGTTTTTGGTTATGTTATCATAAATTTACTTAAGTGTGCGCTTCAGGTCAGTGATAATACTTTGGAGCTCTGATAGCTGGGTTGCATAATGGTTTGCAGAGTCCTGTAGACTGGCTTCAAAGGACATTTTTCAGGACGGTATTTACATCAAACTATTTGGTCTTTACCAAAATATACTGGACGTTGAGTCTTTTATTTTCTAACAATATTTATCTGTCATAAAGTTTGACGTGTGGCGCCACCAACGAACATCAAATACTGAGCTGAATTCATTACATGGTACAGTATTATGTTGTTGCGTTTAATGCTCATTTGTCATCTGAGTAAGAATTTGAGCCGACATTGTGAATTGTGGTTACATTTGTTTCCTGTCCCCTTTGCACATAGTTTTCATCAAGGTTACAAAGGGCCCTCTTGACTTTAAAATTCTTCAGATATTCCAAGGCTTGGCTGATGAGATTAAACTCTCCTCTAAAATGCAATTCATCTGTTCTTTGAAGATACACAATGCCCCAGTACCTTTTGCAGAAAAACTGCTCATATTATGATAGTTTCACCTCTCTACCTCCCCTGTTCTTGGAATCAAACACACAACCCTTTTTGCTTCAAATATGATGACCTACATTATTCTATACAACAATTATTTTCAACCAATTAAAGCAATTAGATTGGACAAGAGGCATTCCATGAGTGCTGATATAGAGTATAACACTGCAGGGATGTTTAATTATATGTATTACCCCATGTCATAGGTGATCTAATCAGATACATCATTCCCATTCTACTTGAGAAGCCCTGTAAATTTTTCAGATTAGGTGGCTGAAGAAACTGTTAAATTCTATTTTGTCAGTATCTTTTTCTATTTTTAATTTAATTAGACTTACTAATGCAATTTTGAAACCAAAATGCTTTTCTATTGATATAAATTCAAAATGCTGTTTATATTCTCATTTTAAGTCTGAATGTTGCACTACAGACACCCCTCTCTGTTTAGGGTATTTAGTTTATTCCAACTGGAATGAACTAAATAGATATAGATATTACGAGCTGTAGATATTACGAGCTGGTACACAACAGCGGTCATGTTAACTACAGTGTGATGTACAGTATGAATAACCTAATATCTCAGCTCATGTCAACAGTATGACTTTGATAAATGTGGAAGTCACTAATAGCTCCAGAATTTCCACTTGTGATTAAATCATAAGTAATTAAAATTAGTGTTTAAATTAGCTTATTGTTGTTTGCTATCATTAAGTTAATTTATTTGTCACACTTGTCAAAATTTTAGATGACAGTGAAATGGAATTGTGCTTCCTCAACATATTACATAATGCCTCTGACTAATAATTGTTAATTACTAAAGTATTTAGTATATAAGTATAATTAAGAACGCTGGTTCTGCCCATTGTGGAGGGATATGCGATGGTGGAAGATAATAACTGGTTTAAAAAACAAACAAATAATAGTTAGTAGATTATAAGTTTAATTTGTAGAACTGTTGTATAAAAGCAATATCACACTTAGGTTGTGCTGTTGCACTGAATATCAGCACGACTGTGATATCTTAAGTAGTTGGGCTGTGCCCTCGTGCCATCACAGCCATGCTGATATACAGTACAGTACAACAGCACTCCCTCTTGTGTAATATTGCTTAAACAGTGCAAAAAAAAGTTTTAAAATACTTCTCATGTAGAAAATGACAATGCCATCTTTATGATGAATGTGCATTCTATTTTATATACACAATCTTTATTCAATTTTATTTAACTTTTAGTATTTAAGGGATCTGATGGAGAAATCCCTACATCCATGTTCAAGAACAGCCCTGCACATTTCCTGCTCATGCACTAACTGGTGACTTGAATAAGCTGAAGAATAATACAAATTTCCTTTGCTATTGCCAAGAAAGAATTGATTTTGGCAGCCCTGATCTAGAAAATGTTCGAAGGAAAAAGTCTTTGTAATATTATTTCCTCTTTGGTACTGTTCTCCTATCACGCAAGAAAGTCATAAATGTTTGCAGCACACTGGTTGGGAGAGATAGGGTTGGGCTTACCACTCATCATGGCATACCACTCGTTAGGGCAGAAAAGTGGTATTTTGTATAATGGAAAAGGCCAGCTAGTCCTTCCGCCTTTACATGTTGCTGCAAGCTTGAAAAATTATACTCTTGTTTAACTTGAAGGAGGAGTAATTAAGCTTCTGTCTGTGTGTGGCAGATGGAGCCAGCCACTCCTTGGAAACCTATAAAACCAAGTTTTTTAGTAAAGAGAAACAACTGATTCTATTTAAATTCTATTTATATAATATGGTTTCTAATATTAAAGTATATATTTAAAATAATTATTTACTGTATCATATATATTTATTATCATATATATATA
>JAQQZT010000007.1:5567609-5595695 GCA_030068275.1 Clarias platycephalus | reverse complement strand
ATGAATGATACAGTAAATAAATATTTTAAATATATACTTTAATATTAGAAACCATCATTAGACATGTAAAGTGTGATTAAATAGGAGTTTTGTTTCTGCCTGTATCTGTACATGTGTGTGCCTACCATATTGTGTTGGGTCTCAAAGTCAATCTGCATCCTACGGAAGGACCTCTTCAACATTTTAAGATCTGAAGTCATGTTCTCAAAATCATCAGTCTGATTGACAAACTTCTTTTCCATAGCAGGAGCCTGAGATATTCAGTGTATTTATACTCATAGACTTATAGATGATCTTCTTATGGAACCAGTTCACAGAATAAAATTTAGATATTTTACACAAGTTTACAAGGTTTACTTTTCTTCAGTTCATTTTTATGGTTTGTTTGATGTATCATGCTTTGGTACCAGGCCTCCTTGTCTTTTTGATTCTTGGCTGCCACAGTCTCATACTGTTCTCAGAGCTTTGTCAAAGTCTTCTTCAGGTCGATAGAGGGTGCTGTCAGCTGGCCTCCAGCAGCTTCATGTTTCTGTGCCTTATCCTAAAAGACACAGCAAACACACTGCATAGATTTAAAATGGATGCCAGTTCAATTAAATAACAATGGAAGATATATATTATTCCATTATAATTTAATGTATGTATATGTGTATATACTCAAGATATATATATCTTGAGTAGTCTTGAGTATTCTTCTGGCATACTTATGAATACTTATGAAAGGAGAATCTTTGTGTGTGTGTGTGTGTGTGTGTGTGTGTGTGTGTGTGTGTGTGTAGGTGTGTGTGTGTGTCTGTGTGTGTGTGTGTGTATGCGCCTATGTTGTAGTTGAGGGGGGTAGGGGGCTATTTAGATAAAGCCAAATTCCAGTGTAAACTCTATTTATCTTGCTTTCTTTTAAAGCATGTGTGTGATCTAATTGTCCGTAGCAGTATGTTTACATTTAATTACATTCAATAAGTTACTAGGATGATGAATGAGAGATGATTATGTGTAGAGATGATTATATGTACTTTCTGTTTAAGTAGATGAAAGTGTATTACCAAAATACAGTGTGCAACATTCCTCAAAAGTCACACTATGTGATTAAAGCAAATGTTTCATTTCCAAACTTGGATGTTCTTGCTGTTGCTGTTCTTCCTTTCATGTGGTTCCACTCAGTGTCATGGTACGCTGAGTTTGGCATGGTCAAGATTTCAGGTATGCCCATCTGAAAACTCGAAAATCCAGGTGGCATTTCAGATGTTATGCCCACTAAGGAATTATGTTCCAAAAGCTTAAAGCCAAAAAAACAAAAATATGAATATGTATTATAAATATTACTGTAAATATTATACTTGATGCCTTGCGATGGATTGACACCGGGTATAGGCTTCAGGACCCTCGTGACCCTATACAAATGATAAGCATCATAGAAGATAAATAAATAAATAAATAAATAAATAAATAATGCATAATTTTAGGGGCTCTTGTACCATCTAATGTCTGGCACAAAAATTCATACATGAAACGTTCAGCGAGCAGTGTTTGCACTGAATCTTTTTTTCTTTCTACCCTGTCATGTTGCATTATCACAAAGGGAAGTCATTGTGTAATTGTAGGGACGACTCCTTTCATCACATTCTGCTAATTAGATGAACAGGATAGCCATATAAGATAAATAACTCCAGAAGCTTATCCATATATTTATATCTTCTTACTGCACAGCTAAAAATTCTTACAGTAGACCAGATGTGTACTGACCGCACCCATACTCTTTACTTTCCACCATTAGGGGGCAGACTGAATAATCCAATCATAACTAGGAATAGCTTGTTGAACCAGATTCGGTCCTGCTTTTTCTCTTTTCATACCTTTTTCAGATACTGTCTGCATTTTTATGACTATTAACCAAGGTAAAATGAATTTACCAGGAATTAACTGTGATTCCACACAATGACTATATACAAAGAATTTATAAATAATTCCATACAATTACTATATGCTAAACCATAATCTGATTTAAATTTATTTTGTGTTTTATGTGGCAACTATGCATACTAGATGTTTAGTCACAGCTCGCAGTAACTGTTTATTATTCTTTAGTTATGATATCTCTTTAGTTATGTTCACTGTTATAGGATGAATATGAAGATTATACCAAAGTTACTATGGTTGCCATGGTCATAGTAAACTATAGTTGGCAAAACATAACTTTAGTTTGTCAAACATTATTCTAAAAATGTAGTATTATGATGTAAATGCAAAACCACCAGTTTTGAGTTTGTAATGGAAGAGAAAACTGCAAAAGAGTACCGAGCATAAACGACTAGGGGGAGGAAGGAAAAGTGCACTGCATTAGTCATACACTGTTTCCCTTAGTGAGACCTCAGTGTTTTTGTTAACTTTGTTGGAGCTGGCAGTACATAGTAACAGAACCAGCTTAAATTTGAACCTTGTAGCCAGATCATGTACTTTACACCCTATCTGTGTTTTACAGGCTGTATCAATGACTCAATACACTGCTCATTTTTGGCACTTTATTTAAAATGGTCATGAATTAAACTTCGCAGGGGAAATTCATTTTATTACATTTACTTAACTCATGTATGACTTTTTAATAAAAGTTTTTAATTCTTAGGGAAACTGATGAAACATGTATGCTGCATATTGCAAGCTGCGCCTGGGTTGAGTTTGCAGGCAGTGTTGGAATGCCAGGGCAAATGTGAAGACAGACACACCTTTCTTTACAGTAAAAGAGGTAGGCACAGCATGAGTGGGAATATCAGCTGCAGTGTTACAGTAGCTGTGTTTGCAAGCATTTGAGCTTCAGTGAAGCAAAACTTTTTAATTTGTAAAGAACTCTGACTATCTGTGCCTTACTGTAATGTTTTTGTGTGTGTGTGTGTGTCTGGGGGGCGGGGGGACGACGACTAATTTAGTCGTGTCCAATTCCTCCCCGTCACTAGGGGGCTCCCACTAGACTACTACTACCATTCAGCAGGGAGGGACAAAGACTATCACGTGTTTCCTCCGAACCACGTGACGCCAGCCAACCGCATCTTTTCGAACTGCTCGGTCACGCACCGTTAGGGGCGGTGTAACACACTCGGAAGACAGAGCTATCCGCTCCTTCTGCGTGCGCGAGCTAGATTGGCTGTAGAGCCGTAATTAATGTGGGAGCACGAAGTACCTCTCATCCCTCCCCTCTGAGAGAGCTCGGCCAATCAGCTCTCTCTAGACCTCCGGCTGTGAGAGGTTACAGCATCACCCGGGAACCGAACCAGCGATCTCCAGATGATAGGGCGAGCACTTTACCACTGCGCCACTCGCCACATCCTTACTGTAATGTTGATGCTTAAAACCCGATGGTTCCTTTATTTCACAACAGTTCACTAGTTCACTTCATATAGAGAACTTAATAGCTGTCAGATTATTATGAGCTATACACCGATCTGCCATCATTTTATTTTTAATTTGACACAGAAATTAAGCCCAACATTGCATAGTTTCCCCTTGTGCCCCAAGAGCAGCTCTGACCCCTTGAGGTATGAATCCACAAGCCCTCTGGCGGTGTGCTGTGGTGTCTGGCACTGGAATGTTAGCCCAGTTTGCTGTGGGTGGTGGAGTGGGCCCTCCATGGATCAGATTAGTTTTTTCAGTCCATTTCATTGATGCTCAAACCCAGATTAACAACCTAGAACTCTTTGCCTGTTAAGCCTCATATGTGGCAGGCTGTGATGCACTGGGTGTTCTAATACCTTTCTTTCTTTCTTTTTTGTAGTGTTTTCTACATTAGCTTTTCTGTGGGATCGGACCAGATGGGCTAGTCTTTTGTCCACACATGCATAGATGAGCCTTAAGTGCCCATGATCCTGTCACAAGTTTACTGGTATGTAATTGTTATTAAAGTTGATGGTGGTATTGTTGTGGCTGATCTGTGTACAGTATAAGGCAAATAGAAAAACATGATACCTCCTTAGGCTGTACCTTCTTATGGTTCTTCTTAAGAAGGACACGTTTCTCCAGCAGGTTTTTACACGCCATTTCCAGACTTGAGCGGATTAAGGTAATCTCATCCACAAACATCCTGAGGTAGGCAGTCTCCTCTTCCACCACCGATATACGGATAGCTATCTCCAAATCATTCCTCAATTGAGGAAAAAGATTAGTAATGGATTAAGGAAGAAAAAACATTTTCCTAACCCACACATTTTTCTCACTTAATTGGTTCTGAAATGTTCAGCAATTCTTTATTAAGTCTCAACATTAGAGGTAGAGATGTGCTAATGCTAGTGATTCTAATCACTGTTAGACAATATGCTTTATGCTAGGAACCCTTTTGGGCTGTTGAAGTAGAGCAGCAAAAGGCAAATACTGTACATTAATAAAGAAGGCTGTCTTTTTACAGCAGGGGTAGACAACCTTATCTGTCCAGAATAATTCTAGCTGCAAGGTTTTGTTCCAGCTCTAAAACAGGAGCATGTCTGATACAATTAATCAGCTGAATACTGACACAATCCAACAATTAACAACAAAAAGGAGTGCTCTTGCTTTACTTAAAAATGCAGCAACACTGGATCTGTCACATTTATTATCACACCACATGCAGATAAGCTTCATATGCTGATCTTATATGAGTTACATTTGTAACACATTTTCATTTAATACCAACTAACCAATCCTTTTAACCCTTGTGAAACAGCTTTGGGGAAAAAATTGAAAAGTGTAATTTCAGGCCTACTGTATTTAAAAGTGTAATTTTGTCCAACATACATTATAATGGTACATCCATTTCGACATGAGCACTTCCACCTTTTTTTCTAATCTTAGCTGGTCTTGTAAGCTTTTAATGGTGGCCAAGTATTCCGAGTACTCATGGAATGGCACAGTGTGGTTTGATCACCACTCCTTAATCTTCCTCTCCAAGATCAGCATTACTACTCTCCAAAGACTGAACCTTCTGAATAGAGGATGAGAGATGTTCATTTAGAAAGATGATGGCTTTTTTGTTGCCTGAAAATGCAAAAGTGTGCCCATGAGCAGAGCTGGATCGCCTTGAACATCAATAAATTAGCTCAGGCCTGGAGGATGAAATGTAGAGCTTGGTCCCCAGCACATTCATACACACTAAATGTCTTGGTGCCATAGCTTTTAGAGTATAAAGGCATGTTGCTGTGTAATAAAGAGTGTCTGCTTACATCTGACTTTTAAATTCTTGGTAAGAATTTGTCCTGCATGTTATAAGATATGTAAATATCCCCATATTTCCATTTATGCCTAAGTTTCTTTCCAGTTAAATGCCCGTATTTTCAGTGACATAATAATATAATTTAATCACATAATGGTAATATCACCATCATTATGAGCCTTTTCAAAATGCACTCATTCCATTTCAGGAACTTCCTTATACAGGTCATGGTCATGATGGGTATGGAACCTGTCCTAGAAAAAAACAGTCACATAACCCTTATTTTAGTCTTTTCAGGTAAAAACTAGTAAAAAACTTATTTTACACTTGAAATTTTTCCTTGTATTGAATGCTGGACATGTAAATTTCCAGATACAGTATGAATTTTTTTCTGTGGAAACCTACTCATCCAACCTGTTGGAGAAGGACTGTTCATCTGAAATGAGCTTTCCTAGAACAGCAGGTAGTACCACATGGGGGTGTGCAGGGTAAATTTGTGATACAAATGTATAAATAAGTCCCAGTGTTCTACATTATACAAATATGATCCAACATCATGCTGAAATGACAATGCTGTTATAGAAAGTTGTCTTCCAAATATAGTGCGGATTACAGTATATTTTATAGTATACAATGAAACATCCAAAATACAGTATATAAGAGTATTTTGCTATATATTTGTAAGTTATAAGCCTAGTATGATATGCAACAAAATGCTTACATGACTGTTAGTGAATAATAGGAGGCAAATGCCACTAGAAAAGAATGTAAAATATAAAATCTACAATATGTAGTAGTACTGTTATAATACAACTTTATGAATAAACTGTATGAAGTATATGGAATGTGCAATGTGCAAACAGCAGCAGTATCGGTGGCCATGGAGTGTGAGGTGAGATGATGAGCAGCAGCGGTATTGATCTTTAAAACATACTTAGTCCTCATGAAGGGAGTATCACAAGCACATATATGGATCAAAATGGGTTTGGCAAAGAAAACAACGCACTGGACAGATTTCAAATGTCACACCCCCTGTGCAAACAATAAAAAATTAAACCGTATCAAATAATGAAGAGCACTTATTCCAGCCTTATACTGCACTCCAGCTGGAGGTTAGGATAACTGGACAGAGACGGTCTTTAATCTTAAGTCCATTCTTTATCTTTGACTTTGATGTTGTATATTGGAATCAGTACTGACTAAAGATAAATACTTTTTAAACATGTTAAACACTCTAATTATGGCGCAGTTGGGTGAAACTTAATGTTTATGATGAGCATCAAGAAAAATGGACTAAGGAAAAAATGGACACAATTTACAGCTAGAAAAAAGAAACTGCTCCCAATGGATGTATATACACATATTATATAATTTGACAATTATATCCTATTATAGGGGATGCACCTTCTAAACGTTGTGCGACTATTTCATGCACTTTGCATGACATTTCCATAGATAAGCATAATACTGAGGAGCACTGTGACATTTCTTGTTATATTGTCAATATTGCCCTCATGCCACATACAAGAAAGAACATGCTATGCCATAAAAGGGCTAAATTGCTATTCTAACATATAACTTGGTTCATTAAACTTCAGATAACCTCCAGGGATGGTGAAAATCATTTGGATACCTTCTTGTGCAAATGCACCCACATGCTGAGTGTGCAAATGACCTGATCATTAAATTGCCACTGTGTGGTCTAAATACTATGTGGAGCATCTACTAGGCATAAAAAGGACCAGGGCCAGAAAGCCTAGGTTTAACCACAGTCTGGAATCATGAAAGTCAAGATTACAGTCATGTGTAAAAGTTAGTGCCCTCTCTTTTAATTCAGTTTTTTTGTGTGTGTAAAAACATAATAAAAATCATCTGTCAAATACAACCTCATTAGTTGTATCATTAGTCAAATACAACCTTGAACAAACAGCACATAATTTTTTACTTCACTGTGTCATTATTTATTTAGAAAAAATAACACATGTGGGTAATACTAAGTACCCCCTTCCGTTTAAGAAGGAATGTTGCAGCCAGGTGTTGCTAATCATCAGTCCTTGATTACTTCATAATCAGCAGGTGTGCAGACTTCTATCAAAGCAGAAGTTTTTGGATTTTTCAGGTCTGGCGCATAGAGGTATGTGTTAACACAATGCCAAAAGAGAAAGACATAAGCAATGACATTCAAAAAGCAATTGTTGCTCCACATCAATCTTAAAAATTTTTATAAAACCATTTACATCAATTTGGAATCAAGGTTTTGAAATGGCCTAGTCATGGTCCAGACCAATTGAAATGCTGTGGCAGGACCTTAACAGAATTGTGCATAAGCAAATGCCTAAAAACCTCAATGAACTAAAGCAATATTGTAAAGAAGAAAGGAACAAAATGATGTGAGAGATTTTTTCTGATAAAGCCATACAGAAAAGAAGCACTTTTACACTTGACTGTACTATTGAGTTGAACTCATTTTTTTTTCAGCATTCTGTTCAAGATACTTTTGTGGGAATAGAGCAGATCCCACAAAAGTATCTTGGTGGAGTGGAGCAGACAAAGGTGCTCTGCTCCCTTCAGAATGGTTGTGATAAATTTCAGAGCCCACAGTAAAAAAACATTTGCAATGTTTAAATATGTTCCAATTATCCCCTCATACACTTGATGGCAAGAATTGGGAGGAGTTCACCCCATCCAAAAAATGGACACCATTTACAATGTCTATTTAATGGACAACAGTTTCCACCTGACAGCATGCAACAGCTGAACATTGCTAGATTATAGACCTCGATAGTGGGTCAAAACTATTGAAGGTGCAATGTGCAAAACCTAATTGTTCTGGTATCAGTGAAGAGATCCAACTGTGCCTTTCCAAAATCTGTGAATGATGGCAAAGAGAATAACTGCAATCAGTGATTCGAGTATCCTCAACAGGAGCTGGTACAGCACATAGAACCTTGCATGGATTTGATTTGCAAACAAGATAAAAGGAATCTATATTTGTGGTAATGTGCATGTGGAAATATGAATTACACATGATTTGATGATGTGGTTGCAGGGCATATATAACATCTGAAAGGATGACATTCTTAGTCCTCTGAAGTCCAGATGGAAAACACCATGCTGCCTTTGAGCAGTGGAGTACATTGAGAAGAACCCTTTGTTCTCAACCATACAGTTTAGATTTTAGATTTTGTTCCGCTGACCAAGATTGAACTTCTTTTGGTGGCAAACTATGAACAAAGGCCCTGAGCCCCAACACTAGGTTTGTACTCAACAATATTTCCATCAGGACTAACTAACATGGTCTGATGTCTCTACCATACAATGACCAAAATCCTAAACTGTGATGTGTCCCACCAAAAGGCCCCGCCCTTCATGGATGGGCTCTTTGAGAGCTTTTACGGGCTGTAGACACTATTTTTCAGTTTCTGAAACTTGTGCTCTTCTTTAGTCACAGATCCAATGAACAAATATGGCATATAGGTCAGATTTCACAAAGCTGATTTGTAAGTGTCTGACAATGCAGACAGTGCCAAGCGACCCTGACAGAATGTCATCACATGTCCTTATCTAACTCTCCCACTGCTATAAGCAAGAATTTACTCAGCTCCTCCCCAAAGGGCTCGATAACTACAGAATGGAGTGAGCATTCCAAGGCAAGTAGAAGAATGGTTAAAAAATGCCTGCAAAAGCTGTACAGTGGTGGCCTAAAGTTTTGAAACAAAAGTGAAATGTAATTTTTTATGTCATTTTATTATTATTTTTTTTAAATAATTAATTTATGATTAATAAAAATAATTAGCTATTGCGAGAATAGCTATACAACGAAATTGCAATACAACAGTCAACATTCAGTAAAAAGTTCTTTATTTTTCAAGACTTGTTGGATCCGCCTGGGCACAGAGTTAAAAAGACGTCTGCAGTACTCTGGTGTCTCATTTCATGCCTACTGGATTGCTTCCTGAAGTTTTTGCCAATTGTGTGCAGAGGTTGACACCCCGGCTTCAGAAAGTAAATGTCTGGCCACATATTTGTTTGATTTATTAACTTATTCAGCTGTTTCTAATTAGCATCACTCTTCAGCAAAATCAAAGTAACTAGTAAAACCACCTGTTTTTAACTATAATGCATGGCATATATTGTCTTAAAACTTTTGCCCACAACTCTAGGTGAAGAAATAATAAAAAAAAATAAACAAAATGTTATCTGTGTGTCTGTGTTAGATGTTAGGCATTGTTTCTCTGGATGTCATCTTGGGAAACCTCCAATTATGTAATACAAATGTCATTCCAGATATGTGGACTGTCTTGATCTGTTTATCACCTGTCATATAACCTAAGGCACAAACCTTGGAGCCTGGGCGTGGTACAGTAGAGCAGAATACCTTTACCCCAAAATTCTAAGCAGTCAATTAATAATGGATGTCTTGAAAAACAACAGTATCAAATGATCTGTAAGATGACTTGAAAAAAAGATGTCATTACAGCTAAGGAGCTTTTTATTTTTAATTTTTTAATTTTTTGCAGATGATAAACTAAACCATAAAGTATGGGAAAAATTAAGATTTTCCAAGGCCAACACACATGTTGTTGATCCAATTTGCAAAAACTGTCATCTTTATTAGCACTTATTGCCCAGACTTTGTTGTTACACTTCTTGTGCAATAATAAAATAGTTTAAAACTTTAAATATCATAACATCTAAACGGTTTAACTCTACAACCCCTTAATATAAATTAGTAGAGCATACTGTAACTATGGTTTATGGTGTACAAAACAATCTGCATTTAATTACAGACCCAAAATGTAACATTTCATTGATATAATAGTATCAAACAGTTAGAGACAAATGGCTTGCTGTGAAGATGACCTTAGTTTTTTAATATTCATTCTAATCTAACTAATACTATAAGCATACATACTGCCATGAAAAAGTATTTGTCCCTTCCTGATTTTTTTTTTTCTTTGCACACTTAAATACAAAATGTGAATAATTAGAATTAGAGGGTAATTACTTTTTCACATGGGAGCAGGTAGGTTTGCGAGAACTGCAATCATGGCTTTGTGAAAACTGCCAGAAAGTCTTTCACATTGCTGTGAAGCAATTTTGGCCCTCTCTTCTTTGCAGAATTGTTTTATTCACCCACAGTGGAAAATTTAGGATGGGAGCAAATACTTTTTCATGTCACTGTAAGACCTTTGCTTCAACCTGGGAAATCTCTCTAGCAGCAGAACTACGACATGGCTCCATTTTAAGTAACAAGCTGTTTTATTTTAAGTTATGATAATTCACATGCATTTCCTATTCGAGTATATGTTAGGCTTATGGCATGCTTCCAAGGTAACTATGGCAATGGCAAAGTTATTTCCAAAAATTAACAGAACGAAATCATTAGCCTAAAGCCTTCACACTTCATTAACAAATCTACTGTACTGTAAGTGGCTTGTCATTTTGGGTATTCACACACAGCTTGTAGATACTAATGAAAGATGTGCTTGAGCAAGGCAGTGGGTGTGTTGATATGGGTGGAGTAGATGAGTCTGTTCAGATTTGCCATCAGGTTATGCTATGCAAACAATTTACTACCCTGTCCTTTTGCCTGCATGTGTCGTATCAGAAAACAATGTGTGTCGTGGCAGTCAGGAAACTTGAAAAACCGCACTGAAAAACTGTTTTTAACATAACGTTTTCAGCCCTGTTTGAGTAAAGTGCAGTGTTCTCAGATGAATCATGGTTATTAGTCAATATCTACTGAGCTGTATTACTTTAAATGGTGTATGCTCAGATGTTTTTATTAAAAAATGTCTTGCCTGCAGGAGCAGGTGAAATAGAGCCTCAGCACTTACAGTATATCAGCTATTCCAAAAAACAAAAAAGTCTTCAAGTTCTTATATACAACTTCCAACATTTTAAATGTCATTAAAATACTATTTAGGCCGCAGGTTGGCATAGTGTTTAACACTTGCTCCTCCAGGGTCCAGGTTCGATTCCTGGCCGGGTTCGTGATAGTATATAAAATCACTAGTGACTGCCCCTCCCCCTGCCCTGTTTATTATTGCAGACAGACAGTTAATGCAAATTAAGCTATAATTGTTTTTAATTACTTGGTTTTCTAGCAGATAGTACAAGTGCAGACAATGTGTCTACAATGTACAAACCAATGAGAAAATTGGTGAAGGAAAGGGGATAATTGAGTGCATAAAAACATTATGAATTCTTGTTTCTCATGAAAAAGCCAATTAAAAGAATAAAATTTATTTTTGTAATGCTTAATTTTTTATGTAGATCTAAGGCGTTTCTGTATTTTTAACATTTAGCTGAGTTGGAGATTTTGCTGAAACACACCAGAGCCACTGTACAACCTCACTGGAGGGTCAAGCATTCTTTACAGCATGTGTTACTCCAAACATGCTATCACCCATTTCTCGGGAATATGCTGAAGGATGACTCATTATATTTCCCACATGCACAGTCCAGAACTCATGCTTTTTGCACTGCTGGAGTCTTTAATGTGCATTTGTCTTTAGTCCTCCTAGTCCTACTCTACTATAATGACCCTCTTTATGTAGTGGTGGACAGATTGTTCTATGTTCTATGTGTATGTAGTGGTGGACAGATTGTTCTAATCCAATTACACTGTGCACTGACATGGTCGATGACCTAATGAACAGTTGCTCTTCTGTTTTTCATTCATATCATTCTAATACGTAAATATCATGGTGATTTGTTTTGCACTCATAGCTTTCCTTAAGCTTAGGAAATGTCACTTTAGTCACAGTTCCTATTAAAACACAGAGAGTTGAAAAGCCTTTGTTAATGAAATAATAGCAATCTGTTTGAAAGTCATCAAAATCCTTTCCTTTAACCATCTTAGCTCAAATCTGACTCCTCTCAAGTGAATAGAAGGGGGTTTCGATATTAGCTCTGTTTACAAGCTCTGTTTTTTTGTCGTATTTTCTCACTCAGACACCATAAGCCTGGCAGTAGAATTCACTATTGACAGTCTGGCCACTGGGAACGAATTCTCAATGCATGATGCCGCGAATGCTACTAAAGATGATGAGCATGCACTTGGTAGACCTACGGATCTGCTTCGCCTTTTCATCATAGAGATGATGGACTCTCCCACATTGAAGAATGTTGCTTGTCTCAGGGTCGTAGTTTTGTCACCGGTAATGATCCTTGACATGAAGAACGGGTCATCCACTGCACACTGATGGAGTTCTTGGCAGATTTTAATGCGATGTTCCTTCTGCATCTGGGTCAGCAGCCTGAGGATGAACTTGACTGCAACACGGCGCATGTTCATATCACGTGAGGATTGCCTGGACTGTTCTGTTGACAAACCAACAATGGCTGCAATGTGGGGGATTGTTCTCATCATGCAAATTGCCGAATAGTTTCGACTTTTGGGGGAGTTGCGCTTGTTGAAGGTCTTCCTGATCATCTTTCAGTGATTGTTCTTCCACTCTTGAAGTGTATGTGCCACTCAAAACACCTCGGGCAACTAATTGCAGCATCACCGTAAACTTTCCGAATCATGTCAAACATCTCTGTGGCAGATTTGCCCAATTTCACTCAGAATTTCACAATTGCTCCTTGTTCTATAACTTGCTGTCTGTAATGAAATATCAGATGCGATAATGCAGCTGGTCAGAATAGCACCAGTTGCACAGCTACCGATGTACACAGGTTAATGTCTTTTGGCACACTGACTTATGAAGGTTGGTGTTCCCTGTGAATGTGAGTGCGCGCTGCCATCTGTTGACGTGTTACAAAACTAGTCTTGAAACTTTTTCATACACCCTCGTACCACTTCATTCAAGTCCACATCAAGTGATCTAATACAAAGACTATTGACAACAGAAAAAGAGTATTGCATGTTTATCTTCTATACTGCTCATCCTGTACAGGGTCAAGGTGGGGGGCCTGGAGCCTATCCCAGGATATTTAGGGCACGTGACGGGGTACACCCTGGGCAAGGTGCCAATTCATTGCAGGGCACACCACACCCTAGGGGCAATTTAGTAGCGCTAGGTAACCTAATCTGTATCTCTTTGTACTGTGGAAGAAAACCACCAGAATACACACTGGAAACCCACCAAGTTGCCGGAGTATTGCATGCTATATCAATTTTTAATGGTGAAAAGAGTACAAATGAGTACGGACTACTCAGATGAACTAAACACATGGCTTGAATAAACATGGTAATCAAGAAAATAACACTTATTCTGCTCATATTAATTCATACATTTTTCTACAGTAATCACATAGTCAGCTATATAGTAAAGCACTCAGATTTATTCATAACACAACAGGAAATTATATTGTTTATAGTGACATCTTAAATTTTAAACAGAACTTAAAATGAAGCTAGCTAGTCTAGTACACTCACCTAGCTTATGGCTTACCTGTATATGTGTGTACACGTTGCATGTTGAGTTATGAAATGCGAGTGTCTCTGTGGAATGTGGCTCACATAATTATCACATAACACTGCTCATTATCATGTGGTTTCTAAGAATGAAATTAAAACTGAAGATGCTTGATTAATGGATTTAATTATGCTTATCTGTATGTACTGTTATAAATAAATGTTTAATCTGGTGGCAAAAGCAGACACTCTTGGCAGTGGACTTTATTTTGCACATACTGACTTTCAATTTGAGTACAGTATTCCCAAGGTAAAAAAGGGCTGTAGCAAAAGGAACTTAAATTTTAGTGGGAATAACATTTTATAATATTTACAAATAGTCATTCAAATCACACGTTGGTAGAGTAACATTTCCTTTATGCAAACATAGGCATCATGTTTGCGGCATCACTAAACCCAAGTCCTTTTTGAAAATCCCCTTTGTTGCTCTCGATGGTCTCCCACCATTTGGTTTGTCTTTAATTGTAGTTTCCACTTCTTGAATCTTCCTCATCCATCTGTGCACATTGCTAGTGTCAATAGTGTCATCTCATAAACATTCTATAGAACAGTGGGAGTCCATCAACTATGACAAACGGGATTTGCAAGGAGGATTTGAGAGTTGGAATAAATGATGGCAAAAAATGCATTGCTTTTGATGGAGACTACTATGTTGAGTTATTGTTGGTCTTAAAGCTCCTCCCAGCAAGGAGTCACCACAGCGAACAATCCGATCCGCACACAAGCTTGGCACAGGTTTTACATCGGATGCCCTTCCTAACACAAGCCGCTCATTTTTATCTGGACTTGGGACCGGTATAATGGGCTGGGAATTGAACCCAGGCCTTCCACATGGCAGATAAGAAATCTACCACTGAGCCACCTAGATCCCCCTAGAATAATATGTTGAGTAGTACCTATGCATAGAAGAAGAGTTATTCTACCAACGTGCAATCTGAACAACCTATGTCAGTTATTTAAAAAGTCATGCCCACTTTTGCATTATTTTCAGATAAGAGTGATCAAAAATAAATTGACAGTAGTTTAATGTTTAATTTAAAAAACTAAAATAAAAACAAAGTATTGTGATTTAATCATTTGAAAAATGACAATGAACAGTAAACTATTAATTCTAGCACTGTAACAAGAGTGCAAGTATTTGTTACTTTTTACTCTTGGTAATTCTCCCTGTCAGAGTGTCACCTGAATATATTTGTGGCTCCACAAGTGTGGCTCCATTTAGGGTGTTGTTCATATATTTACACAGTGGTTGGTGTATCACCCTTTAGGCAAGAGACAAAAGCTATTAAAACTAATATTTGGAATGGACTATATGCAAAGTAAATATTAACTCACAATCATCAGGCACACATTTACTCAGTTACTGTACGATATATTTTTCACTTTGCGCAGTTTAATTGAGGAAAGCAAAAAAATTACTTTTTCAGACCTATCATTTTCCAGGAAGTATTTATGAAACCACAACATGGCTTATAATCTTTCCTTACAGAAAAAAATGTGAAAAATGAGACAGGATGATGGTTCTATATCTCACAAAGCTCAGCTTTCAGGTATTAGGAAACAAAAACATGCACCACCCAGGTCCATTCCAAATGTTTGCTATTAGGCCTTATTATCTACTTTATGTAGGAGGATTCTCATGTCTGCAAATCAACAAAAAAAACTAGTTTAAATAACTAGTTTAACTGAAAATGTAGAGCACATCATCGAGTGATGAGTGACATTCAAATGTGCATGAAAAAATTATATATTTATATAAAATGAATGTATATTGATTATTGTGAAGCCGTGCTCTGTAATGATCTTCATTTATAGGCTTGAATGCTGGCTGAAATATTTTCTGCATATATTAATGCACATATAGTACTGTGCAAAAGTCTTGAGCCACCCCTCATTTCTTCATATTAAATTCAATAATGCAGATTAAATTAAAGGTTTTTTTCCCTGCAACAGGCAGAAGTGCCTAGAGATTAAAATTGGTTGATTATGTAATAACCTCTAAAGTATCCTCATGTTCCATCTCGTCTGTTCCAACCACTCACATCATCTTACATCATCAGTATACTAATCATCTGTCATCGTCTGCACCTGTTTCTCATTGATTCATGCATTTAGATTTGTATGATTTATAGCTGACTGTGTACCTTAACAAACAAAAATCATTCCTTTGAAACCTGGAGAACTATTTCTCAAGAATACATTAAAAATGCAAGAAAGTCTGGTTTCTCATCCCCCCAGCTGTTTATTCTGTTCAGAGTTCTTGTTGCATAATTTACGTGGAAAGCTTTTATTTTCACTCCTAAACATAACTAAACATTTTACTTCATTAGATCTCTTTTTCCCCCAAAATGTGTGTTGGTTTTCTACAGTAGATATTGTTTTTGCATACATCGGTTATTAATTGATGAAATTGCATTCTGAAATCTCTTCCATGCAGATTTTGTTTCTGCAAGCAGTGCTGGCTTGTGAAATGGTGCACCACCACTTGTGCATTTTTAAACCTTGCTGCAGGTTCTAAGTGAGATTTTCTTTTTTACTTTTATGCCAGCATATGAGCAGCTCTATCTGAAAGTTTTGTTGGTTTTTATAGATCATAATAATCATGTGGTTTCTTCCACAGTTCATCTAAACAACTATATCTTAGTGAAATTTTCGACAGTAAAATTGTGAGCTGAAAGCAGTTTTTTTGGTGAGACATGAACTAACCTCATTTAAGATGCTCAGTCAAGTGACTTTGTAAATGATTCATTATAAATGTTATTATTAATGGTTATCCCTAATGACAATTCTTTATCTTCCTAATGAGTCCTCATGGCCAATAAAAGCCTAATGAGTTGATTATATATCAATAAAAGCCTAATGAGTTGATCTTTATATCTAAAAGGTTTTAAAATTAAATATATATGACCAGGGGTGTTCAAAAAAATTACTTCAAGCTGTATTGGAATTAAGCCTACTCTGTGTATATGCAATAAAAAGAAGCAAATGATTATTTTTATTTTAATACAAATATACATGAGGCATTCAAATAAAACCAGGACTTAAAGCACACCAAGAATGGTGGAAATGGTTTAAAGAAGGCTACGTCTGTGAATGACGATCACACCCAAGGCAGCCCACTGCAGTCTTTCCTGTGAACATTTATCGAGTGGAACACCTGATCCTTATCGACAGACAACTTGTTGCCAACTTGCAGAAGAAGTGCATCTGTCTGTGGGAACAATCATTCACCAGCACCAGTTGCACGGTACAAGAATTCTGCTCGGCGTTATTGCCACATCCCCATACAGTCCTGTCCTCGATCCAAGCCATTTCCACATGCCATTTACTAAGTTTCTGTTGAGCGAGTCTGATCATGGCACTGGTGTACTGAGAAAACTTTCTATCTTGATGGTATCCAAGCATTATTGTAACACTGGGATAAGTGCATTAGTGTAGAAGGGGATTGAATAGAGAAATAAAGACCTTTTCTTTTTGCATACTTTGTAATACTTTATATTTAAAATATGTGAGATTTTAATTAGATAGTATGGTTTGGAATATGGCTTAACTATATGATATGGTTTGATTCTGTGTTATCATTTAATCATTATGAGGGCATAGATTTCCTCCAAGATCTCCAGTTTCTAACCATGAAGATTCCTGTTCCAGCAAAACAGTGTGTCTGTATACAATATGAAGACATGGTTTGCCAAGGTTGGACAGAAAGAACTTAAGTGGTCAGCACAGACCAATAAAGGGAGTGTATTTTAAACTCTCATACTCTCATAACTGTTATTCAGCAAATCAAAAGTCCAATTTGCCTCGAACACCCCTTGAAGGAACAAGCAATTATTAAAGTAATTATATTAAAGTAATTATTCTCTCAGAGCATAACCTTAGCTATTCTTTATGAATATCTTCAGTTTAATTGAACTGACTTCCAAATGAAACAATGCACCTTTAGTACATTTTGTACCACATAGTGTTAATTAAACAACTTGCCTGGCTTATAGTCTTTTTTCTCAACTAAAAGATGGCACAATGGGTGTTCATGA
This sequence comes from Clarias platycephalus, assembly GCA_030068275.1. Lineage (NCBI taxonomy): Eukaryota > Metazoa > Chordata > Actinopteri > Siluriformes > Clariidae > Clarias > Clarias platycephalus. The sequence continues at coordinate 5,578,060 of JAQQZT010000007.1, read as the reverse complement.
TGAGTGTATATTATACAAAGCTCTATTTTAGGCAAAGACAAGCAATAACAAGAGCTAAGCATAAGGAATTTATACTACCTAAGCCTCATGGCTCCGTCGGTTGGGGATGGTAAATCCTTGTGTGATTCACTCTAAATCACCACACTTTCACTGCTACTGTGGATTTCTTTTGACCAACAGATTTACTTTTATTGCATGTACTATGAAAACACTGTGTTCAGAAAAACTTCTGTACAGAAAAAAAGAATTGCATATGCAATGTGTTGTATTTCAACATTTGTCTGTGACACATCTCTGCAATAAATCAACAGAGTATCAGTGTTCTGTCACCATTTGCTTGACAACTTGAAACAAGATATGTGATTTTTTTTGGGCACTTTTCTTTTACGAATATAAAACTATAAAACTATCACTGTATAACTGGATTTTGTACAGAACCAAAGATATATGGCTATAGTTGTGCAAGGAAACATGTCACTGGGGAAGCAAAATGTAAAACGAAGGCTTTTTAGCAGCACTATGTAGAATTTCCACATTTGTCACAGTGGCATTTAACAGGTTCCAAACACCCAGGATATATTGGAAAATTTGACACCTTGCTTGTGCACGAAGAGAAACGTGCCAGCCTGGGAACAATGTCGCCCTTCATTTCATCTCCGGCTCTACACGCCCATACCTGAGTGTGTTTTTACTATGACATGATTCAAGAGTCAGCAGACATCTTACAACATGGGAAACATGTGGCAGAATGCCAACTTCTGCAGTTCAATACAGGCTATGACACTGGCTAAAACGATGGAATCTCACACATCCTGCCATGAACAATAGAACTGATGAAAAACAATACGAAAGAGGTCATTTAGTTTGAGTGTTGTTTAGTTACCATGGCACTATGAAGGCAGTCACACCGAAACAGTAGGTTTGCACAAAAGGCTAAATGTGGATTTTAAATGTGGAGAGCATGAAAGCACATATAAGTGAAGGCAATGAAAAAGCACATCCAGTTAGAGATATTGCACTTTAATATTAAATACAAAAATTAATTAGTATCAATATAATCTTGATAACGTTACAAATAGGATGAGTCTCAAATTGGCCACCTTGTCAGTTAAGAGGGTGGTTTCATGAAAATCAAAGTACAAAGGACAGGAAGCACCGTAAAGTCAGGCCAATGTGCCTCTCCCATGCAGACTGCTATTACTTTTATACCATATGAAGGAACAAAATAATAATGTTACCCTTAGGAATGCAATTATATTTCTCAATCTACTGTTAAAGACAATGGCAGGCAAGGTTATTTATTGTTTGAAATCTTTAGCCTGAAGAGTCAAGTTCCGCTTTATGTTTTAAAATATTTTGTTCTTTTATTTTTGTGCAATGGAACAAGTGCTAAATGTAAGAAAATATTTCCATTCAAGGTGGACATATGCAGGCTGTGAGGCTCAAGGGTGTGGTCAGTGTGACTTCTAAATGTAATCAATGCTGCTAGAACAACCGTGTATTTTTATGCCTGTCCAGGCCTGTTCCCAAAAGCATGCAAAAGATCTCTTTCAGCAGACTTTTCAAACAGACCACAGTCAAACCATGAGTACGTCTTATCACGGCTGTCACCCAGAGCTGAGCACACCTCTACACAGGGGAGAAAGCACAAAGGCGTGTGGTGTTGTTCATACAATGAATCATGGCTCTCATGAGTCTCAGCTAGCTTAAGACACCAAAGTATCTCAGACAAAGGTAGAATCAAAGCTCAATTAAGTTTTAGGGACAAGCCCTATAAGGTTTTTTGTTTCGCATGGTTACCGGGTGGTACTCCATGTGCAGTTATTCACCTTATTTGCTTCACATTCCTACAGATTACTACGGATTGTGTACAGAAAGGCTTGTATTGTTTCTGTTGACCTAAAGAAGAAGAAGACTATGAAGACTATTTTTTAATACTAAAGCATAAAGCATATTCATGCATGTGTGTTATTGTGTGTCTGCTGTTTCAGTTTCTGGGAGTGGTGTATGTAACAAAACTGGTGCAGTGTGGCTCACATCAACATTTGGGGGGGAGGTGAGATCATCTCTGAACTTTAGCCAGCCTTTTCTCCCCCCATCCTCCCTTGGACACATCTGGAACTCTGTATCACACCAAATAGCTCACTAGTGAACAATAGCAGGGGAGAGGAAAAAAATAAACATATAACGCAAATAGAGATTGTCTCTCACAGCACTGGCTTAAAAACGGGTTTAGAAAACTTTACAAGCAGGTTATTGTGACTTTTACGACCTTTTCTTTTTGCATACTTTGCAATACTTAATATTTAAAGTATGTGGAATTATATTTTAATTAGATAGTATTGTTTGGAATATGGCTTAACTATATGATATGGTTTCATTCTGTGTTATAGTTTAATCATTATGAGGGTATGACTTTCCTCCAAGATCTCAAGTTTCTAACCATGAAGATTCCTGAAGGTGCATTGCCCCTTTGTGTGTGTGTGTGTGTGTGTGTCTATGTGTGTGTGTGTGTGTGTGTGTGTGTGTGTGTGTATGTCCTCCCAGCATGTACTCCTATCTCACTTCTCTGTTCCTGGAAGTGAGTTCTGGATCCATGGGAGCTCTGATAAGAATAAAGTGCTTCAAGAAAATTAAGAAGAATGCACTTAAAGAAGGAAGAGAAATGCTTAAATAAATATGACCGTTTGACTAATTGACCACAACACAATAAAAAAAACGTGCATATAATTGTATCTTTTGGACGACTGAATATATACTATATGACCCAAAGTTTACAGACCGCCAGATCATTGGAAGCACACAATTGTCTAGAATGTCTTTGTATACTGTAGAATTAAGATTTTGTTTCATTGGAAGGGACCAAACCTGTTCCAGCAAAACAGTGTGTCTGTATACAATATAAAGACATGGTTTGCCAAGGTTGGACTAAAAGAACTTAAGTGGTCTGCACAGAGCCCTGGCCTCAACCCCACTGATCATCTTTGCAATGAATTGGAACATGCCATGCCTTCTCGCTGGTCATGTGCATAACCTCAAGCTCGCATGCTCTTGTGGTTGAATGAGCACAATGTTCTACACCCACTTTTCAAAAGCTGGTGGAAAGCCTACCAGAAGATTACTGTAAGTGCTGTTCTAGCAGAAAAAAGGGAACAATTATACACTACCAGTCAAAAGTTTGGACACAGCATCTAATTCCATGGTTTTTCCTGATTTTTATTTCTTTCTACACTGTAAAACAATGCTGAAGGCATCCAAAATATGCAAAAATCTCCTTTGTACAGTTAATGTTAAATTGTTTCTGCTACTTATGCTCCGTAAAGCTTCATAACGGCTCTAATCTGAGGTTCTGTTTGTTAATGGGTGATTTCTGAGGCTGGTAACTCTAAATTAACTTCTTCTCTGCAGCAGAGGTAAGTTTTGGTCTTGCTTTCCTGGGATGATCTGCATGAGAACGAGTTTCATCATGCTGCTTCATGGGTTTTGCAAATGCACTTGCCAATACTGTTCTTGCAAGAACTGTTCCAGAACAGCTGACCTTCGTGTATCAAAAAAAACAACTGACTCTTGCTGTTCCTAAATTACCTAATGCCAAATGTGTTTTTTCATAGTTTTGAAAAGAAAATCCAGTATTGTGCCAAGATGCAGAAAATAAATCCAAACTTGTGTCTAAACCTTTGACTGGTCCTGTAAATATAAGAATGCCCATAGTTTTGAAATGGGATGTCTAACACTAAGGTGTCCATATACTATTGACCATAAAATGTATTTGCTACCAAAGCTTTCAGAGGCTGAAAAAAAGAACTCAGCTATAACTATGTGATACGAAGGATAATATGAGCATCATGACTTTTTTCGTGTTTGTCTCTGTACCACACCTTTTTTTAACCTGAATTTTTTTTAACCAGCCAGGCTGGTACAATACAAGTTAGGCAATTGCTGATAACTTCCAGATAAGCTATAAAGAGTAATATAGAAGACCTTACAGTCAACAGGCAGGACTTTGGTCCAGCACTGGATTTGTTAATAATTGATAATATATCAGTTGTTTTAAACTACTGAATAGAATCCTTCATGTGCATATGCATTCTTTATGCAGCATTTAAGTAATGTGAAGTGAATAATGTTTCATACATGAACAGTTAAATGTAATACAATAAATACTGCAGAGTTTATTTTCCTTTCCAGAAACACACCAAAGATATAAGTCATAACCATAATAAAAACATCAATTTTGTAAATGATTTGAATATAAGCAGATACAGTTTGTCAGTGTTAACCTATCTGATCTAGAGTTGGGTTTTACTCCGTTAAGCACACATTAAACTCTGTGTGTATTCCAGCTCTGTCGGGTATTAAGAAAGGAAAGCTGGCAAGCACAAAAAAAATGCACACCCTCACAACTTTTATTGCTTTTAGCATGGTATAAACCTGTTGCTTCTCACATTGTACTCTCTCTTCTTTAGTTTCAACTCTTATGGACACACACACAAATTCCAAAGTAGTTTCCTCACTGGGGTGGGTAGTGGCTTCCCCCTTCCTCCCTCCCTTTTGCTCACCCACACATTTGCACAACGCACACACACGCGCACTGCAGGACACGCCCCAGGGCTCAGACTATATGAAGGGACAGAGCTGGCTTCAGCGGATCACTCCAGGAGAATCCAGCTTCACAGTAGCTTCACTGTCTCTGAAATTCCTCTTTCTGCTTATCTCTGAAGCCATCCATCAGTCAGCATGTCTATGTACTCACGTACCTCCTATTCCAGCGGCCCTGTAGGCTTCACTGGAAGCAGTGTGGTCAGCCAGCGCCGCATGGGCACACTGTCCTCAGCGCCTAAAGCCTTCAGCATCTCCGGAGCTGGTGGTGGCACCCGAATCTCCTCAGGATACGCAAGGAATGTGTCTTCTGGCTTTGGTAGTGGTATGGGTATGGGTGGAGGTGGTGGCTTCAACCTGGCTTCTGCCCTGGACAGTGACGTTACTGCTCATATGAATGAGAAGGCCACCATGCAGAACCTGAATGACCGTCTGGCCTCCTACCTGGATAAGGTCCGCTCCCTAGAAGCTGCCAATGCAAAACTGGAGCTGAAGATTCGTGAGTACTATGAGACGAAGGGGCCAGTTGCTGAGAGAGATTACAGCGCATACTGGGCCACCATCAACGACCTGAAGGATAAGGTAATTTTGGAAGTTTGCGTCAAAATGAGAACTGTGGGCTGTATGGCTCGTAAATTTACAGTTGTATGTCTAAATGTGATTTTCATACAGTCTGCTTCATAAATTCTGTAAATCTGTTTCAGATCAAGAATGCCACCATCGAAAATGCCAATATCCTCCTGCAGATTGACAATTCCAAACTGGCTGCAGATGACTTCAAAACAAAGTAGGTGCAACTAAGTCATTAAAACTATATCTATTATACCAAGAGCTTATAAAGATAGATGGTAAAGTGCCTGTTTTATTAAAATCATAATATAATGTCTATGATTAGAAATGGCCACTTAGTATTGACCCTCTTTCTTTACTGATTAGATTCGAGCATGAGCTGATAATGCGTCAGTCCGTGGAGGCTGACATTGCTAACTTGCGACGCCTGTTGGACCAGACCACCCTGACTAAGGCTGACCTGGAGATGCAGATTGAAGGTCTCCAGGATGAGCTGGCCTACCTAAAGAAGAACCATCAGGAAGTTAGTATTGTCATTACCATTGAAACTTTGCATCAAACTAGGGGATAATAAATATGTTTAAGGAATTGGAAAATTATGGAATAGATAAAACATAGAAATGTGACATCATTTTTAATGTGCTAAAAACATTTGGAAAACAAGGATAATTCTACAAGGAATTGATGCTCTTTTAGAAAAGGCCAAGTGCAGTCTTATGCCAAGAATCTGTCGGCTAAAAAAAGATGCTATTCTTAAAATTCTCCATATTTGGCTGCAGGCCTCTTCAAGTATTCACTTAGGATTTTGCAAAAGAAAACACCAGAGTGAACTTTGGAGTATTTGTAACTTCAACTTTGCCATGTATGTGTTGTAGGACCTGGCAGCTATGAGAGCTCAGCTGACTGGAAATGTGAACGTGGAGGTAGACGCTGCTCCACAGCAGGACCTGAACAAGGTTTTGGAGGAGATCCGTTCTCAGTACGAGGGCATCACAGAAAAACACCGCAAAGACCAAGAGGCTTGGTTCAATGAACAGGTGAGAGTGGGTGTTTTGTTTTTAAGTGGCATGTGATCATTATTATTATTATTTTATTTTATTAATTCATTGGTTGTGGCCTACAAGATGAACTTTCTAACATATGTTTATTCCTCTGTTTAAGTCGGCATCACTAAACCAGGAGGTGGCCATCCAGACAGAGACCATTCAGACTTCCAAGACAGAGGTCACAGACTTGAGACGGACCCTGCAGGGCTTGGAAATTGAACTACAATCACAACTAAGCATGGTGAGACTTCAGAAATAATAGAAACCACTGAAAGTAATGGAAATAGTTACCAAAAAAGTTACATAAGAGTTCAAATGAGGATAATAAAGATGGTAAGAGGGGAGGCTGTAGGAATAGATGGGAGGAGGCTGGCCTGACGAAGCATATTGGCGGGGACGACTGCCAAGGGTAACTTGTGTCCATATCCCAGAGAAAAAGAATGATCCAGGGAGTAAGGAATGTGGAGACATTTTGAGGTAAAAGCAGGCAAATCTGCTGAAGATTTCTGATTGTGAACATGCAGCACGTTGGTGCAACTGTTGCCATAGAGAATTCTGGCAAATATTTCCAGACAGGACTTTAAAAATGGTCTGTCATGTATGTGTTGATTTTGACTTCTGAAAGTTAGACGTTATTTTGGGACCTTGCTTAAATGCAATCATTTTGGCATGAGGCAGAGTTCATAAAAAATGCAATGGACACTTTGTCTGAATAAACATCCAAGATTTCTGTGCACTGTCAAAAACGTTTTTTCCCCCCTGATCTGAATGTGATACAGAAAGCAGCCCTGCAGAACACGCTAGCCGAAACGGAAGCACGATACAGCGCTATGCTATCAGGTTTCCAGAACCAGATCAACATGCTCGAGACAGAGTTGGCACAGGTGCGTGCCAGCATTGAGCAGCAGGGCCGCGACTACACCATGTTGCTGGATATCAAGAGCCGTCTAGAGCAGGAAATCGCCACCTACAGAAGCCTCCTGGAGAAGGAAGAGTCTAGGTAGCGTCATCCTCCGATATGTACATACATTCTCAAGCATAAATAATATGACTGATCATTATAATAGCTAAAGTATCTTTTTTTATCTTCTTTTATTAGGACTCCTGGCACGGGTAAAGTTTTTTTTTTTTTTTTCTGGTTGTTGATATACTTTTTGAATTCTCAAGCTTATTCACATAAGGAGAACAAATTATAGACAGTAAAATGTTGTGTTTTTTCTTCCCAGGTGGATCCAGCACGGTCACCACCACCACCACCACCGTGCGCCACTAAGCGCGGGGCAGAGCACAGCATTCAGAGAAACACACACACACTAAAACATTGTTTCAGTGGGTCATTGCTTATGGCATGACAATAGCCAATTGTCAACCATGATCATAATACCCAGGAAATAACTGTTTAAATTTGATAAAGAATAAATTCACTTCCTTGTTGTGTTTGTGAAAGAGTGAATCTGTCTCTGAAAAAATAAAGCTGCTGGCAAATTCACTACTGTTCTTGTCTGACGTTTTTAGATTGCAAGAATTAAAAATCACTGGTTTGTCTTGGTACACAGACATAAACATGGACAATATAAATAGCAAGCTGCAGTCTGAAAGCTATGCCTATCAAAATATGGGTATCATTAATAAATTATTATTATTATTATTATTTTTTTTTTAAAGAATACCTTAAACTATGGTTTGGATGCTCCAGAACACCAGATAAAAATAACCTGGGAATGTGCAGTCAGTGTGTAAATCGAGTGTTCTGTTCACATGTGCCAAGTTGGTGTACAGGCTGATCCACTTTGCCACCATTACGACAAATTTGAGTTGGCAGTTAGGTCACACTCCTACAGCTCCCTCTCGAAAGCCCCCCTTTCAAAACCTAGAGACTGTCGCCAGGAAACCACCCATAACAAAAACACTTAGTGGAAAAGCAGAGTTTAGCCTTTAAAAAGTCCGGAAATTTTTCACCCTCCCTTTATCAGCAGTGCTCTTTGACCTTGTGCTAAAGCGAAATGGAAAAACAAAATGAGGCTCAACATAGGAGGAAGAAAGAAAGGGACATACCAAGCATTTATTTTAGTATTATCTATACCTTTGTTTTCAGAAAGAAAAAACGAAAAAAACATTTATTATCTTGGGAGTGTTTCTTTTTTTTTTTTTAACCTTCTTTATTACTGAATACAAAAATCTGATGCTTATAATACAAAAAGCACTACCAGTAAAACATGTCCTAAAACATGGCCCTAATTATGTTGAATTAAATTCAGATTTCCTGGGCAGAGTCGAAGTTCATTGTCAAGGAATTAAATCTGTAATTACATAATTGTTGTATTCATCTCCCAGAATACATAATAGCTGTAATAATTTCATATTATGTCCACTTTATTCCAAGATTAAGAAATGTTGAAATAATTTCTTTTTTAACAACGTTAGACCAACGTCCTTGTGCTTGTGTAAAGGCTAGACTAGGTGCGGCTGCACTGTTTACTCAAGGGCAGGAACTCGCATTCAAAGTACAGAGTGTTTTCACAGTTAAAGGCCTTTCATCTGTTCTATGCCACAACAATAAATCCATAAATCAATAGCAGCTGTCACACCTGGTCTTAAACGAAGGCATATATCAATGCTTGTAACTTTGCCAAGCAGGGTGTGCATATACAAAGCAACGTAGTGTTAGGCATCAAGTTATTGCTGTGACATTCTGGAACTACTGTCGAATTCTTAGCAGCATTTTAAAAATACTTCAAGTCATTATACGCTGCCTTATACAAAGTCACTATTTCAGCAGAGTCAAATTACTGTGCTGCATCAGGCAAACAAACCTATGTTTATTAGTGAAAGTAAGAGCATTTCCACATATACAATGCGACAAGATCTCACAGGACTGGGACGAAACAGTTTTATGGACATGACAAAACCACATATTAGAGCGACTAATCAGGCAACAATGCTCCAGTTTCTTATGAAGCATAAAGTATTGGACTTTGGAGCAATGTAAAAAGGTCATGTGGTCTGATGAGTTCAGATTGACCCAATTTTAGAGCGATGGGCGTGTCAGGGTGGGAGCGGAAGCGCATGAAGTGATGCACCTTTCATGCATAGTACCCAGTGTACAAGCCTCTGGAGGAAGTGTTATGATCTGGGGTTGCTTATGTGTCACGATATGTGGCAATAAAATTAGTTCAGCTGATTATCTGAATGTACTAAATGAGCAGGTTATCACATCAATGGATTTTTTTTTCTTCCCTGATACTGTGAGCATATTAAATTACTCAAATTGTGAAACCATGGTTCTGGGAGCATGAGAAATAATTTTCACACATAAATTGGACATCAAACTGCATGAAAGCTAAATTTTACTGTCAGCGAATGTCTGCTCTATAATTAATAAATAACTAAATTAAAGAGATTTTATTTGGCATTTGTACACATGCCAACAAGTATGAGTGCACTGGAATTTTTTTGTGCAGAAGCTCTTTGAGTCAGTGATGAAAGAAAGATTGAAAAAAAGTTGATTAAACATATGACACAAAAAAATTTATGTATTGAATGCAACTTTAATACTTTTTTTTCTTCGCTTAGGCATGGCAGACATTGTGCTCTGCTTTATAACGCTGTTATCCGAGCTGCTGAATTAACATGTGGGTCTGTGAAGGAAAATGCTGCCAACTGGCCTAATTAAATAAATGTACATTTTTATTGCTTATCATGAGAAAATAAGTTGACCTTCAGCACCATCTATAATTCGGTTGACATTAATGAGACACCTCAGAGAGTTTATGTTTTGGTGCAACTGTAAGTATGTTTAATGATCAGTGTAAGGTCAGCTGTGTGAACCTTCATAAGGTTTCACAACTTTAAAAATCCATGGTAGGCAAGTTTGCTTAACTCGGTATTATCATGCTTAGTGTTATCTAAACATTCGGGCAACTTTTTAACGTTACTCTTTCGATTATACAGAATAGCAGTTTATAGTGTGCTATAAAAATGACCACAATGGAGCAAATTTACAGATTAGTTTTTAATTGTTTCATTGTTCAGTATTTGTTGTGTTAGAAACAATGTAGTGTAGTCCATGTTTGAGTGAAGGTGAAATACATTTTAGGATAAGATTATGAACTACCTGGTGCATGAAATAAAGGGCATCTGTAGGCTGGGTAAGGCAGTATGCATGGGCGTCGCTAGGCCATTTTTAGGGGGGCTTTAGCCCCCCTAACATTTGTACTCAGCCCCCCTAAAAATTCT
>JAQQZT010000007.1:5460929-5498757 GCA_030068275.1 Clarias platycephalus | reverse complement strand
TAACATTTGTATCATGTGCTTTTTCTGGATTTTTGGTTGATATTCTGTCTCAATCCTTTACCATAAACCTATGATAAGAATTATAGACCTTTCATTTCTTTGTAAGTGGGCAAACTTAGAAAATCTGTAGGGGATCAAATACTTATTTCCCCCACTGTATCTCTGTTCTTACCTCTCTAAAGGACTCCCTAGCTTGCACCTCTGTCTGGCGATTACCAGCCTTCCCGCATCTGTCCCTATGACAATGCTGTTCTCAGACATCCATGCATGGCACATGATGTTTTCTTGGTTCATCGTAAACGATACTGTCTGATTCAGGGAGTTGTTCTTCAGTTTGAAAATTTTTAGGACATGCTCGCCATTCACACAAAACTGTGTGTTGTCTTTTGGATTAAAGCAGACCTGGAATTGAAAGAAAAACAGCACTCAATATTCACATCTTCACATCACTGTAAAACGATTATTTTGTCTAAGGCCAAAAGTGGACATGACATTATGGTACGTTAATGCAGCAACGTACCATAATGTCATAGACTACAAACCTAGCTATGACAAAATTTTGAAAATGGTCTTGTTAAAGGAAGCACAACAGGCTATTGGGTCAAAGGTCAAATAGCATCTTCATTGTCAGCATACGAGGGTGAGTGAAAAACCATCCGCACTCTGGCTGTAAAATTTATATTAATGAACTTTCAGGAAAGACAAATGCATAATTTTTCCATGTAATTGCTCTTCAATACACTTTGTCCATCTGTCAACAAGCTTTCGTTTTCTCTCTTTAAAAAATGTTTTAGGCTGAGCTGTGAGACACGAATGCACCGCTGTCTTCACTTCTTCATCAGAAGTGAATCTTCATCCTCGTAGGACTGCTTTCAGGGAACCAAACAGGTTAAAGTCTGATGGAGTGAGATCAGGACTATAGGATGCTTTAAAACCTCAAAATTAAGTCTTTTCACAAAAAGAGTGTGGACAGTGTGGGCAGAAGTGTGCAGACATATGTTGTCATGCAGATCACAACATCCTTGGGTAGAAGTCCTCTTAAGGGGGACATCTGTTTGTTGCTCTCTTCGCAGTTACAAATAAAGCGATGTAACATGTTCACACTTGCACAGCAGTACAACCTTGACTATAACCTTGAAAGGAAAGCACTGATAACAAGTGCGACCAACAGCAGTATAATATAACCGGAGTGAGGATAGTTTTTGACTTAACCTTGTAATATTAATCATTAATGTGGCTTTAGATTCTGCTTTAACTACATGCTGCTGAGTGATTTTTGAGTCAAAATTTGTCTCAAAATATACTATCCAAAACAAACAAATATCCACTTGTTTTTTAAATCATATCAGCAGGCTTTACATAGACCAACATGACAGTCAGGTTCCTGGAACAGTATCCAAGTCCACCATGACCAGGATAAATCAGTTACTGAAAATGAATGAATGAGGGTGAACCAGATAGCATAGTAGGTTTATCACCATGAGCTAAACTTGTTCCTTTTCTATAAAACCAACAACTGATGACTAAACCAATAAAAAGTCATTAATAGATAAACTTTTTTGATAGATCGGTGTATGTTATAAGTGGAGAAATATTTTATGTATTACAAAGTCTTCATCTTTTACTATGAAACATTAGGAGTATTTACCTGACTGACAAATCCAAAACTTGTAGTGTTTACCGATGCAATGACCTCATTCTTTTCCCAATCCCAGTAAAAGAGGGTCTGGTCAAGTTCTCCCGACTGGCTCAGCAGATACTTGGAGTCAGCAGAAAAAGCCAAGCAGACAAACTCTTGAATGCTTATGTTGTCACCTGTAAGCACCTGTCTCTTGGTGCTATGCTCACTCTGTAAGTCATAGATGATGATGGTACCCTGTTCTCTTCTTTCTGACACAGCCAGGAAATACCGGTTAGGGCTAATAGCCAGAGCCAAGATTCCTTGTACCCCTTGTTGGTCTGAGTTTCCACCTGTGGGTAATGAAAAGTAATAAATAATAGATTAAAATTATTATAAAGAAAATGTCAAAATGTATTAAATTGTACTTGGTTCTCCATACACTCCAGATTAAGAAAATACACATTTTGTCAAATTTGTGTGTTAAGAAATACTAGAGAGAATTTAAAATATTGAGTACATGTATGTACTGTACAATATATAACCAATTTTATTGCCATAATATACATTATACAAAGCCCCTAAATAATTTTTTATTATTTTGTATGAGCATGTTATATTCTGCACAAGTTTAAAGACATGCTAGTCTTTTCGCATGAAAAGTACAAGATACATAACTTGCATCTACAATATTATAAATTGTTCCGATAATATAAGAAATCATACCTTCGGGGACTTATAAACGCTTCAGGGACTCATAAAATTGTATTTTGCGAAAAGAAAAAAAAAACCTGTATTTTTCTGTCAGTGTATTGGTTGAATGGTGGTTGAAGGATGTTTTAAAGAGGTCAGAAGGGAAGTGATGCTCTCAGCAGGTTTACCTGGAATGATCTTGGCCCATCGCTCATGCACATCGAAGAACAAACAATTATTACCGCTTGGGAAAATGATGGTTTTCTCGTTCGAAAAAAGCAAGCTGTTTCTTGATTTCCCGGACCAACCGAAAACGTGGTGGAGTTTTAAATTAACTCCCATGGTCAGTGTTTGGTTTATTAAAGCTCTGTGAAATGAGAAAAAGAAAACATGCATTATGTAAGGACTGTGGCTATATAAACCCCTAATATAAACTTTTAGGCATTTTAAGAATCACCTTTTTTTCCCAACAGTGTCATTAAGTAATAGATGACACAGTATTTGCAATAAATACATGTACTGTAAGTGTCATTCTACAAAAATGGTGGAAATGCTGTCTGTCACTTAGTTTTGCTGATGCTATAATTATTTAAACTAACATAACAGACACATTATCTATGGATAAAATGGGAGGGTTGCGTCAGGAAGGGCATCAGGCATAAAACCTGTGCCAAGCTTGTATGAGCGGACCGGATGGTCTGCTGTGGCGACTCCTTCTCGGAAGCAGCCGAAAGACAAACAACATATCTAGGCACGTTACATAGTACTATGTGTTTAGACAGTATAGTACTGTATGTACTTTCAGTCATGAAATACCTTATTTGTACTTTAATGTTCAATACTTAATTGTAGGATTTTTGTAAATGCCAAGTTTAAGGAAATTTCTTGTCGCTATGATCATACATGGAAATGGGACCATATACATTTCATCTAAAGATGTTTTTTTTTTCATTAAATAAATGTGATTCACAATAACATCAATATCTTAAGAAAAAAATACTAAAATAATGAAACAATAACTGATTATAATTAATAATATAAAATAAATATCAGGCACACCAAACTACTGTATGCCATTGATGTGACTCTCACTCACTCACTCATCGTCTGTAATGCTTTATCCTGTATTCAGGGTCGCGGGAGGCCTAGAGCCTATCCCAGGAGACTTAGGGTACAATTCGCGATACACACTGGACAGGGTGCCAATCCATCGCAGGGAACACACAAATACACACACTCACATGCTCATTCACACACTATGGGCAATTTGGGAACGCCAATTAGCCTATCCTGCAGGTCTTTGTACTGTGGGAGGAAAGCAGAGTACCCGGAGGAAACCCACCAAGCACAGGTAGAACATGCAAACTCCATGCACACAGAGACGGGAATCGAGCCTGGACCCTGGAGGTGCAATGCGACAGTGCTAACCACTGCACCATGACGTGCCGCCTATTGGTGTAATTATTACCCAATTAAAAAAAAGTAATTATGAGTAATTAAAAAAAAGAGTTTTATTTTGAAATACGTTTGAAATTGTTCCTGTGACGGATGTCACTAGATGGAGAGCATTTGGACAAATGCAAATGGTATACCAGATGTCTCTCTTCATTTGTTGAGAAATGTCATCATTTATTTTGCAATTTTATGCAAATTTTATGCAAAGTCTATCATTGGTGTAACAAAACAACAATTATCTGTTAAAATTGGACATAAAATCTAATAATTAATAGAGTTTGACATAATTGAACCCCATGTGGTCTTACACATGGATGTTTGGTAAATAGTTTTTCCTTTAATTGTCATTACCGTCATTGGTGTTACCAGGAAGAGAAGTAACAGCAGTTATTAAATGTATTATAAATTAATTAATTAATTTCGTTAAGCTCTACTTTTTGTGGCTTCCTAAAGTTTAAACGTAAGCTATTGCTATTTAAGAAGTTTTAGTTGTGAAAGAAGAAATTTTTACAGATTATTTAATTCATTCATTACAGATTTTTCCCCCTGTAGAATGACCCATTAGTAAAGTCTGTTATACACACACACACACACACACACACCATATGAATGACATTTACACCTGAATGCGATTAGATGTTTATAAATTTCATTTTCAGCCTGTCAGTGGTGTCTGTCGGAGTTATCATGGACTTGTAACTAATTGAAAGTAAACTGCATTGTTGTCCGCCGTGTTTAAAGCGACCGACAAAACCGAATAAATTTTTTTCGCCATGAACAAACAACTACATTAAATATGAATCATTATTAGCGTCGATGAAAACAATATTTAATTTATTTGAATTTTAATGAACTTACCAAATAATAATTAAACAAACGAAACAAAACAATTTTTGAACTCGTTTGCTCTCGAGATAATTTTCAACCTTCACGCGCTCGTTCAGATGAGTGATGCTTCCTATATCAGTCACGTTACACGGGGGTAACCATGGCAACGTCACTGGCGTGATCCCTGTGACGAGTTTTGATGATGTGACACTAAAAAATGAAACCTAAACAAGCCATTGATATAAATGAATGGTGAAATGTTTCGTATAAAAAATAAAGGCCTATAACTTCCCCCACCCTTTTGTAAACAACCTGAATCTGTGTGGGTCGGCGCCCCCTATTGAGCTGTCGGTGTACTGTAGAGACCATTTACAATAATAACATTTGTATTTTTTAATTTAGGAAGTAAGTTTAAATTACCATAAGACAATGTTTGTGAAGAAAACACTTATATAGAAAATTGTCCTAAGTCAATGTTTTTGTTTAGTGATTTATTTTCTACATTCTAGAACAATACTGGATTAAAAAAAAAAAAAAAAAAACACTATGAAATAACATATTACTATTAGCTTATTAAATAACAACAGTAACAACAACATTCTTTTGTAATTTCAAGCAAAATTTGTCAAGCACCATGATGAAAACTGGCTCTCGCAAAGACCGTCTCAGGAAAGCAAGACCAAAACTTAAAACCAAAACCAAAAGACTGAACTTAAGTTCATTTAGTGTTACCAGATATCACCACTAAAGAGCGCTTTCAGATCAGAACCGTTATGAAGGCTTTACAAAGCATTAGTAGCAGAGACATCTCAATATCAACTGTTCAAAGGAGATTTTTGCATATTTTCTATGCCTTCAGATTTTTTTTTACAGTGTGGCAAGAAATAAAAATCCAGAAAGAATATGGAATAGTGAAAAACTTTTTGACAGTTTGGACAAACCTACTACTTTAGTGTTTTTCTTTATTTTTTATTATTTTTTAACATTGAACATAAACACTTAGGACTCCAGGCAGACCAGATCTTGATTCTGTATTTTGCAGGGTTAAACGGTATGTCCTGCCTGTAGGGGAGGAGCCCTAAACACCATAAGCTGCTCATCAGAAGTGACATTAAGTAACAAGGGGAGGCATTGTTTGTCATTTGCTCCACACTGCCCTGACTGACCTCTCTTGTCTTTTTGCTGCGGGGCTGGTCTGTCGACTCAGTTATCAAAGCAGATAATCCTGGAAATAATGTGGAAGTTCTCCAGAGACATTGTTGCAGGGGAAATTTTCACTCCCCATTTCTGCATTCTACAGGGAGGCTGTGGAATTGAAAACTCCAGAAAGCACTGTAAATGGATTTGGTCTATTTTGTTCCGAAAAAACATGCATTCCCTCTAAATTATTATAATCCAGATTGATTTTTTTTTCCATGAGGGATAGATCGCACATGAGGAACTTCTATCTGTGTTGGTCTTGGTTACATCATTATCACACTGAAGCCATGCAAGGTGGCTCATTTCTTGGGCAAGAAGACCATTTAATTTCACAATTTTCTTTAACATCTTTTTTTTCCCTATGTGCACACACTGATACACATACAAAAAAACAACAAACATAAAAAAACACACGCACATATACACAAATACTAACAGCATTTTGAAGCAGCACAGAGTGAAGGTACACGGCACCTATCGCAATCACAGTTCTATGGAACCAGACTGATTGGGTTGTGATCAGTTGGCCCACTTGAACCAGGCCCAAGGTCAGTACATCATGATTGTGTGCGGTGTTCCTCATGCAGTTCAGACTTGTACCAGGTTGAAAGGTTAAGCTACTAGAGTTGACCTAGTATAATTTCCAGATCATATTTTCTGTGTGTTGAACGCATTCAGACATAAAGAAAATTCAGTAAGATTTATGGAAATGGTTGTATGTCCAAAAGGAGCTTGAGTCAACCAAGGCCATTGAAAGAACAAAAAGTCAAGCTGATCTTAGAAGATGTATATTAAAAAGACGTATATTGTGTAAGATGAGAAATAAAATTAGTTATCTTTATATAAACAATACTTAATTATTACGAACAATTAAATTCATATTCATGTAGCTCCAGAGGGCGCTGTTTTCCTCTTTATCTTCATACTCACCGGAAGGATTAGTGTGTGATTCGGTGCCTCAGAGTAAGCGTAGAAATAAAGGTGAACCCTGCAGCATCATGAGTCATGTTCCTGTGAGAGACTGAAATAAAAAAGGTTTAACTTTCACAAAATGTGATACACTTTACTTAACCAAGAAACGTGTGTTGGTATTTTTTCCAAAAAAACATAAGTGTGTTGGAAGTCTTAAGTCAGATACCTGTAGGTATGCTCGAAAAGAAAACTGTTGTGTCACTACTTATTTATTTTACCTGAAAAGAATTTCATACTAAAAGCCTTCATGGTGGGTTTCACACTCCTTATGATACCTGACTAATACACACATCATACAGCAATGACCAGGTTCATGCACTTAGATTTGCTTTCAACAGTTAAGTCCTCCTCGGTCGTCTTCCATTCCAAGTCCACTTTGCCTCAAACTGTGACGGATGGTGGGATTTGACACTGATGTACCTTGACCTTGGAGTTCACCTCTAATCACTTCGGAAGTTGTTCTGGGCTTTTTGGTTATTAGTCTCTTCAATTCATCATCAATTTTCCTCTCGTGGCCATGTCCCGTCATGTGGACCTTAAACGTCTGAATGATATGTGCAACTGCGGTCACAAGAACATCAAGCTGCTTGGAGATGGTCTTATAGCCTTCACCTTTAATGTGTTTGTCTATAATGTTCTTTATAATCTCCTGAGACAACTCTCTCTTTAGCTTTCTGTGGTCCATGACTGACTGATTACAAGTTTGAAGACACCTGTGATGCCAAATACAGGACACACTTTAGTTTAACATGTCCCTATGGTCAAATTATTTGAAATCTTTTCTAGGGGTACCATCATTTTTGCCCATTCCAGTTTCATTAGCTTTTAAAAATAAAAATGTTAAGCTTCTTTTGTACCACAATTCAAAATCAATGTCTGATTTTCATTTGTTAATTTTCTGAATTTGTTTCTTCAGAATTTTTTATTTATTGCTACTTTTTTAAAAATCATTTTCAAGTTCTTCCGGTGATCATTGTGGGGTTTTCTTTCTTTATCAGAAGGGTACCAACAAATTTGTCCATGCGTATTTTCTGTGTGGTAAGTGTGTATTGTGGGGCAATTGATACTATTGTGCAAGTATCTTCTCTGTGTTGTCGCAGTATTACTACTACTATTACTACTACTAAAGTAATGGCACCCCTGCATCTAGTGCTTTTTGCAAGTGACGTTACATTTGATAAGTAATCTAAATATACCAAATGGTCAGAAAAATAAAATCACACTCTAATATGTTATTGAACTGGCTTTAGCCTTGATTCTGGGCCCGCATTTACAATTGCATGATTTCATCAGGCTTATGCAATGTCACAACATTTATGTCCATCCAGAGTTACCCTCTCCAGAACTTTCAATAAGGCTTGAAAGGGTCAATTTGATCTCGTCAGACCACATGACTTTTTTCCAGTTAGCATCACAAATAAGTGGTTATCTTATAGCCACACAGTTATTTAATCCCGCTCTTATCTCATTGTGATTCCTACCACATTCCTTCTGTAAATTTGACACTATAATGCACTGGAGAGCTCTTAACTTAATTTCAGTAATTTCAGCAATGTTCTTAGTCTTAGTTTTTGTCTTCTTTCCTCAGTGGAGGCCAATTATTTAACTCTTCCAAAAGTAACACCTTTTCCAAGACAACATTTTTTTTTAAGAAATGAGAATTTACTCACTCCATTGAGTAGGTTTAAAAGAACTGTTATTATCCAATCAAAGTTTTTGCTTATTTAAAATTATGATTTTTTTTTTGGGGGGGGCTCAGCAGTGTACTTGGATACTTGATTTAGGTTTCATATTTGAAGTGTATTATTAGATTGGATTTTTATACTGTCACTGGGTATGTGGTTTAGTATAGTAAGAGAAGCTGTAATTTTCCACTTTTTTTCTTGGGTTTTGTCTCTTTTTGTCCTAGGGGTTGCCAGTTCTGGTATAGGTTTTATGCTAAATGTCCTTCCTGTCGCTAACCGGGGTTAGGACTGGCACTGCATGCACATGCTGTTTTTTTACGGGGTGTAGGGTTAAGGGTCTTTCAATCAGCAACCCAGACCCTCAACCACCTAAACAATCACTGCCCCAGAAGCTGTAACTGTTCACTGAGAAACCGAGAAAATAGAAAGTAAAGAAATACACTAAGGACATGAATTGTCTAAAGATTGCTTGTGAATTTGTTCAATAATGCACATTCTTCATTTACAAAAACATGCAGAGCTTTATCAAAACCATTTATTAACCCATTTTCACAAACTGTAGGTGTGACATTAAACCCTTTAGAAAATAAATAATATCAGTGAAAAGTTCACATATTGACTGTGCTTTTGTGGACAAATTTATATTAAGACTTAATTTCATGTAACTGAACAGATTTACAACAGAACTCATTTTTTTACATTTGAAGGATTTACACTGATTTAGATTTTTTTTCTTCTTTTTTTTAATTTTGAAGATTTAACAGTTGGATATGAAGAACAGTCAATGTGAGGTAAAGATACACTGTATTTACATTATGTACTGATGTATAAACATTTGGCATTTTAAATGTGACTATACATAAAGATTTATTTCATTTCACAATTTTGTACGGTTACTTTAAAAAAACAGGAGTGCACTGGTATACTTTGAATGAAAAATAACTCCCCTGGATGGATTATGTAAGTTTTTGTATAATTGAAAAAAAAAAAAAAAGAATTAATGAATGTCTTTTATTCATCCGTTTCAAGTCCATTTCTGCATACTGGAACATTTAGCCTTTTCAGAATATAAAGATGTCTCAAATATTTCAAGGCTTAAATTCATCCATGGTTTAGCGTTAAAGAAAAACAGAATGCACTTTGGACATACCAGTCACAGTGTGATTGCAGAAAAACTACTACACTGGATACCCCTGAAAAGTCAGACTGCATTTGGTGAAGGGTTTCCCTTCTGTTAGTCTCTGAGATTTAGTTTTGCAGCCACTTTAAAGTCCATCTGGTCCCTTCATGCCGGACTCTTTGTAGGGTGCTGGATCTACTGCTCTGAGGACACACTGTGATGGCTCGCAGTATCCGTTAAGACCAGAAGGCCCAGGAGGTCCTGGAATGCCAGGCATCCCGGGTACACCAGGAGGTCCTCTCATCCCATCACGCCCATTGTTGCCATATGCAGGCTGCCCTGGTTCACCTGCGAAATTACAAAGGCACAAACAGGTGTCTGTGAGAGCTCTTTGAACACTAATAGTCAATTCACAGCAATGGATTCTGTATTCACTAAGTTCAGTGCTTCCAATGCGTCTCTATTTTTTACCCAAATGTTTAGCAATATAAACAAGGTTTATAGAAATAAAAACACAAATTCTTTATTTGCATCTGAATTTTGAAGATGCTTTGTGTGTAATCAGGTTAGAGCATTGTGAGGCTCATGTAGCAGCAAGAAAATCTCTTGTTTTTCCTTAAAAAAAGATCACTTTTAATCCGTACTGCTATAGAATTCTCAAATCTAACTGTTTAGAAGGTGTTACTTTTATCTGACAGCAGTGTAATTCACAGGTTTATATTAATCTGATACTATATTGTTTTGCCCAGCAGATGTTCCACATATTCTAAGGTTTCTTATAAATAGGTGAAAAATGTTTAGAATTAGACCACACTTTCAAAAACACGTTACCAAGTTTTTAGGTAACATGACAAGTTATATCATTTTTCTTTTATTTTGTCAATTTCAGGAAAGAGAAAAAGAAAGATTAGCGAGCAATGTTTATAGCTGCTATAATGTAATTTCTTTCACAGATGTTGCACGGCACTAAATATGCAACTACAAATGGTTACAAATGCATTATTTTGTGTGAATGATTATTTCTGTATAACAGCATTCTCTCCCTATGTCACCTTATTAAAGTCATACTGACCCAAGCAGAACTTACCTGGAAGACCTGGTGGCCCAGGAATGCCCTTAGACCCTTGTAGTGTAGGCCCTCTGTCTCCTCTGTCTCCCATGTCACCTTTATTACACAATCATACATTAATAATTTACTTTATGCTTTTTTTAGTCCTTACATTAAGATTTATTTAATTTCATTAGTCCTTAAGTAAGGCCCTTAACCCTAAACTACTCATATGCATAATGAGATAAAAATGTAAGTCGCTCGGAATAACGGAGTTTGCCTAATGCTGTAAATCTTATGTCTAACATAAAATTATATCCAACCATATCATGTCCTTAACTTAAAGACAAAGCAATGAAACTGACATATATGTTTCAGCCTGTACCTTTAGGTCCTTTTAGTCCAATAGTTCCAGGAGGTCCTTTAAGACCTGGCAGTCCTCTAGCTCCAGAATGTCCTGGGAAGCCGTTCACTCCAGGCGAGCCAGGGGAGCCGGCAGGGCCAGGAGGACCTGGCAACCCGGCAATGCCAGATGGTGGCCTTGTCAGGCTTGCTGCAAGCTGAGCGAGCTGTTCTGTGATAGAACAGGTTCGAGGCCTTGGTCAAACTTGAGCCGGTAATAGCAGACATGTATAATGTTCGGTATGTTACTCAGGCTGATATCATGATGGCAGTGTTTTTTTGTGTGTGTTTTATATATTAAATACGAACCTTGCATAACTCTCATGCAGACATGCTTGATGTGTTCATCTGTTGGTCCTCGACCCTGGAAGACGGTGATCCAGAAATTGTTATTTTTATTACAGGAACAAGGTCAGTTAAACTACGCACTCACATGATACACAAGAGCAGAATGTTTGATAATTAAGAGGATTAGTAGTAAAAAACTGTCAGCTCTCATACTTCAAATCAGAATCCGGTTGGCTTTCACGGGTCAGTTGTATATTAATTAAGCTGCCTGGATGTGTTTAGAATAGAGATTGTACCGGTTTTCCTTGTATGCCGGGTAAACCACGGTCTCCCCGTTCTCCCTGCATGCCTCTGGGTCCTGGCTGTCCCGAGTCACCTTCAGTTCCCGACTGCCCACGCATTCCCTCTGGACCTTTGTTTCCAATATCACCTGGTTTCCCAATCTGAACAACAGCAAGTCCATGCATGAGAAAGTGACATGGCATCTACCAAAGTAACAACAGGCTACTCCTAATTTCTTGATTTCCAAGTTTTATGCCCAAAGCTAATCAGGCTGCACTCACCGATCCTTTCTCGCCTGGTTCTCCTTGATCACCCTGCGTAAAAGAGGGAACTTTAGAAGTTACAGTCTTGACACAAACTCAATATCAGCAAATCAATAATTATGAGATTCTGCATATGAAGAGAAATACACTGCCTGGACAAAAATGTCACTCGATTTAAATGCTTTAGAACCTTGGATTGGATCATTTATTTACATAAATGATTTACATGTTCCTTTTAAATCTAACTAATGCAGAGTGTAGATTCTCGTTTCTTGTGGTCGTGGAAAAGATGTTACTGTGTTTTAAAAGGGTGAAATTTATTGTCCTGCATTAAGCAAAAAAAAACAACTAAGTAGGTTATTGAAATTATTGAAATTTGTTAAGATGTTGGGTGTCCAACACATTATCAACACCTGAAAGAAATCTGAAAGAATAACTAATGACTGTGATCAGAGATAATATATACAGTGGAACCTTGGATTGCGAGTAACTTGGTCTGCGAACATTTTGCAAGATGAGCAAAATTTTTTAAATAAATGTTAATAAACAAGCGAGGTCTTGATAAACAAGTAGTCTGCCGAGCATCACATGTTCACAACTGAGCCAATGGTTCTTCTCTCTCAAGCGCTGCAGGATTGTGGGTAATCGTCTGCCATGCTCAGTCCCAGCGCGCGTGCATCACTCGTATATTCAACATCCGTGCACACGTATACTGTTTATTATGGCTGTGTATGTGACAAATAAAATTAGAATTTTAATTTGAATTGTGATCCAGTTTTCAGAGTCTCTGATTTTCTGTAAGAAAGCAGTGATTCCGTGAGTGTGTGTGCGCGCCCGTGCAAGTGTCATTTGAGCGGTTCCTTGTTACAGATGTTTCCCCGACAGAGCAGTGTTTCCGTTAGTGTGTCTGTTTGTGTGTGCACGTGCGTTGCGATTCTTGTCAAAGGTGAAGTGCAGGTTAATTCGTTTTATTTTTATTTTCTATTAATTATTTTTATATGAATGTTTTGGGTTGTGCAACGAATCATTAAAGTTTCCATTATTTCTTATAAGGGAAATTCACTTTTTGATATACAAGTAATTTGATATATAAGCACACTTCTGGAACGAATTATGCTCGCAATCCAAGGTTTAACTGTAGTTGGATCGTACTCACAGAAACTCACAGGATTGTCACTAAACAACTGTGTAAGCATATGAAAGCCAGTTGTTAGTGACATTAATTGGCTAGAGAGCATAAAGTTTCCATTGAATTAATGGGAAGAGGTCATTAGGTTTGATGAGGCCATGATTGACCCTATCCCAGAGTAATGAGCACATCAGGGTAAGACAGGAAGCACATGAAGTGATGAACCCATCATACATAGTGCCCCTGGTCCAGGCCTCTGTAGGCAGTGTTATGATCTGGTGTTGTTTCAGTTGGTCAGGCCTAGACTCAGAAACGTTATGACGTCAGCTGATAACCTGAATGTACTAAATGACCAGAGTTATCACGTCTATGGATTCTTTCTCCTGATGTCACGGGTATAGGGCTTAAATTGTAATAAAGTGTCTCTCATTTTTACACATTCATTGGCTACAAGATTATTGGCTACACCATAATCAATCAGTGTGTAACTTTTTTGGCCTGGAAGTGTAAATCACCACAAATAATGGACAAGAGTAGTATAAATAATTTAAACGATTTTTAAAGTTACGTACTACGTCCCCTTTTTCACCTGCAGTGCCCTCCTCACCGGGTGCTCCCTAAACAGAACCGCACAGACAGCTTTTAGATTAATTTACTACAGATAAACATAATAAAAATAAATATATATATATATATAATACAGACATACCTGCTCGCCTTTTGGACCAGTAAGACCAACTCCGCCCTGATGATAGTCAGATGAGAAGTTAGTAAAGTATAGTAAGACTTTACGACACTAAAGATAAAACACTTTTTGCTTCCTTTAGTCTGAGTCATAGGAAATACAAACATGTTTGATATTTTGGCTATGTTCACATTACAAGCTACACTGATAAATTTTTTGCTCATATATGATTTTTTAAGTTATGACAGTTAAAATAATTTTGAAATGTCATTCATGCGATATGTCTTTTTGCTCACAATATCTGGGTTAAGGCATGTCACACTTGTGGAAATGCTCATTCATTTCAAACAATGGATGCAATTTTAGCTAAAATCTATGCTTGGGATTTTTGTTCTGGAGGATGGCAAGCAGTTGTATTTGTTGAGGTCCTGAGATCTAGGTGTCTCGCTTTAGCTGTTTTAGCAGCTACTGCTAGCACTGCTATGAAATCCTTACACTCCAGGTGCTGACCGATGATGTCAGCACCCTACTAATGCACAAAAAGTCACATGAATCCCAGTCTGCCTGTTCTCATTCAAGTCGCAAGACCGCACATCAGATATAGTGTAAAGTAAATAAATACTGTAAATATAAGGTAATGCTTCAGGCCTTTTTACTGCTATGTGTCAGTGGATCATAAATAATGTTTTTGCTGAAATATAATACATGATTTAGTCTTTTCTTTTTCCGCACTTTAATTGTAGACTTGTTCGAAGTATTAAACTGAAGCAAGTTGCGAAAATGCTAGTAGTTGCAGTAAGTTTGATTTTGGTAATGTGGTGAAATGGAAAAATATGTAAGATTATGAAAGACACCACAGCACTGTTGAACTTTTAAATCTGGTTGGCCAAACTGTGTGGATTCACTATCTATAGTAGCATCTCTGACAATAGTCTTGATTAGAATTCAAATAATCTTACTGTTTCAGGCTCGAATGCGTCAGCACTTTATAATGCTCAGTGTATTCTCCACCACAAGGAAAACTTCTTTTTGCATTTGCACTTGACTGTTTCTCAGTAACAAGCTGCATTTTATTTATTTATTTATTTATTTTCAAGAAAAGTTCAAGAGAGAGAAAAAAATGAAAGGCTGGTGAGGGAGAGTCATGTTACTACTGTATATCTTAATCTACAATACTGTGCATCATAACAATAAATCATTTGTTTCATAGTCATTCCTCAACATCAAATGTAACAATAAACAGTTAAAAAGTGCACGTTGTTTATTAATAAATTCAAAATCATTTTCAAATTGCTGTGGTATAAGACCAACAATTGAGGACTACTTTTATAGGTTAATGATCAACTTTGAGTTGATCAAAGAAAAAAAAAAAGTAACACCACTTTAACACTGATTGTTTTCATATAACAGCATACTGTAGCCTTTTAGTACTTTTTAAAAACGTATTTTCTTTAAATTCTTTGCCTTACCCTGTCGCCTTGTTGACCACGAAAACCAGGTTCACCTGGAACGCCAGGTAGACCGAGATTCCCTTTAGGTCCCTGTACACAAGCACAAACACACACAGACACAAATATATTTAACACTGAATCGTTTATGCATGGTGACTTCAAAAACCACAAACCATGAAAAAAATGACTTTATGAGTAGTCTGCCGCCTGGGGCTAGGTGCCGTTAGCTGAGTGTAGATGTGGGCCCTGATCGCCTGATGCCCCTAGTCTGGCTGGTTTAAGGAATTCCTGTTGAACAGAGGGTTCATTCAGACCCCCGTTCTACCCCGAATATCCTCTTACCAAAGAAAATAACTCACCAGAGCTTCAATAACAACACTCTATTCATGGCTCTTTGCAGCACTGATCGCTCTTACACAGTAAGACGGCTCTCTAGTGAGACATTTCATTACAATTCTTACTTGGTATGAAATCTGAAAATATCGACCAGCTATACACCAGGAAGAACTACATTTTCACTTTCACATATAAAATTGTATATTATTCATATTTGTTAAAAAAGGGGGAAATGTTATGATACTTTTAAAAAGATTTACTTTAAAACACTTTTTTGTCTAATTCAAATTCTTCCCGTTTCTCTCTCATTCTTCTGCTTATCCTTGATGTTGTTCTTCTGCCCCTTTCTGCACTGTTAAGCTTTCATCCCTAATTCCTGGGGATGCTCCCAATAATTTTTCTCTCTCTACCTTTTATCTCAACATGAAATTCTGTCTATCAATTTTATCTCTAATAATGAAAGGTCAAAATACTGTATTGCCAAGTATTATTACTAATAATTTCTTTACCTAGAGTTATTAGATACTTACCCTTTCTCCTGGCGACCCTTGAGGCCCGTCTGGACCCCTCACCCCTCTCTCACCCTACAGAATCCGTGAGAGAGATTGAGAGAGAGAAAAAGACAGAGAAAAAGAAGAGACACCAGTACAGACAGAATATTACGTTATTCAAACAGTAGTTCTGTGTTGCTGTTTGGAGTGATGTAGAAGTGGAAGCATACTCACTGGCCCACCTCTTGGTCCTATTGGTCCCACTTCTCCCTGTTCGCCATGTTCACCCTGAAATCATTCAGCCGAGCATTATTAAGCTGATAAAGAAGCGTCCACTAGATCAATGCATTGTGTGTCACTAATTTTGTTAATTATTCCACAGAAATGGACCATTTACCTGTTTTCCATTGTTTCCAATTGGTCCTGCCACACCTGGATCACCAGAATGTCCCTACAGGAGACCAGAGGTCATATTCTAACACAACGTATACACTCTAATCTGTGTGGAACAACTTGCTACTCAGATGATGTGCTTGTCCACAATGTGCTATTATACTAATCTTTTTGTTTTGTCATGTCTCATTGTATCCTCCACCCATATAAGACGTTGCTTATTGTTATCTAGAGAAAAAGAGGTCACATGGTGCCTACCTTCGGTCCGCTCACCCCCTTAGCACCTGGAATGCCTGGCAAACCCTAAAAGAAATAAATACATCCGTCACTGTTATTGGATTCAAATGCTTGCATGAGGAAAACATGACAATGCTCGATTGGTATTTAACATCGTTCTAGTTCTGTTCAAACTGATGTCCTTAATTCATTCTCTGTGACCGCTTTATCATATAAACAATGGGTGCGAACCAGAGAAGACGAATGAAACCCCAGAGCTGTGAAGCAGCAACACCAGTAGTCGCTGTGCCACTTTGTGCCGCCCTGTTTAAACTGATTTATTAATCTTTAGTGTGCATGTTCTGGAGGTCATACTTACAGGCAGGCCTTGAGTGCCAGCTTCACCAGGAGGACCCGGTTTGCCAGGGATACCCTTAAACAGCAACAGTGACAGACTTGAGGAACAATTCCACCAACTCGCTTGTACAGATATTTTTGCTGCAGCATAGCGAAGAATGACGGAAGAGCTTTTATTTATGATTTTGATTTCAATTACAAGAATGATATTACCTTAGTGCCTGGCAATCCTGGGATGCCCTCACGAGCATCTACTCCTGGCAAGCCCTTTGGGAAATAAACCATGAATACTCACTATACTTCCTACTACAATTGTTCTGAGATTTGTATTCTACAGGTTGTCTCAAAGGTCTCCATACAAAAATATAAAAATGAACATAATTAAGCAATTAAATGCACAACATCAGATGTGCTAACATGAATTCATCATGAGTGGGAGAGATGAGTCTGTGTGTACAAAGGATTGGTGATTATGTTTTGTGAATAAGTATACATTAGGGTAAAATGTGATAACCACACACATGGAGAGCAGTAAGTACTGCTGAGTATGGGCCCATATGGTCTGGTTTAAGATAAATAATCCTGATTATCACTAATAATTATCTACCTAATAAGTACCTAATAATTACTCTAATACTTTTAAATCACTTTAGATCTTGTAGCACACTGCTAGTTACAGTACATTATCCAGTATAACCCCTTTTAAGTCTGTTTGAATCATACTGTATGAAATTAAATATAATTATATAGATTAAATTGTAAAAATGGGAGCAAATGTTTTACTGTGACTGGCTGCAAAGTTCCTAAAGATGCAATTTAAAAATTGTTTGTTTATGTAACAACCTCAGCAGCAACCTCGTTTCCCCTCTCGTCTGATTTGAATGATTCAAAGGTCACTGTGTGGCTTAACAAACAAAAAAAACATTCTTCTGAAACTGGCCAGGTACATGAACTTCAGTGACAATTAGAGACAAAAAGACCTTTAGTGAGCCTGGAGAAATGTTCAACACACACACACACACAAAACAAAACTGAACTAAAAATACAAGAAAGTCTAGCTCTTTGGAAGCAAAATATGAATAAATTAGGATGGCTCAAGACTTACACACAGTATCGTATTTTTGTTTAAAAAATTCTATTGTTTTTTTTTTCTGCATTTTTAATTCATTTCCAGGTGAGTTTTGATGAATTGGTAATTCCCCCTATATATAGAGAGAGAGAGACCTTTGAGACACCATGTATAATTGCAATATTAATGTTAATAGATGTGGACTTACAGATTCTCCTTTAGGTCCAGGTAGACCTAAAATGCCTTTAACTCCTGGAGGCCCCTTAGATGATACAAATCATAAATATTTTTAATAAACCAAAAAAATAAGTTTAACCACTGTCCTGTGTTTGGTTACAATATAAATAAGTTTATAACTTACAGTATAAATAACCAAATCCTGTATATATCTTGTTTTTGTCCTATAATTTTAATGTACTGATGTTAAATGTTTTGTTTTTTAATACTTACTTGAGCTCCAATTGGTCCAGTCTCACCCACTTTGCCTCTTTGCCCTTGATCGCCCTAAAGAGATGTTAATAATTGCATCTAGTTATTATAAATAAACACTTTAAACATCAGGCGTAATTCCTAATTGTTTCATAACTATATGTAAATGTAACACTTTTGTAAGTCAATTTTAATATTTCAATATAATCAAGTTATAAAATTTTAACAAGTCATGGGGTCAGGTTTGAAAAAGTCATTATCAAGATATCATCACATATAGAAAGACCACAAGCACAGGCAGGTTCATACTGTAGGACAGAAAAACATGTTATATGGATTCTGAAACTTACGGGAGCACCTTGAATGCCCTGAGGACCCACAACTCCATCTATCCCACGAGTGCCCTATTTTAAAAAAAATTACCAGGTGTATTATGCTTAAGTAGACACCTATTAAAGCCTTCAATTCA
The DNA here is from genome assembly GCA_030068275.1 of Clarias platycephalus. Taxonomy (NCBI): domain Eukaryota; kingdom Metazoa; phylum Chordata; class Actinopteri; order Siluriformes; family Clariidae; genus Clarias; species Clarias platycephalus. The sequence goes on along the minus strand of JAQQZT010000007.1, from coordinate 5,479,878 downwards.
AAAACATTAAATATGTCTTTACCCTGTCACCTTTAGGACCCATCAAACCAGTGATCCCTCTTAGTCCCTGTGGACCCTAAAATTACAACATGCACATTCAAAGTGGTTGAGTAAACAAGGATGTTAAATGATTATCATCAAGTTTAACAAAGACTTAAAATAAAACTAATGACATGATTTCTTAAAAAATATGTCTATAAGGGGCACGTTACAGTTTTGCCTTGTGTGCCATGGTCTCCAGGGGCTCCTTGTTCTCCCTCTTCACCCTTAAAGAAAATATGAAACACACCGTCTTATCCACAACTTCGACACTTAATCTTGACAAAACATCCGTTTAAAATAGAGGAATATGGCTGACATGGAAAACATAGAATCTGTATAATTCTTAAAACCTGAAATCCTGTCAATCATACAAGAACCCATTTTATAGCAGTTACCTTATGTCCTTGTCTTCCTGGTTCACCAGATTCACCTTTGACACCTTTGTGACCCTGCATGCACAAAGAACAACATTCGAATCCAGTTTCTCAAAAAGATTAGCCTAGATTCAGCATTCAGTGACATTTTAGTTTCAATACAACAAACCTTCATTCCTGGGAGTCCACTATGGCCGTTCAGTCCACGTGTGCAGGAGTTTGGACACTGCGAAACAGAATCAGAACCGCGATTATGACATTACCACATGACTAAAACACACTGCATACTTTTCCATAGTCAGGTTGTCTTGGATGGATATAATATTATATCCTTTATAATATCACAGTCCTTTATGTGTATGTGAAATCATGCACATGTAAAATAATGATTCATTATTCAAACCAAACCTGTAAAATATGTTGTATAACAATTTCTTACCAATTCTTCGCCATTCCAAAGACCAGGGGGGCCCTAGAAAGTGTTTCAAACAGAGGATTGTATGGCAGGTTTAACAACCCTTACACTGAGATTAATCACTTAATTACACACAATTGAAAAGATGTGAAACATAATCATGTAACAGCGACACCAGTGCAGTATAAAAGTTTACGCAGGATCATATTTAGCAGGACTTACTCTCAGTCCAGGATGTCCTGGAAGACCAACAGCTCCTCTTAATCCCCGGCTGCCCTATTACACATAACACAAAACGTTAAAATATCACTGTTTAGTAGGTTGCTTGGTAGCACATAAAAAAAATAAATTATTATAACAGTTTACATACTGGAGGTCCAGCTTTGCCCAATTCTCCTGGCAATCCATCCTCGCCATCTGCACCCTTCGAGAGGGACGCAAGGAAATGATGGGGAAGATGGTGATTCAAAAACCAACAAAGAAATTACAAAGTTAAATTAATATGAGTTGTAATTTTCAGTAATAAATAAAAATTATATAAAGAATACACTTACAGCTTCTCCATCCTCTCCAACCCCCTTGAGTAAAAAGAGAAGACAAAAACTGAATCAATGCAGAAATTAAGTATAGAAAGTACAGACTTATTAAAGAAAAATTCAACTGAAATGATGTGCAAATTTATCAACTATTAAAATGTATTAATATACAATGTGTATAAATAATGACTGGAATTTTACTGCATAGTTTTAATAGCAGTATATGAGAGATGTGCAATAAAAAAAATTTTTATGCATTTATTTTTATAGTTTTAAGTTTATAGTCTTATGAATTAAATGTACTATATCTAAACATCATATAAACGTACACATTAAAACAAAGTCATTTAAAGCAAAACAAAAAAACACAAAGAAAAATATAATTTGTACTTGCTTATGGCTTGTACACTAACGAGTTTAACAGGTTTAAAACAAACTAAGGAAATGTAAATTATTTTTTATGTATTAGTATTTATAGTTGACTTACAGGTTTTCCTCTAGGTCCAGGATCACCGGGTTCACCCTAACAACATCCAGTAAACATGAAACGACTTAGAGTGAGACCATATTCTTTGTTCAATCAATTTAAACTACTGTACATTTTATAAAATAGATCTCTGCATTTCCAAGATGTGACTCACTTTTGGCCCAACGAGCCCAACTGGTCCAGGATCTCCAGCCGGCCCAGTCAAACCCTGAGGAAATAAAACATTGTCAATTACAGTTCATACTAATGAAATGTATTTTTTTTTAAATGACTAACTTTGCAAATTATTTCTTATTAAAAAAACATTATGTTACTCAGTCTAGACGAGTCAGTCTAACTCCACCCTGATTTTTAATTTCATTGTTTAGAACAAACTCATTTATTATTGGCATCAAGGCAACTGCAAATCCACTTAACCTCCTGCCTTAGAGTACTGGTATTCATCTTATTCAGTGTTTACAGTGAATTCAACAGGAAAGATATTTAAATGAGAAAGTTAAAAATAGATTTAAACGTTTTATTCATATGAAGCCATGTATGCCCTGTAAAGCCAAGTGTAACAAAATTGTCGTGAGAAATCAGTAATGAACTCAGCTTTCAGGCTTCATTTGTTAACCTATTAATTATTGATCTGTTATGCTTTTTTACTGCATTATATCCACCGGAGCCATGATCAGACTATCTGCTTCATGTCTGATACGCTGGCCTCCCAGGAACTCCATGACCCAAACAAGGGGAAAAGGCTTGTAGCGAGGTCAGGACTGTACGGGGGACATGGTAATAACTTGTCCGAGTTCCTGTAATGTGCAAGTGGTGTTGGTGAATGATTGTGTGTACAGTTCACACAGACAGATGCGTCTCTTCCGTAAGTTATACGTCGATTTTCAAGGATCAGATGAGCAACTCGTCGAATGTTCATAGAAACGACTGCAGTGGGCTATGAGTCATTCTTTAAAATGTTATCGTTCTTTAAAATGTATACATTAATGTTAAATGTGTGAGTCTCATCATACTATGCTTGAAGTCTTCAGTAAATCTTCATTCACAAGAAATGTATAACCGTATTATTATTGTTGTTATTATTATTATTATTATTATTATTATTATTATTATTAACAATTATGTTAAAATTAATGGCTATTTTATAGACTGAGTGTATTTCAGATTGCTAAACTAAGACAAATTTGCAAAAACACTGAAAATTGTTATCATAACGAGGACAGTTATAAAAGGCTCAAATGACACATAATCAAAGCTGTCCTACCCAGACATGAGTGTTAAAAAGAAACAACTAAATTAATTTTTAAATCCTTAAATTAAAAAAAAGAGTTACAGAAAATGTACAAATTTAATAAATAAAATTGAAAATTGTTTTTAAAAGTTGTTTTAAAGACCAAATTAAACACTAGAATTCTTTGCATATACAGTATCCTGAACCCGTTTATAAACATACAAGCGAAAATGTCGACTTGAAATATATCCCACAGATTGAAAGCATCTAATTGTGCAAATATGACAAATTGAATTAAAGTCTTAAGGCTGCAAAAAAAAAAAAAAGTAATAGATTTTATATAGAGATGACCAGAGGTCAGATGTCTATAAATTATATCAAAACAAAGATCTGACTGGTTTCTGATCTACAAATGGTAATACATCTGGTGTGTATTTGACTCCACCCACTGCCACTTCAGCATTACATTTCTGTGGGATCTATGATATGCCAGTGTAAACTGTGTTCATTTGCCTACAACCCATATATGTTGTGCACAGGTTGTTGTGGTGGTTTTCTATTGTGGCCAGCTTTGATTTTTTTTGCCGAGTTGTGCTGTATTGGCTTTTCTGTGGGATCGGGCCAGACAGGGTAACTATTGGCATAACTGAACCTTGGGTGACCATTATCCTGTCACCAGTTTGCTGGTACATACTGTAATTGATAATCAGTGTTAATGTGTTAATGTTATGTGGTGTTAATTTTATGACTCATCGGTGTAGGTTCATCAGTGGTCAGAAAGTCCAGATGAAGTCATTTTTTGGGGGGTGTCACTATTAATCACAAAACAAGGAATCACAAAAATATTTTTACTACTATTCACTATTCACTGTACACATATTCACTACTAGTTTGTTGCTGTTTTTGGACAATACCTATTATTAGCAGTTTGTACATAAATTCTTAATCATTTTGGGTTGTTTACATTATTATACTTAATTTCTTATTTATTACATTGTAATGCATTGTAGCATCCATGAGCAGCATTCAGGATCCATTTTGTCTCGTCTCCCTTAGCATAAGGCAGCATTCCATTAAAAGCAGTGAAGGTCCAGACCCTCAGCCTTCTTCCTGACACACAAAAAGGCTTCTGTGCATGAAGCCCACATGGGGCTCTCACTCCCTCTCTCTTTCCTCTCTCTCTCTCTCTTCATCTAAAAGACCAAATTGATGTTTTTTCAAGCTTCATGAGCTTTTTTAGCGCCCCCCCCCCAACCCCCCTTTTCTCTCGAGGCTAAGGTAAACTACAGAAATTCTATGTGCTCTATAGAGCATCTGTGTCACGCCGCTACAGATTTTGCTTAGAGATTAAAAAGCTTTCATCACTGTTATCAATCGATGTCAAAAGGCATGCAGAAGGAATCTGAATAATAAGACCTACGTCTGCTCCTGGATTTCCTGGTAGTCCGTTAGAACCATTTTTTCCATCGTCTCCATCAGGGCCCTGATATATAATAAATATAGAAACGTTATCATGTATACATTGTGAGTCAGGGATTTAAATTTAACTAGAATTGGATAAACTACTTACAGGAGGACCATCTGGACCAGGTCCTGGACCCCTCTCTCCCTGAAACAAACAAACAGAAGTGCTCATATATGACATGCCACAGAGAAAGACGTCTCACTTGTGATGAAGTGTTTGTTATGATAATTTCTGAAAATTAAGCACGGAGATAACAGTATAGATTAAATAAAATTATGCTGTTAAAGATGTCTTAAGCAGGACTTACATCAATGCCATCGATGCCAGAAAAACCTGGAGGCCCGGGTAGCCCCCTGGGACCAATCGGGCCCCTCTAAACACACAAACATATAAAAGCATCATTTGTTAACATTATGACAAAGTTCAAATTCACATTATAATATGTGAAAGATTGTTTCGGATGGCTTTGTCACATCAAAACATATTTAAACCATCAGCATCATATTTTACAACAATAAAATCACTTTGATCAGGTTATTCTTATCAAAGATCTCTATTGACTTATTGAAACTTTTATTACATTTAATATCAAACAGCCTTTAATAATACCCCAAAATTTAATTAGGCTTGAATTAAATGCTTAAAGGCGGCACGGTGGTGTAGTGGTCAGCACTGTCGCCTTGCACCTCCAGGGTCTGGGTTCGATTCCCGGCCAGGCTCGATTCCCGTCTCTGTTTGCATGTTCTCCCCGTGTTTGGTGGGTTTCCTTCCACAGTCCAAAGATATGCAGGTTAGGCTAAATGGCATTGCCAAATTGCCTGTAGTGTGTGTATATGTGTGTGTGCCCTGTGATGGATTGACACCCCTGTCCAGGGTGTAGCCTGCCTTGTGCCCTAAGTCGCCTTACATACATTTATAACTATATTGTCCAGATAATTGTAGGAAAACAAAAATATTTTAATTGCATCACTTTTACATAGCAAAAGTGATGCATTTAAGCAACTTTCTCCATAAACTCATCAGACTCTACTGGTATCTGAACAACATTTTACAGCATGATGGTGAGTAACTTACCTGTGCAGAACAGATGAAGAATATTTGCAGTAAAATCACCAGTAATGATGCTCGGAGACTCCTGGAGTACTCCATGGTCTCCTGGATGTTTCGGAGAACGCAAAAACCTCCTTTTTCTGTCAATATTCCTCAACTGAGTCGCGCCACCGTGCGCCGAGACGCTAGAGCGACTATTAAAAAATTCATGTTTATGCATGAGCACGTGCTCAGCGGCGAAACGCGATTGGAGGATACACAAGAAATGGGCGGAGTCAATTCTCGTCCTCGTCTCTGTGACCTGAAACATCGCAGCAATAATCATCATAAAGTTAACAATAAATCTGGTGATTAACACAGTCAGTTCTAGCATTTTGCAATTTAATTAGTATACGATTATATGAAAAGGCATCAAATAAAAAAATAAATACTAAAAGAAATGCTGCAGTAATGATGCGCGATGCGTCCTCAGTCCTGTAGGTGGTGCTGTTTCCCGAGTTCAGCTTCAGCTCAATGTAGATTGATGTAGATTTGTGGTTTTCATATATAGCACATATGGTAAAAATAGAAATACTATTTCTATTACCCCCCCTGATACCCCCCTAATCTAATATCTAATACCCCCCCCCCACACACACACATTTTGTATACTGGCGTATATTTACCTCCCATGGAGAAAACCCAAGAAAACTGGGCCATCAGGGTAGACTTACTCACTCACTAATCGTCTATACAGCTTTATCCTGTATACAGAGTCATATGTGGCCTGGAGCCTATCCCAGGGGAATAGGGCACGAGGTGGTGGACACCCTGGATGGGGTACCAATCCATCACAAGGCACACACATACCCACACTCATTCACACACCAATGGGCAATTTGGGAAGACCAATTATTCTGTGTACAGTAAGGAATGATGTTCAACAAGGTTCAGATTGTGATGAATAAATGACTGCATCAGAACATCTCCAAAACTGAAGATCTCGTAAGGAGTTACTGGCAGTGGTAAAGGAAGTGTAATGCTCAGATCTTAATCCAATCCAATCCAATCCGCTAACATCCATGCCTCAGTGCGTTAGAGTTGTTTTCATGAGGACCTACAGTATATATTAATAACTATGTGGTTTTAATGTAACTAAAGTGAGTATTTATATGGCTGTGTATTAGCAGTATGTATAAAATAAATGTGGAGTATCAAGTGACTAACACTTTGTTGATCTGCAGTAACAACTCTAATAATTAACAGCTTTTACCTATAAATGACGTCCAGGTGATATATATTTGTATCAAATAATTGCTCATCTTTTACCACCTGTAAAATAGGTTCTAATAAAAAAAAAAAATCATCATTACGTATAAGGATTTTAATTATTTATTATCATAATGCATGTTTTTTTAATAATGTATTTTCTTCTATTTTATTTATTGATGTGTTTTACTCAGTGTATGTTTTCACTTTAAGATTGGGGAATTGTTGGATTGTGGGTCTCAGAACGTGTGCGTCACTCGTATAGTCCATGTGCGCGTGTACTGTTCATCATAACATTGTAACCATGTGTGTGTGCGCGTTAAGCAAAAGCAAGTGTCATTAGAGAGGTTCCTTGTTAAAGATCCAGAGTCTCTCTCGTTCAGAAAGCAGAGATTCCGTTAGTGTGTGTGCGTCATTAGAGAGGTTCCTTGTTAAAGAAGTTTCCTGACAGAGCCGTGTTTCTGTTAGTGTGTTTGTGCGTGCACGTGTATGTGAAACACACACAATACACACACACTAAACACTGCTCTGTGATTCTTTAAAGGTAAGTGCAGGTTAATTTGTTTAATAAAGCGGTTTATACAGTGAGTGAGTGATTGAGCTTCTGAGTGGCGCAATGTGCGATTGAATCCTGATAGTACAGCTATCCATAGCTACAAGCCTTGGAGGACAGATCAACAGCCTTGAACTCTTTCATACCTGCTCTAATAGCCTTCTATCACAGCCAAAAAATCTTGGATCAGATAGATGAGTCTTGGGTCCCCAAAATCCTGTCACAAGGATCCTGTCATTGATAATTAATGCTATTAAATTCACAAAAATGTTATGTCTTCCCATTACCTGTAAAATACCACGATGTCCCTGGTTCAAGAGTGGCTTGACATAAGGAATGAGATAGTCGTAGCCCATGTCCTGGATACGTCTATGTGCTATCAACTAAAACAAAGCGAGATTTGCTAACAGCTTGGCCATTCTAGCTCACTTCATTTGTTTGGTAAATTCTACTTCAGGTATGAGCTTAACTAAAGTTAGTTTTGTATCTTTGAATGTTACAAACATAACAAAAAAAATATTGCAAAAAAAAAAAAAAAATGTTCCAAAGGCACCAGTGTCAGAAATCACCCAATTTAATACAGAATTAATTTTAACTGTCTATTTAACACAGTTAAAAGAAGGTTCTCTTAAATACTCCTAAATAAGTATTCTGTGCCACCTAGTGGTAAAAGGTCGCACCATCTGCCAATGTAAATAGCAAGAGCTAATGTTAACTCCTCAGAGGCACCAAGGGTTTCTGTCTGACAAGAAACTGTTCCGGAAATAGATGTGGGCAAAAAGCTTGTAAATGTCCATGAAAAGTTTTATATTAATATATAGAGGAGTTATTCTTCAAAGTATACCAGTACACTCGTATTTTTAAAGACTCAACTACAATTGTGAAATGAAATACATTTTTAATGTATAACCACATGAAAAATGCTAAACGTTTAAACACCTGCAATGGATTGGTACCCTGCCTCGTGCCCTAAGTCTCCTGGAATAGCCTCTAGACCCTGAATGCAGGATAAAGTGGTATAGACGTTGAGTGAGTGAGTCATGTTTACACAGTATTACACAATGTAAATACAGTGTACCTTTACATAACTGATTGTTCTTCATATTATAGAAAACTGTCAGTTCTTCAGAATTAAGTCATTCTTAATGAGTTTAAATAATTTTAACCATTCAGTCTGTTCAGGTACATATAATTAAATCTTTTACCACAAAAGTACAGATTGACAAGTTTTTTTTTTTTTTTAAGTTTTAAAAAATTCATACCTACATTTGTGAAAATTTGTAAAAAAAAAATAAAAATAAAAATAAAAATTGATAAAGCTCTGCATAGTTTTACAAATAAGTAAACAAATTACAGATACAAAGTGGAGACAACTCATGTTCTCAATGTGTTCCTTTATTTTATGATTTCTCTCATCAGTGAACAGTTACAACTTCTCTCACTATGCTAAAACACATACCCAGTGATAGTATAAATAGCCAATCTAATAATACACGTTTCAAATACCGTACATAAATCAAGTATCCAAGTATTTTTAAGTTACGCACATCAAATAAAAAGGCATACAAAATATCGCAGAGGTCCAGTTTGAAGCCAAAACACAAAAATCACACTATTGACATGGCAGTAATTAGTAAACAAAGTTTGGATAAACGACACAAACTAGATCCCATACCTTCCACGTATACAGAATTATTTGTTTTCATTACTTAGGTTTTTTCCTGCGTTGAATATATAAGTCTATATCTGAAGCTGTTCCCAAATGCCATCACGTTATCCCCACAAAGCCTCCATTCATTTTAATAAGGCATTTTAAGATCTTCAAAAACAAAATAAAGATTTAATGATCACTATGCTGTCTTATAGTTGTAAAAAATACTGTTTGGCAGAGGGTACTCCTGTAACAGTTTGACAAAATATGTGTTTACAAGTCAATGGCTGGAATGAAAGATGCAACACGTTAGCATCTGTCTAAATTTAAACAAAATTATACAACAAAGCACTCACTGCCAACAGATGCCGCATTGTAAAATCAACACAAAAGGGGATACTCAAGTGATTTTTTTTTCATCTTTTCAGTATTTTCACATTTATCAATTAATAAGTAGTAACTGTCCACATCACATAAATTCATGGATTAAGCGGTTCCAGCAGGGCTTCGGCACGAGCTCTACTGGATGCAGCAGTTGTTGCGATGGCCGTTGCGAAGACGCATCTTTGGGCGATATTTCTCCAGGTAGAAGAGCTGCTTGCTATTAAATGCCCCACGGCGCTTCCTGATAAGGCAGAACAAAAATTTAATACAAATAATCCTTAACCGTGCAACTTTTTATTTAACTCCCTAATTTGACAACAAACTCTTTATTAGGAACACCTGTACACCTACTCTTTCATGCAACTTCTAATCAACCAATTGTGTAGCAAAAATGCAAAGCATAAAATCATACAGATTCAGGTCACAATTTTGTTCACATCTCTGATTTCGACTGTGGCATGATTAACTGTGCAGTTTGAGTATTTCTATAACTAGAATCATCTAAATTTAATTTAATTAACTTTGTCATTGTTATAAATAAGAATGAGACAAACGCACAAACCAAAAGAAGTGTATCTATTATATGTGCTGCAGCAATAAGTCCAGTTCAGTTATTGTAATAGTTTTTACAACAAAAAATTGTGCATCCTACAGAGAATTTCTTAGGGCTAAAACACTTTACTGTTGGGTGGAGATTTTTTTTCTTGGCAGTCTTTGAGACTGTTAATGCCAAACAATAATTGCATGAATGCCACAGACTATTTGAGTATTGTTACTGACCATAATCATCACTTTGTGGGCTGCTGCAATTTATGCTGCTACTTCCAGCATGATATTGCACCATGTCACAAAGCATAAATCATCTCAATCTGGTAAATGTAAATGTTGTATTCTTTAGTTGGCTTCCCAGTCATCAGGTCTATATCCCAGTCATCAGGTCTATATCCAAAAGAAATCTGCAGGAATTGAAGATGCTTTAATGTCAACATTGGACGACGATGACTTATAAACTCTTTTTAGTGCGATTTCTGATAGTGTAATCTGTTACCAACAACCATACCACAAAGTCACAGAGGTCACACCTTTTCTTCATTCTGATGTTTAAACATTAACTACAGCTCTTAACCTGCATCTGTATGATGTTTTGCATCGCCCTGCTGCCGCATAATTAATTGGTTGAATAGCTGCATGACGGAGGATGAGGAAATAATGTGATTTGGAACAAAGGACAATTTTTATAATTTCAAAAACTGGCAGTTACCTGGGGTTCATATCTTCTATTAATATTTAATAAAGTGTCTGCTGAGTATATATATCCACAAATAAAAATCCTAGTGCTAGAAAAGGCTAGAGCAAAACGAGATCCAATGACTGTGTCAGACTGTTTGGTTTCAGCATTCTTCTTCTCTAGCGACATGGCACATGGAACAAATTTACACACACTTACTGTCGGATGAACTGAACAGCATCTTCATACTTCATTCCACACTCAATCATAGCGAGGGCAACCAGGACTGGGGCTCTGTGGGAGGGAAACACACACAAACACACACTATGTTAATGCAAAGGGTTCATTAACTTTTTCTATGCAGGCTACAATTACTTACTATTACTACTACATTTAAGACCTTGCTGGGGTGCTGATTGCCAAAAATCCACATATGGCCAAAAGTTTGTAGACACCTGACCATCACACCTACATGTGTGGAGCTACGTTCTTAAAAGTACTTTACACACTTCCTATACACAGATTAGAAGTATTCTTTTAGTCAGTCCAGTTGTAGTTATTGTATACATAAAACAATTGCTGCTCTGTAAAAATATGAACTTACAGTATGATTATTTCCTCATAAAATGTGCAGTTAAGTTCCTCTGCTGTATAGTTCAGCGCACAAAGACTTCTGAGACACTGGACTATTCTACATCGTAGTTGGCTACCAACACTAATCAGGTTTCTTTTTATAGTTAAGAAACTATGTCTTAAAGTCTTTTGAAATCTGAGACACTCATGACAATCAGGGAAACATTGGGAAGTTTTCAAGCGAGAAAGCGCTCAGTGTTTAAGGTGGCTGTGCATAAAAATCACAATGTTCTACAGTTTCACAATCCTGACATGAGAGAGAACAATTTTATATCTCCTGTATTTATACCCATCAGTTATGACAATAAAACCACTGACAGATGACTGTCAAGTTATTATCCGATTACAGCCACCAAGTGAATAGTTAGTTCTAGAAAATTATGTGCTAAAAGCCAGAAAAATGGGCAAGTGTAAGTATCTGAGCGACTCTGACAAGAGCCAAACTGTTAGGGCTAGGACAGGTGGGTCAGAGCGTCTTAAAATTTTTTTTTTTTTTAAAGCAGGTCTTTTAGGGTGTTCCCAGGAAATAATGGTTAGTACCTAACAAAAGTACCTAACTGCTGAATCAGCAACAAAATCATGGGAGCTCGTGGCTTACTGTATGGAGAGGAAAGCTATGCTGTTAAGTCTGATCCCACAGAAGTGTTACTGTAGGAAACTGCTGGAAAAGTGAATGCTGGCTTTGATAGAAAGGTGTAGGAACACAAAGTTCTTCACAACTTTCAGACCACTCAGGGTGCAGAGCCTCATCAACACTGCCGCAATAGGCACATACTGTAAGCTTCAGAGATGGATCATGGAGCAAATGGAAGATGATGGCCTTCGCCGATGAGTCATGTTTTCTTTTATGTCATGTGTGGGTGTTGTTTATCCGTGGAAGAAATGGCACCAGAATGCACTATGGGAAGATGGCATGTCGGTGAAGGGAGTGTGCTGCTCTGGACAATTTTCTCCTTGGAAACCATGAGTACTGGTATTCAAATGGATTTTACTCTGACCTGGCTAAATTAGTTTTATTACTGTAGACGAAGTACATTCCTTCATGGCAACATTACAATTGCCTGTTCCATCATCAAAATAATGCCTCGTTCCACCCTAAAGCAATTCTTCTTCCAGAATGGTCTGAGGAACCAAGGCGTTGGCTTTAAAATTCACCAGATCTCAAACTAATGGAGGGGGATCTACAATATTCGGGCCGATGTGTTATGATGTCATGGCGGGTCATTGTACATAAAGTAAGCAGTGAGCGTAGGAATAACGCACTGCTGCTGCTTGTGCGCACACATGCAAAAATCAGTCAGCAAGTAAGAACCAGATCCCTCTAGTTTGCATCACACCTGTAACATACAGATTACCGATGGTAACTTCCTCATACTGCTATGCTCTCCATTGACGTCTGTAAATAAACTCCACCTACTTCTTCCATGACACTTGAGCTGTTTTTTGGTAGCGATAGCTTCCTGCTTTGCAGCTGTTTAAAAGGTTTCAGATTGCTCCTGTAATTGACGAAGCTTGCTGACTGACTTTGTCTGTGACAATGCAGCATGAACAACCCTTAATCAGGATTTTTCAAATGAGATCTCCAGTTCCCCTGAGACACTGACAATCTTCTCATTTTGAACAAAGCTCTGTCAGATTGCTCTCCTACAGTACATAATGTTTCATATTTAAATGTCCTTTTCAGTGGAAATTGTGAACTTTTTTTGTTTTATCACAGGGTCAATGAAAATTCCAGTTGTACTTGACTTGAAGACACAGAGGCAGAAAAAAAAAATTACACGTTAAAAATTTTAACTTTGAAACAGTCGTGCCAAGAAAAAGAATTAAAACACAAAGCAAAACAATTTAACCACTCCTTAGCCTTACTTTAGCCTTCAGATGTTTTTAAGACTACAATGTTGAATACAAAGGTTACATCACACCAGCAACCATATCAATCATTTGACACACAACATTACCTTCCAAGGCCAGCTACACAGTGAACAGCAATGCAGCAGCCCGGCTCCTCCCTGAACTTAATCCTCAGAAGATTTAACCAGTCTTCAACAATCTGGTTAGATGGAGGAGCTCCATCATCAAATGGCCAATCCTACAGGTTTTGAAAGACAGAAGACTTGTATTTTAAATATTTACATTGCATTCATCTTTCTTTTGAAGCAACAATGTAGAGCAGATATAAAAAAAAAACTCTCACAACCAAGATTTTTGAGATAGTGGAAAAAAAAGGAATCTAGGTTAAACAGTCTCAGGATAATTGTGAAACTCAAGTAAACAAACAGAAATGTTTTTGGGAAGGACTTTTTGGTTATAACACTAAATACAGTTAGAAAATTTGGCCAACGCCCTTATCCAGAGAGATGTTCATTTATCTCATTATACACCTGAACAGTTGAGGGTCTTGCCCTCAGGTTTGAATCTATGACCTGTCTGTCAATCTATCTATTCATTACACTATCTTATCCACTAACCATACCGCTTATCCTGTGCAGGGTCACAGGAAACTTAAGGCCGTCCCAAGGAACTAAAGGTACAAGATGGGGTACACTCTAGTTAGGCTGGAAACCCACTGCAGTGCACATTTTGAAATGTAATTTGAAAACACCAATCAGCCTTTGGACTGATGAAAGCATGGAGAGAACATGCAAAGTCTATGCACACAGACCAGGGATGAGATTCTAGCCTCCAACCCTGGAGGCACAAGGTGACAATGCTAACCACTGTGCCACTCCCTCAAAAATGTTTGCCATTTAAAAAAATAAAAAAAAACCAGAGAAACCCCCCTCAGCGAAGCACAGAGAAAGCAGCATCATGCTTAGGGACTTTTGCTTGTATTCAGGCATTATGCTGAAGTGAATAATAAATAGTTCCAATTACAAGTCAATTTTGGCACAATTCCATAAGGGTTCAGCTACAACACTTAAGATGATTAAAAATTTCACCTTTCAAAATGGAAATGACTAACACCTCGAAATCAATAAAGCAATGACTTCACCAAAACAAGATCAAAATTTTGTAATGGCTCAGTCAACATCCTGATGTAAATCCAATTGAAAATCTGTGGGGTGACCTGAAGATGTCGGTGCAGAGGAAATGCTCAGTTAATTTGGCACAGGTAGAATGATTTTGCATGTAAGGAAGGCAAAATATGCTGCTATGTCAACTGACCTACTCTTTAACTCTGAGTGAAAGTGTAAAGGTCCTTCACCAAAGTATTAGTTTCTGGGTGTGCACACTTGTGCAACCAGTTTATTGTGTCTTTTTGCCATTAACAAAACACATTGTTTTGGTATTAATTAATAGGCTGCAATTACACAAAGCTTTGAAATGACGCATCTTCTTTTCAGATTTCCTACATTATAGAAAACTGGCATTTTAAAAAAAGTGGGTAGACTTTTAATATCCACTGTAGCATAATTCATAGCTTAGACTGGACTTACCAGAACCTGAATGCCCTCTTTGGCCACTAAGTTGGCATCATATGTTGCCTCACAAACTCTAACAACTGTTGTCACACCATACTTTTTAAGTTCCTGTTGAAAAAACAAAGTGAGAATGAACAATGATTTAATTACTGGACAATTGTGAGGGAAAAAAATATACAAACACAGATTTAATAAACATGCAGGCTCACAGCTGAGCATTTGCAGAGGTTCCCAATTACCATCATCAAGGAACATAGTACACATGAACAGGTAACTCCGGAGTTTGAATATGATAATTTGTGGCTTTCGACCGGCACTTAAGGACAACCTCAACCAAAACCGCATTTAACAAATCTGTAAATCGCAATTGCTTAAAATGGCTCACCTCGATGAATTTGTTTAGGGTGGCATTTGTAGGATTGTGGGTGATGAGGAACCTCATGTTTTTATAGGTGATTTCCACAGGTGCGGGTCTGTTCATACGAGCCATCGCTGACAAAAAAAACCCGGTTGACAAAAATGGAAGAAGACTTCACCAAAATATATATATATATATATATTTCTGCAGAAAATCAGGAAGAAAGGGAGGGAGGAGAGCAAATACAAAAAAAAACTAAAGAAAATTGACTGATGAAAAAAATAACTTATAAATAAAAAAAAACAACAATAACAAAAAAAAAAAAAAACAGGCTGGTCCTCGGGTGAGCAAGGAAACGGAGGGCCAACGGGGGCAGTGCACTTCTGGAGATTTTTTTTACCCCATCCAGACTGGTCCTACTACTGTGGACGCCCCGCACTCCGTGCCTGATCCGGCCAACTTTAAAGCAATCACACAAGTCTCTCTTCGGGTGAGGTAGCAAGGCTCGCCGTTCACTTGTCTGCATATACGCCGTGCTGAGCCTGGCAGTAGTCTCCACTGCCCTTCAGAAACTCCATAAATGTGTGACCCAATACACCACAGAACTGCTGTAATGACACAGAAAAGAAAGATGGAGGAATCAGAGAGCCGCAAAAAGAGAAGGGAAATACATCTAACAATGTGCCATCATCTACAAATAAAGCCGGATTGTGAAAGCATGTCATGGCGTCATATATTGTCCTGACTTCCCTGCCTAAAAAACCCCAAATAACTTAAATTAACCAGACAGAAAAAAAAACATTACTTTTGCCGGTAGAAAGGAAATGGATTAATTGGCTAAGTAATGAGTGAAATAAGTAGAAAATGTGTTTACTGTTCGGTTAAAGCAAACTATATGTCAAAGAATGTCAATCTGCTGAGCTTGTTTTTGATCAGAAGATTTTTTTCAGGAAGAACTTGCAGTATGTTAAGTCAGTCTTTATCTAGCATAATGGATTTATAGAAACCATACAAATATAAATTCGACATAACCCAGTCCACTTTGCAGCTTGATTATTGACTTGATTTGATTCCCATCTCATCCGGCTTCCAACCTCGTGTGTGAACTTCAACCACCAAGATCAATAATTAAAAGGATTTTAATCATAATAGATTCCTGAAATTAGTATTGTAATTAGTCAGCTCAGTTTTAAACTAACGATAAGACCTAGACATAAGCCACAGCTAGGTAGAGACCTTACAAAGAAACAGCAGTGATATAAAGATTTCGCTAGGATGCATAATGTGGATGCGGCAAAAAGGGGAAAAAAAATCTGGCTAGCCTACAACCTGGGGCCCAGCACCGCTTACCTGAAAATGTCTGTGTAGTTCCATCAGCTTTTACACCCTAACTAAATCCTGACCGTGATTGTAAAAACATTTACACAATCTTAAAGGAGATATCAGCCTGTTCTTTAGGCATATAACACACGTTTAAGGTTAAAAAAATACGGTCCTCTGGTTACAGAGCTAACGTTGCTTAGCAACAGCATTAAGCTAACAAAACAGAAATATCGCCGTCGACAGAAAAAGCTTAAAACTAAAATATTAAACATGACCCATAATCGAAAAACGCAAGTAAGAATTGTTAGAAAGATATAAATTATCAATACATTTGACACAATTCACTCTTTTAAGCGTTCAGATTGTTATCGCTAATAAGCCGGGGTGAGCTAAGCTAAGCTAGGCTAGGACAATGACCTCGTTTTAAAATCAGTTCGGCAATTTAAAAATAAAGAAAATAAACCAAATATTCACACAAATTGACGTGAAAGATAGTTTAAACCTGGATACCACTTACTGGAATATGCTTACTCATTGAAGATTGTAGCTTAACCATAAAGCCGGTCCGTAGAAAGTCAAATATCTCAAGTGTATCTGCACCATACAGCCGCGGCGCGAGCGTCGAGTCTAATGAGGGGCGGCACGCGCGCGGACCAGGCAGCCTGCAGGAGCCGCGCCCTGAGAGCGGAGCGCGCGCGTCACGAGCAAAACCAGGTCATCACCAACACTCACAATAATAATAACAACAATAACTGAAATTATTATTATATTAGTAACAACAACAATATATTATTGAATAAAATTTTAATTTTGTTGTCACTAATAATAAAATTATTATTAATATTATTATTAATATTAGTAGTAGTAGTGCCCAATATTAGTATAATTGCCCAAGCACTATGACATCATCAGTCTTATGATGTCATAGTATGTAAAGGGACTTTTTGTTCTTTTTTTCCCAATCACCCAGGGCTTACTTAACATGCTTAAAACATCTTGAAAATCAGCACACAAGTTGAAATCTGCTGCCATTACGTCGCATGGACATGGCACAGGGCCTTCATACAAGATTTTGCGGCACAGCTCATACACATTTGCACAAACACTTGTGAAACCCAGGATACATTTAGATCTTGTTGAGCTGGAGATTTAAGACCCGGCCAATATGATCTCAAGACATGTTGGATGCAAAATTGCGAATGTTCAGCCTTAAACATCTGCCAAAAAGTGCCTAATAACTTCAAACACAGGTGCTTGATCATCATTGCTTTTATACTATTATTACTATTATTATTATTATTATTATTATTATTATTATTATTATTATTATTGTTTTTAACAATTATATACATAGTTGTTAATAATATATAAATTCTGTTAAACCTTTGATTGCGAGCATAATTTGTTCTGGGGGTGTACTTGTATATCAAATCACTCGTATCAAAGCGAATTTCCCCTAAAAGAAATTATGGAAACTCTTTGAAACTGATTCGTTCCACAACCCAAAGATATTAATATAAAAATTATAGATTTTAGAGAAGAAGAATTAACCTGCACTTTACATTTGAAAAGAATCCCGACAGAGCAGTGTTTCGGTTAATGTGTCTGTGTGTGTGTGTGTGAAGCTGAAGTAAGAAAAAAGGAAGAGAGAGTTGACTACTGTGTAGAACGACTTTCACACACAGACACACATATGCACACGCCACATAAACTGTACATGCGCGCATTGATGTTGACTATACAAGTGACGCACGTACACTGAGAATAAACATGGGAGATGATTACGCAAAATCCCACAGCAAGAGAGAGAGAGAGAGAAGAACCATAGGCTCAGGTGTGATCATGTGACGCTTGGCAGACAAAGCGCATGCATACTATTCATATATCAAGATCTCACTTGTTTATTAAGTTAAAATTTATTTTGAACACTAAAACACTAAGTGCTTTTCTATAGTTCAGGATGCTCTCCTTCCATGCTATTTGAAATACTAACAATTTAGTTTGACGCCATTTACGTTCTAATTTCCGAGCGGTCTGTTTTAAAGTGCGCGTGTGATCGTTATACCAGGGAGCGAGTTTATTTTCTCTAATCATTTTTCTTTTAACTGGAGCTACATTATCTAAGGTATAATGAAATGTCGACTCAATATTTATATTCAGTCATCTGATAGAGTTCTGTGTGGTTAGACGGCGATCCAATCAAAGTTGATAACTCTGGGAGATTACTGGTAAATCTCTGTATGGTAGTTGATGTGAATGTACGTTTAATATGGTAGCGCGGCGCAGTGCGTACATTATTACTACAACACACTTTAATTGAGACAAGATAGTGATCTGAGATTTCAGACAGAAACTTCAGACAGTGGAATTGTGACTAAATTTTTTTATACTTAATCCGAAGAATATTATTAAATCTAAAGTTGTGACCTGCTTTATGAGTGGGTCCTACTACACACTGATTTACTCCTAGCCAGTCCAGTATGGACATAAATGCTGTTCTCAGGGGGTCTTCTGGATTCTCAAAATGAATATTAAAATCTCCAACAATT
>JAQQZT010000007.1:5447319-5458747 GCA_030068275.1 Clarias platycephalus | reverse complement strand
ATAATTTCATTAACAATAACTGCTTTAGATGCGAGAGATCTAATATTTAACAGTCCTAGCTTCAGATCAGAGGTGCCAGCTGTGCATTCAGTGTGATCTGAGTTTGTGGTCTTTATGTTAATTAAATTTTTAAAACAGACTTTCTGAGTCTTCCTACATTTTTGCTTAGCTCGGGGAACAAACACAGTCTCAATGACTGCATGTGTGCATGGTGCCTTTTCAGTTGAATCCTGAACATACTCTGAACCTGAGCAGGAAAACTAGACACTGTAGAGGAATAATATATATTAATAATATTTAACATTAAAACGTCGGTCAAGGCAATCGACATCTCATTATATAAACACTACTAAATTACAAGAGAATGTAATAGACTGTGGATACTAGACAAAGTTTCTATATCTTTTCTCTCTTATGTAATGTGTTTCTAGAAATTTGATAAACCGTGCTTAGTAGCCTGTACAAAAGCTGATGCACAGCAGTTTCTGACCCATTCAATAGCCCAGTGAAAAGCCTGGATTAGTCTGGGTTTGGCCAACCATACAGGATAGTTCAGTTCAAGGTTATGAGTTATATAAACCACTTTGCTTTGAGCACATGGTGAGAGTGCAAAAGGAATTGTTCCAGTCTGTCAACATTGTATCTGTTGCCTATAAAACATGTGCTCAGCCATAGCTCTTGTTTCAACCTGCAACTCATAAATTTTGCAAACTATAGGTATTAAAGGCTCGAAGAAACAAATAACAAATCAGAAGGATCTTCATGGAAAAGGTACAATTATTTCTTTGCAAAATGTTTTTATTTTGGTTCCATTTGTCAGTTCTTTTTGTAATGACAGATGACTAGGATATTGAAATAGTCTGTGACTTTTAGATATATTGTATTTGTGTAAAACAAAATATTGTTACTGCTACAGACCAAATTCATTGCATATGACTATTACTCATTCTCATTACTTTAGGAAACTGCATTAATGGATTCAGACCAAATAGATGGTGGCAACCTGAGCCAGTGTGCACGGAAGGGAGTAAGGGTGAGTGGGAAACATTTAGCCTCTTCAGAGAGGAACAAAAGAACGATTGATCTGCCCATAGCCCAGTCTAACTTGTCTGCTCCAAATCCCACTGACCACTCCACTGTAATTTCGATCGGCCCACACTGCTGGCCCACTGTCTCCACTGAATCACAGCCTCATGACTACACTTATACTGATGAACGGGATAGAGAAGGCCGCTTGGACAATCTAAGTCCAGAAGCAGGTGTTTCTAATGTTTCTAAACAAACAATGGAGGAACTGAAAACCGTATTGAGAGATCGCTCCATTCTTAATACAAGAGAGAGCAATGGAGACCAGTTTGTTGGTTATCGCTGCCATGTCCCTGGTCAGAGAATTGACTGTAAACCAGATGACATACCATCTAAGTCCTTCACAACCTTCAAGCCCTCTTTAGGAAGTAATAGAAGAACAAGAGCTAGTGGTTCATCTGGCTGGGAATCCAGTGTGTCATCAAAAACCGGCACACATACAAACAGGCCCATCAGCTCAAAGTTACCTATCAGTGAAAGAACATACTGGGGTGAGACCGGGACATCACAGACAGGTTAGTGTCCCTTTTTTAGGATCTAGTACAGTACCTCTGTTCTATTAATGTCTAGCAAACTGGGGAAAATTAAAGAGGAAGAATTTCCTGAAATGTTGGTTTTATTTTTGTATGCTCCGTAGATAACAAGGATCACAATCCTAACATTGAATACCACGGATCCCAAAACATCATTTCCGAGGTTGAACACACAAAGCAGCAGATCAACCGTGAGAATATAGGCTTTGTCCGCTTTGAAGCCACTGATCTCCATGGTGTATCTAGATCCAAGACAGTCCCTGCTTCCTTATTTCATGTAAATATTTATCTCACTTTATCCAGCTGACAAAAATATCAACAAAGTATACCACTGTGAAATATAAGATATTAATTATCACTTTTCGTTGGCATCACAGGAAAAAGCAGTTTATGGTGTGCCCATGCCTAGAAGCTACCTGGAGCTAACACTGAGCCCCAAGAACAATGAAGTTGATCATGCAGTTGCTGCCAGTTTCAACAGCGATATTCTTCTCATCCCTGATCTCACCACATTTCAAGTCCTTCCCTGGGCTGAGCAGACTGCTCGTATCATTTGTGATCCTTGTACAATCACCGGGATCCCTCTACGCACATCTCCTCGCCTTATTGCTAAGCTGATGCTTGGCCAACTTCAATCCATGGGATTCTCTATCCATTCCTCTTTCACATACGAATGCTGCATCTTTGGAGAACCTGAGAGGATGGGCCCCAAGGTTATATTTTTCCCTGCCACCACCTTACTGAGTAATCATGACATGCCTTTTTTACAGCAACTGGTGAAAGGATTGTACCACATGGGCATCAGTGTAGATAGCGTTGCATCTGCCAGTGGTCCAGGACAGATGGAGATCTGCTTCAAGCCTAAATTTGGGATTGAATCTGCTGACAGTGCCTTCACCTTTCGTACTGGAGTTAAAGAAATGGCCAGGAAGCACAACTACATCGCCACCTTCCTTACCAATGATACCATTTACAATTCCGGATGCCTGTCCCACAGCTTATGGGATGTCAATGGCAGGAGAAATCTTTTCCATTCAGGCACCAGCGAGATGTCTGAGATTGGCAAGAAATGGCTTGGAGGACTTCTCCACCACTCACCAGCTCTTAGCTGCCTAATGGCGCCAGGGATAGACTGCCGCAGCCAGTTTTCCAAAGGCAATATTTCAAAGAGCACATTCTATGCCACTTGTGGCTGCAACGACAACAGCTGTGCTTTTAACGTGAAGGCTCACGGCGGACGAGAGACCCATATTGAGAACAAGCTGGGCTCAGCAATGGCAAACCCTTACATAGTCTTAGCAGCTACCATTGCAGCAGGATTGGATGGTATCAAGCATAGCCTCTGTGCAGAACAGACTCTTAATAGAGCTCCAGCGCAGCAAAAACAATTTGCTGTACCTCTTAAACTGGAGGATGCCTTAGTGGCTCTTGGAGAAGATGCCGTGATTTGTGGGGCGCTGGGTGAGCCATTTGTGCGTTACTTCATTGCCATGAAGCATCTAGAGATTGAGACACAGGAAACTGATACAGACAGGAACAAAAACCTGGAATACTTCATCTAGATATAATTAGCTAATAAGCGAATTAACCAGTTTGCCAGTCAGAACTCAGGTAGAATGCTATGGAAAAAAATAAAACATTTAAATATTACTTCTGAGGAACATAACAGAATGGGGTGATGCAGGAGCAGTTTTGTCATGATGCTCTTGAGTATATGGATCTTTTGCCTATGACAACCAAGACACTGGAAAAGAGAATTATAAGAGATATGACTGATTCTTGGTTTCCTATGAAAACTTTGTAATAGCTAAATAAAAAGCAATAGCAAAATAACTGGAACTGCAACAGATGGAAGTTGATCACTGTCTTTATTGCCAAAACAAAGCATTACGAAGCTACAGAATAAAAGTCAGGTGGTAACGCCATTCACAAAGATGGTGACTGTTTTCAGTGGTTTCAACTCCATAATCCCTAAAATATATATTTTTTAATTAAATGCAATGACCTTCTTGACTTCTGTTACAATAGAGCCTGATATTCGAGTTCTAGTTTCTATTAATAAAATCTTGCACATAGAACAAAGCCTATACTGATTTATTAGCCACCTATATGAAAATGGCAAACTAACAATGTTAACGTTTTTGCCAATTTTCTTTTATTTTGGCCAGTAAGTTAGTGATTCATAAACCACATCTGTAGTCAAGTTATGATCAAGCACTATTTATTCTGCTGTATCAACATCTAAATCATCCACTTCTTTAGTGACATCCTTTTTTTTTTTTTTTTTTTTTTACTTCTTGGTGGGTGTTGGGGATCTCATGAATCTGGGTGGAGTGGGGGACTTGGCACTCCTAGGTGGGGTAGGAGATTTCGAAGCTGGGGGAGGGGACTTTGCGGATTGAGATGGAGTTGGGGTTGGGGATTTAACGGACTGGGCTGGACTGGGGGTAGGGCTCTTCACGGATGGTGCAGGAGTCTGGGGCTTTGAGGACGGTGGTGCAACGGACTTGGGTGCTGAGGTAGGTTTCGCCATCTGTCCCAACTTGGGTTCAGGGATGTCCTCACCCAGCTTGTACACACTGACCGTGATCTCCACAAACTCACCGCCATACTTGTTTCGCACATTGATGCTGTACTTGCCGGAATCATCTACCGTGACGGTTTTAATCGTGAGACTGGCAAACTTGCCGCTTTCAAAGGAGATCTGGTTGTGATCGTCAGAAATGACTTCTTGTTCGTTCTTGAACCAGGTGACCTCAGGCTTGGGGTCACCCCACACAGTGCATGTCAAACTCAGGGTCTGGAAAGTTGAAAGGTCACAAAGGTATTTTCAGGGCTACGTGTGACAATTATTTTAGGTTTTACATTTATTTAATAGGAATGCTTTCAAAATTATGAAAAGCTAAGTAATTACAAAAGTAATATTATCCTTAAACCTGGAATTAGGTGTAGTTTTTGAGTAAAGTGCAAGCTGGTTTAATATTACCTTATGCTCCATAATGGTGACGACGTCAGGCAGTCCACCCATTACTCTGCCACGGTCTACAGAGGATGAGAAGAAGCATGTTGGCATATGTGTTTGGCTACATGCATTACTCACAGTGTCAAAACCACATTAATCCTTCTGTGAGAATGAGGAACATTATTAAAGCACTGAAAAAAAAAAATTGTAAGAATCTAGTCACTGCAAAATACAGTACAGCTACTGCTTAATGGTTTGGTCATTTTAAGTTGTGCTCACTTTTCTCTGCAAATGCTGCAGCCCTGTAAAAAAAAAAAAAAAAAAAAAAAAAAACACAGCTCATTAGCAAAAACAGATAATCATTCAATATGAATTAGACGAGTGTCAGGAAAAATATAAAATATTGCTGTGTATGTTTTACTTACTTGAGTCTTTGGAATTCCGCATAGGCATCAATGTATGCTGTTTTCACAAGGAAAATGACAATAATGGATAAATAATACATCTTGTATGGATATGTAATAGTAAGGGAAATTATGAAATGCAACAATTTATTATACTGAGGAAATAAAAATCAAGCCAGCATAGGAATTTAAATAGGCAAATAAATTACGATGCATGACTTGCCTTGTCCAGAGAGGTCAAAGGAACGGGTGTGGGCAGATTTGCCATCATGAATCTCAATGGTATAATGGCCCTTCTCCCTGTCCGTAGGCTCACAGATCTGCATCCAGGCCATTTCAGACGTACCTCCGATCCTCATCTTCTCCGAAGAGGCGATTTTACTTTCCCTAAATCCCCAAAACATCAAACATTAAAATTCAAGCATCAACAGTGATTAATCATATGATAATCAGAAATGTGTTTAAATAAAAAAAATATTTTTGACTTTACTTTTGATATGCTTAAGGATTGAGCATCTAGCAAAAAGCACAAATTAACAGAAAAAGTGAGTACTTGTGGAACCAGCTGGTCTTCATTTCCTCTGTGTAGTATTTCATGTAGCACTGCAGTCTGATGCCCTCTGGTGTGCACTGCAACATCAGCTCAGATGCAGATGAGCCTGCAACAACCAATAACCATACTTAGACTTAAACATGAGATTATCCTAACTCTCTAACCTCTATCCTCATTTAAGTGAGCCACATTAGCACTACATTTGGCCATAAATGAAGAATAGCATAGCGATACTGATTACAGTTTTTTGATACGAAACATTCTGATTGGCTTTCAAATTACAACACTAAGGTTATATACAGTAGCTCCGCGTATATGACATTTAATCGCATGACAACATACATTATATTAATGAAATTCATGTAAATCAATTAAATAAATTTAAAAAACTGAATAAGACTTGGAACTACAATACCTCCTTCAGGGTTAGCACAGATGTGTGTGTGTGTATGTGTGTGTGTGAAAGCTTTCAAATGCGGTCAGCATACCAGAAATGCGGGCAATGGCGTTGATGATATCCTCGAAGACTACACACACACACAAAAAGAGAAAAGCATGATTTGATTATGCATTTAAATATGACAAAAATTCTTTGTAACTAAAAATGGGTAACATTATGTAAAAGCATTACTTTGGCCAGAAATTTCATACACAGAAGTATCCTTTCCACGATCATCACTCAGCACAGCTTTGTAAGTGCCCTGGTCTTTTCTGGAAAACTGTGAAATAGATACAAGTTATGTTAGGTTTAAAACATTGGATATATACACATATAATAATAAATAAATATAAGTGCATGGATGACATGAAGGAAAATATGTGACTTTGTTACCAAGGGGATAGGAAGAGCACAGGATCCAGACATGGGGTTGGGTGCGACATCAAGAGTGATTTCTTCATCTTCTTTAAACCAGGTGAAAGTAGTGTCTTTTCTTACATTGGCCAACTGTAACACCATCACATAAACATCCCGGTGGTTAAGCGAAGGATTCAAGACAGTGATCACTGTTACTGTATATACCAGGGACATTCGAGTCAAAATGGGACTTTGATTGTGCAGAATAACTGAACACAGTTATGAGGGTAACAAGTCCCTTTATTTACACTAATGCACTTATCTCAGCGCTTCACTACTGCTTAGATAATATCAAGGTAGAAAGTCTTCTCAGTACACTAGTGCCGCTTGCTTTATGTCTGAAACGCTGGCCTCCCAGGAACTCCTTTAATGGCCCAAACATGTGGAAATGTCTTAGAGTGAACAACTGTAGTGGGCTCCGATCCACATCGGCTGGGATCATCATTCACAGACAAACGTTTTTTTTTTTTTTTTTAATGTTTGCACCATTCACATGTTTTACTGCACCTAAGAGTCTCATCACCATGCTGTGTCTGAAGTGTAAATGTCAATCAGTTTCATGCCTCAATTCATGAGAAATTTCATCACAGGTCCCGGTTTGACTTGAACGCCCCTCGTATTTATGCCACCATGTAATATTGATATAGAATTAAATCTGTATTATAGTTATTCTGTATGTTTGCTATGTTATGGAGGTGAACTGTACATTAATCCCGTGTTGAAAGTCGGTATTTACCTTGCATACAAGCTTAACAGTGCACTCTTCATCCACATGGAAAGACAGGTACTCGGAGAAATGAGCACCTGAGTAATAGAAATAAAAAAGAAATTCACTGCCTATAGATCTTATGCAAGGTAATGTACACTCAATAGTAAATCCATGCGCTATTACTGTATACCATATAGTAACATGGCATTGAACTGCACAGTGGGTGTATTTTCTTATGCATCATTTATAACCTTGTTTCCTGAGGTGTTCCTTTCTCTGAAATTCAGCCTCCTTGAGCGCGGCCTTGAAGACTGAAAAAAAACAAACCAAGTCATAGTTAGTCACTTAATCTAACAAAGGAAAAAATTGGACCAAGTTGCTTCCCGGATTGTTAATGTCACATCTCACCGTCTCCCACGAGCACCAGGGAGCTTTGGTTCTTGGCTTTTCCGTCATGGATCTGAAGAGTGTATGTGCCCTCATTGGATCTGGTAAAGTGCTCAACTACCATCGAAATAACTCCAGTGGAAGCATCGTGGCTAATCTTGTGACCCTAATCTCACACACACACACAAACATAAACACATGATAGCACTTAAAATATATCCAGACTTCCGAAAAGGCACTTCACGGTATCCTTGGATATTTATCAGCCACTCGGTTAGAACATTTTTATGTGCTTTGATTATTTGAAATGGCACTATGTTATAGAGAAGGATAAGATGTGAGGAGGTCATGCACAGGACGTGCTCCGTACCTCAGCACTAGTGACCTCCTTATCATTAACGATGAACCTGTAGGATGCAGCAGAGGACAGCTTCTTGGCCTGAAGCCAGAAACGCACGTGACCTTTCTCAAGAACTTCATAATTCAGCTCTGTCTTCAGGGGAACAACTAAAAAGAAATGGTTGAAACAATAGTTTATTATTATTATTATTATTATTATTAATATTATTATCCATTTATTTTACAAACTATGTTTTCCAAGGAAATGCAAATCAAATATCTGTACTAACGTGGATGTCTGATGTGATAGCTCAGGTCAAGCAATTTTTTCAGCTCTAGAAAGGGATCAAATAAATCTGTTAGATTTTTTAAATGAAATAAAAAATAAAAAAAAACACACACACACCCCTCACAAGGAGCATTAATTTAGACCTCTGTCACATACCCTCCTCCTTGAGGGTGTAACTGGAGGACACTCCCTCTGTATCAGTCACGGACACAGAGTAGAGACCCAGGTCTTCCTTCTCGAGGTTTGAGAACGTCAGTCTGGAGCTGCAGGTAAAACAGTTACACAGTTAATGATGCCAGTATTATTTAAAAATCCTGGATGTTTAATATAGATATGATGCGCCACATACGTTCTTCCCACGGCTGAGGCGGTGACCCTCTTGGATTCGCTGATTTCTTTGTAAGACTTGGACCAAATAAACTTGGATTCCTCAGATAACTCGCAAGCCTCAAAGGACAAGAAAATATCTCCAGTCTCCTCATCCACACCACATGCAATCTCCTTTGTACCTTAGGAAAAAAATGGTAAGAAAAAATTAATTCACTGGCATGTACAAGGTGGTATCAAAAAGTTGCGAGATTAGCTCTGTTTCCAAGCTCTGCTTTTTCACCGTACTCAGGTCAGACACCTTAAAACTTGGCAGTAGAATTTGCGATTGACGTTCTGCCCCCTGGGGACGAATTCTCAATGCACGATGCTGCGAATGTTGCTTCGTCTGTTGCAATCGTCTCAGGATCATACCCATACACCCAAGTTTCGCCACCAGTAATGATCCTCGACATGAAGGACGGGTCCTCCACGGCCATGCTGGCAGAGTTCTTGGCAGACTTCGACGCGATCTTCCTTCTGTTACTGTCTCGGCTGTTGAAGGGGTTTCTGATCTCTTGTCGTATTCCAGTAATTTTCCTCCACTCTTGAAGCATGCATGCAATTTAAAACACCTTGACCTTACCGAATCATTGACCAGTTTTACACAGGATTTCATGTTTGTTCTTTGTTCTAACATGCTGTCCATGATGAAATCGTAGACGTGGTAACACAGGTGGTCAGGATAGCGGCAGTTGCACAGCTCCCGATGTACACAGGATGATGTCTTTTGGCACACTGACTTATGAAGGTCGGTGCTCCCTGTGACTGTGCATGCAGCCTTGTGCTGCCATCTGTTAGCGCGTCTCGAAACGTTTTGATACCACCTCGCTATCTTGATCATTAGAAAAAAATAATAACTGATTTAAAACAATATAAAGGCATACGTACCTGGCAGAGCTTTAATACACACAGCCTCAGACACATCTGACTCTTTTCCTCTACCTGCAGCATTCACTGCACAAACTTTAAACACATACGAAGCTCCATTTTCCAAACCAGTCACCTGCGTGACAAAAAAAAACAACTTTTTCATAATAGGCTTTGTGAAGTTCACCACCTTGCCTGATATTTCCAGATTAGCTTTGACTCATGCATGAAATGTTTCACTTGTAAATTTAAAGGACTACTTTTAAACCTTGCCCATGAGGATGCAAATAAAATACAGGAGAGGTGAAATGTATATTGTGACTATATTGGGGTTGATGAACTGTGAGTCATGCTAATTCGTCATCTTTGCAAGTTTATCTCAGTTCAACGACCTGGAATCCACCCACGTTAACTGGCTTCCAGCCTATGAAGTGTGATATCACATTAGTATCTATCATATCCTAATAATAACAGAGAAGCAGGCCAATCAAAATAGATTCGAACAAAACTGCTGACTAAGATAATAAAGCAGAAAGTGTAAAGCTTGTGGAGAGGCAAAGAAAAATTATATATCTCACTCACTCACTCACTCATCTTCTATAACGCTTTATCCTGTATTCAGGGTCGCGGGGGGCCTGGAGCCTATCCCATGAGGCTTAGGATTCGAGGCAGGGTACACCCTGGACAGGGTGCCAATCCATCGCAGTGCACACACACACACACACACACACACTCACACACACTACGGGCAATTTGGGAACGCCAATTAGCCTAACCTGCATATCTTTGCACTGTGGGAGGAAACCGGAGTACCCAGTGGAAACCCACCAAGCACGGGGAGAACATGCAAACTCCATACAGGAATCGAGTCTGGCCGGGAATCAAACCCGGACCCTGGAGGTGCAAGGCGACAGTGCTAACCACTACACCACCGTGAATTAAATTATATATAATTCATATAATTATGTTTATTTCATTAGCTCATTTTTCATTTTTATAGTATTGTGTACTGCTGAAAAAAAAATCAACTCTGGGTAAAATAACATTGAGATCTGCAATCTATTAGCTCCTTACTGAGTGTATGGCTTAGAAGGCAGGCGATGAGAAATTCATCCATTACCTTTAAGTAACTCTTGTTCACAACCTCTGCATTCACTGCCACAAAATCAAGGAACCCCTTCTTGGCCATCTCCAAAAAGTAACCTTTGATGGGAGTGTCCCCATTGTATACTGGAGGCTTCCACTGCACCAAGAGGGAATCATCACGCACCTCCCAGAAACTGATGTCATATGCAGGACCTGAAACAGTGAAACAAGTGTTAGGAAGAACCTAAAGCAAATACATTTATTCACATTTAAATATTTTAATCAAACCCTGTAAAAAATGAAAGAGCATTGCTTGCTCATATGTGTTAGCGCAGGTCTGAATTAGGAAGGAGGTTTTTGGGGATGCGATGGAAGGTTAAGACTAAAGTGGCACACCGGAGCAATATTGTTACCAAGAGGCAACCTCCTGTTCTGAAAAATGGGTCGAACGTACCAAAAAGTGCAGTTCCTCCAATGACCACTAGGATCACTGGTGCCAAAAGTGAGTCAATTCTCACTTGCAAAAACACCCCAAAAATGGAACAATCCAAAAAAAATCTAAAAACTGAAATAAACATGATTATTATTTGCCTGGTCCCCAAAAAAAAGGTTTTGGTCTCCGTAGTAAGATTTCCCATGCTGTCTGCTATGCACTTTAGCTATAACTAGCCAACTGGAATCTGTGAACTTGACTTCTCCGCCATGTAGACTTTGCAGACGCTAAGCATGCTAGCTTGTGGTAACTGGGATAAGAAGGCATGTTTCCAGGCACTATTCATTATGCCTATTCAAAAGTTTGGGGTCACTTGCAAATTTCTTTTTTTTTGGTTAGTGATTTATTTTCTACATTCTCCAACAATACTGGGGATTTCAAAACTATAAAACAACACATATGGGATTAGGCAGAGGTAGAAAGTAACGAATTACATTTACTCGCGTTACTGTAATTGAGTAGCTTTTTTGTGTATTTCTACTTTTTAAAGTAGTT
>JAQQZT010000007.1:5425234-5447219 GCA_030068275.1 Clarias platycephalus | reverse complement strand
GTTCAAAGGAGATTAATGCATTTTTTTGGACGCCTTCAGCATTCCTTTACAATGTAGAAAGAAATAAAAATCAGGAATCATCATGGAGTTAGAAAGTGACCCCAAACTTTTGAACGGTAGTGTACAGTATATAGAATGGTTATGAAACATGAGTGGTGATCTCTTTTTCTTTACTTTTCTCTCTCCTTGAGATATACCTATGCATGCATGCAGTTATTAGCAGAGCAAAGCCAGACAAGCAAACTGGTTGAAGCTGCACCATCACTTATTTTTTATAGTATGTCACTAACTGAAAGCCAAATTTAAATGTTTATGTGTGCTCTTGCTGTATTGTCTAAGCAGGTGTACTGCTGAGAAACCTACATGTCCTTTTCCTTATCACCGGTGCCACTTTATTACTTGGATAGTTGACCATTACTGCACTGGGGGTCTTAAAAATATTACTGTATTAAATTAAACATGGATATATCTGTCTATATTCTGACCACAGATACTCACCAGGCTCAGGCATGGTCCAGGCCTCACAAGCAAATGGCACACTGGGTTCAGACGGCATACCGACACCAGCCATATTGCCAGCTTGAACTTTAAACTCATAGAAGGTACCAGCAGTCAGATTCTCCACCTGTGTATAGAGTCGCCAGAAAGGTCTTTACACAGATGCATCACACACACTGGTATCAGGTATCAGTCCTACGCCACGCTTATTTTTTCACAGTCGAACCTACATGCCAACATCGAATACCATGGTGATACTTTGTAAAGTAAGTGCAAAGGGAAATTACATATTTCAGAATTAATGATGAAAATCAAAGCAAAAGAGACTGCAACCATGCAAAGAGGATCAACTGCAGCATGTTCCTACAAAGACCTGAGCATGAGCAGAAAAATCAGTGGGTGTTATCATTAAATGATACCACGGGGTGCCCAGCTGACAGTATTTTTGCGAGTGTTATCACTGAGCTACCCTTCATCTACACTTTCAAGGTGCAATTAATTGCGAAGATCAACCATGTCTTACTTTTGCGCTTGCCCCAAGATCCCAAAAATACATCTCTGAAGAGTGAATACAGTGCCTATATGTAAGAAGTGCCAACCTTATAAACCCTGCCTGTAGCAGGTCTTGAGCCGACCTCCTTCCACAATACAGAGTCTGCTTCACGTTTATCCAAGTAGTAGGACGTGATCCTGCTTCCGCCTGTGCGTTTGGGGCGTTTCCAGGCCAGGGTCATGGAGGCTCCATCACAGCTGAGCAGAGTGATGCTGTACGGTGCAGAGGGAACAGCTGAAAAGCGAGGAAATATAGTTAAGCAATGGGACGCTCTTCTGTTTCGAGACTAGACTGCTGGACCAGAACTCACGTATGCATAATTTCTCACTTCCTGTTTGCATTTCTTTTTTGCTTTTTTTTTTTAGACTGGTTTCTTCCTCAAACATTATAACAACCTCTAGTCACATGAATAAGTGCGGCATTCGGAAACTCACTCACTCACTCTCACACAGTCATCGTCTATACTGCTTTATCCTGTATGTAGCATCATGGGGTGTCTGGAGTCTATCCCAGCAGACTTAATGTACGAGGCGGGTACACCCTGGACGGGGTGCCAATCCATCGCAGGGCGCACACACACATATACTGTACACACACACGCTCATTCACACACTATTGGCAATTTGGAAACGCCAATTAGTCTAATCTCCAAGTCTTTGGACTGTAGGAGGAAACTGGAGTACCCGGAAGAAACCCACCAAGCATTGGGGGAACATGCAAACTCCATGCACACAGACCCGAGGCGGGAATCAAACCCGGACCCTGGAGGTGCAAGGCCACTAAGCCACCGTGCTGCCAGGACCAGAACAAAGTGCTTAATTATACAAATTGATTTTCGAACAATATTTCTAAGCCGACATCATTCAGGGTACAAGCATCAATGAAGTCGATTTAATGCCCACACTGTGCGTGAATTATTCCAGTGGAGAGACTGTAAGAATAAAAATAGGAATGTGAGGTTATTAAGGGGTACTGGTACTGGAGAGTGAGTTTAGTTGTGCTGTTGAGGAAAGTACAGCATATAAAAACAACATACCATAATCTACTCCTTTCCCTGCGTGAGAACAGCAGAAGAATTGATTGCCAATGTATCTCTTATTCCCATTAAAATATGCACAAAAAGTAGCATAGCTACTGCTGGGAGTAATGTTGTATTAAAAAAAAAAAAAAAAACTAGTACAACATACAATAAATAAACTGACACGATCAAGGCGATATTCCAGATAAAAACATGTGAGCAGGCTTAAAATTCATGCTTACCGATTGCAGCATCGATGAAGAGTGGATCCGACTCCTGAGACTCCTCACTCAGACCATAGGCATTCACTGCCTGGACGCGGAATTTATACGTATCGCCAGAAGTCAGGCCATGGACCACAAACCTGTCCAGGTACAAGTTTAACCTTAGTTTCCTCTTCATCTATTAAAGTGTCAGAAAACCAAATTTGTGTGTAAAGATGGTCTGTACCTGGTGTGCTTGTAGGGCCTGTGGTTACACGGGATCCAGGCCTTGGAGCCAACAACACAGCAATCCACATAGTAGCCCATGAGGTTTTTGCCCTGTTTGGGGGAATCCCACTGCACAAAGGCAGATGTTTTTGTGTTTCTAGAAGCCATGACCTTACCCGGGGCTGAGGGAACGCCTGCATGAAACAAAGTCAAATATATATACTGTATATAAAAAGAGAGAAAAATAGAGCCTAGAGCCTAGCAATGTCAAAGACACAAAACTTTTCTTTGACATAGAGATGAGATGTCTGGGAATATCAGTGGTGTCCTGATTTGTCCCATTTTTTTCTTAACAGTCCTTCTTTGACAAAAAGAAATAAATTAATTAATCAACAGATAAATAATAGACATTCTGAAATGCAAAGCAAATATATAAAGTCAATCTTTTCACACAGTGACAGCAGAAGCCTTTGGAGGTGGTTGTAAATAGCTTTGTGGTTTTCTCAAAGACTGACATGCTTTGTGTTGTGTGAAGCAGCAATACAGTACACACAAGAGGACAATTTAGGCCAGTTTTAGACTGTATAAAACTTAAAAAAAAAAAAAAAAAAAAAAAGATTGCATGTCACTTCTAACAACAATAAGATTACAATACATTACATCAGCGTGAGCTTCTGAGAATATTGTTTTATTTTGTGTCTAATCAAGAATTTCAGATTTTGGCAGAACTTCAGAGGTGGTTATCAGCTGCCAGTCACATGTCACATGTTCTAAGACTGCAAATCTCAATGTCATTTTCCTTTATGACATTAAAATCAGTTCCAAAATCCTACAGTGTAACACTGGCTTTAGCTCCGGGTGACGCGTCTAGACTGGTTATCGTGATAATACAACCATAGTGAGCATTTGTGCTCTTCACAACCAAAGAAAATGTGTTGATTATATGTTCATAACCAAAACATGGTGATTCATACCTACCGATGTTCGGAATGCTGCCTGAAAAATATACCATGAGACACTTTTATCAAAAAAGCTGTTGAAGTTCAAGAAATTAAAATATATATTTTAATTGATATATATATATATTCATATAAAAATAGCTTTAAAATAGTTTACGTAGTTTAAAATGGCTGGATTTGTCACCCGCATGATTTATACATAATAAACATGTTGCATAAGTGTTGCATAAGTGTTATTCTCAAAAGTTCTGAGAATAATACAAATATAAATTTTCACAAAGTCTGCTGCTGTAGTGTTTTTATCAGATGTTACCATGGTATACTGAAGTATAATTACAACTATTTCATGAACGTCAAACGCTTTATTGACAATTCCGTTAAGTTTTTTCGCAAAGAGTCAGTATTTGCAGTGTTGACCTTTCTTTTTCAAGACCTCTGCAATTCACCCTGACATGCTGTCAATCAACTTCTGGGCCACATCCTTGCTGATCCAGCTCAGTCTTGCATAATCAATGCTAGTAGCTTGTCAGAATTTGTTGGTTTTTGTTTGTTCACAAGCCTCTTGAGGATTGAGAACAAGTTCTCAAAGGGATTATGGTCTGGAGAGTTTCCTGGCCATGGACCAAAATTTCGATATTTTGTTCCCCGAGCCATTTAGTTAGCACTTTTGCTTTATGGCAAGGTGCTCCATCATGCTGGAAAATGTAGGCATTGTTGGCATTGTTCCTCACCAAACTTCTTTTCTTTTCTTGGATGGTTGGAAGACGTTCCTCTTGGAGAATGTTTTTATTCCATTCATTATTCATGGTTGTGTTCTTAGGCAAAATTGGAAGTGAGTTGACTCCACTGGCTAAGAAAAAAAAAATCCACAAATGAATGATCTCAGGATGCTTTACTGTTGGCCTGACACAGGACTGATGGTAATTATATTTCAGTATACCATAGTAACATCTGACAAAAAGATTTAAGAACACTGAAGCACCAGACGTAAAAATGAATAATTGTGCCATTTTCAAAACCTTTGACCACGGCTGTACAGTATAATTATTTATTTAATTTATTACGTCTAGTCAGGACGACGTTTTTCATTAATGAAAACCATACAGCTTACCATAAGGGTCTGCCTTCTGGATGAGAGCTGAAGGCTCTGATGGCTCGCTCGGGCCGTACTTGTTGACTGTGATAACACGGAAACGGTATGCTTTCTTGTCCTCCAGATCGTAAAGAGGGTAACGTGGTGAGCGTATTTGTATGCCTGTGTCGACTCTCTGCCACAAGTTACTGTCGCCCACCGACTGAGGGACAAGTACAAAGTCAGCCAGGGTAAAGAGCAAGTCAGATCAGGAAAGAAATTCATTCCTGAAGCCTGTTTCGATGGTTTGTAAGGCTAAGACTCTAGTATGCTATTAATATGTAATAACCATTGAGTTGTTCAGAATGAATAATGAATATACATACACCATATATACATAAGTTCCTTTTGCAGACAAATATATGTAGATTTACTTAAAAGCATAATGCTCGTTCAACAAACTAAAATTTAGTGACACACACACACACCTTCTCCATGAGGTACCACACAGTTGCCCGTCCTCGGGGAGTGGGTGGCTTCCAGCTCAGAACAATATACGTTTGATTTATTTCACTAGCATGCACATCGGTTGGGGGCTCCGGCAATGTAACATACTCTACATAAGAACAGATCAGGAATTGATTTTGGAAATATAACTTCATACACTTTTTGCAATCATTTACATTAATTTTAGACAAATAGACAAATAAAAATTAGACAAGGTAAATATTTGGTTTAGATTACTAGTAAACCGTACTGGGGGAAAAACCTAGAAGCGCTATAGATTTTTTCAATCACTGTTGCACAGATCACCTAAATTATCTCATTCTACTGAAATATGAGGTGGTATCAAAAGATTTCGAGACTAGTTTTGTAACAGGCCAACAGATGGCAGCACAAGGCTACACACACAGTCACAGTCAGCACTGACCGTCACAAGTCAGTGTGCCAAAAGACATCGTCCTGTGTACATCGGGAGCTGTGCAACTGGTGCTACTCTGACCACTTGCGTTTACCATGTCTGCGATTTCATCATAGAACAAAGATGGGACAATGTGGGAAAATCTAAGATGTTTGTTTGAAGTTTGTTCCAATGATGCAACGAATAGTTTTAGGTGCTTCAAAAGCAGAAGAACATCACTGGAAGACGACAAGAGATCAGGAAGACCTTCAACAAGCTCAACTCCCCAAAATGTTCAAAGTATTTGGTAACTTATGCCAATCGTCGGGTGATCGTCACAGAAAACAATCCACAACATCGGTGTGTCATAGCAGTCCAGACGATCCTCACGTGTGATTTGAACATGCGTCATGTGGCTACCAAGTTCGTTCCCAGGCTGCTGACCCAGGAGCAGAAGGACCATTGTGTCGACCTCTGCCAAGAATTCCATCAGCCCACCATTGATGACCTGTCCTTTATGCCAGGAATAATCACTGTTGACGAAACTTGGGTGTATGGGTACAACCAAGTTAGAGACAAAGTACTGTAACAGTCTTCACTGTGGAAGAGCCCATCATCTCCATGACCAAAAAAGTGCAACCAAGTGCAAGCTCATATTCATTGAGAATTCATCCCGAGGGGCCAGACGGTCAATCATGAATTCTACTGCCAGGTTTTATGGCATCTGAGGAAGTGACTGGATCTTTGGCACGCAAATCTCATAACTTTTTGATACCCCCTTGTACAAAGCATACTTACTTAAAATATCAATAAATACATTTTGTTAATTAGGTAATTAAAGCTAAAGTCACCATGCATTTACCTTGTCATGAATTATGACATAAAAAAATCTTTAAAAAAGATATTATAATAAGTTCATATATTATATATTGTTATATATATTATTAAAGTTCAAGATATTAGCTACAGTATGATTACACTCTAGGAAAGGGTTTTAGGAAAGGATGACATTTTCCATGACGTGAGATAAGACTTATGGGAGACGTTAATGACGGTTAAATCTGAGGTTTAGTTTAAAATTAATAGATTAAATGAATTAATCAATTAATGGAAATAATTTAAGTTCCTATTGCAAAACCATCAGACCAGCCAAAACCTACTTATATATGAAAAAGAAATGCAGTTTATTAATCAGAGGCTTTAAGATGAACAGATTTCAAGCGCTTCTTTGATAAACAGGATTTTACTATTATTTATAGTTATCCTACTATTTTATTTATTAGGTATAAAAAAAAAATCTCAATGGGATCATGCAGTGGTCATGAATTCAGTGTGATGTTAAAATGCTTGGAGTTTTAACACCATACTGTACGTAGACTTGTGAACAACAATATAATTCATTGTTATAGTTTTAAATAACAGTAATGCTAGATTGAAAAAGATTATAGAATATTAACCATGAATCTTCAGTGATTAAATGATAGTTTTAATAGGTACTGACTGCTGTGTGGATGAACTTGTCACAGCACGATGTTACGGACTCATTATGGATGCATGTGCATGCACCTCAGTCGGTATGTTAAAGATGAAATAATACAATATTAGTTTGTTTTATATTGGGATTAAAAAAATATAACATTAGTGTTTCTTTGAAATAAGTTAGTTGTTTTCACAATCATATCACAAAGTACCTCCTTGCAGGTCTTCCTGTCGAATTGCAATATCATACTTCCCCTCGATTTTAACCACTGTTAGTGACAGTAAAGATAACTTGTAACACTTCCGTGATTGTGATATCGCTTTTATACAACAGTTCCACAAACAGCATTTATTATCAACAGATTATGATTTGTTTGTTTATTTACCCTGTTATTTTGCTCCGTATAATAACACATATCATTCTGAATTAACTAACCGCGATCGGCAGAGCTGGCGACTGACAAAAGGTGATGAGAATACACTGTATTAGACGTTA
This sequence comes from Clarias platycephalus, assembly GCA_030068275.1. Taxonomy (NCBI): domain Eukaryota; kingdom Metazoa; phylum Chordata; class Actinopteri; order Siluriformes; family Clariidae; genus Clarias; species Clarias platycephalus. The sequence continues at coordinate 5,439,812 of JAQQZT010000007.1, read as the reverse complement.
GGTGGTAGACGAGACGGTCCTGTAGATCTTTTAAGTCTTCTTTATATTTCCACATATTCCACTTTAGAATGTCAACTATGATAAATTTGAGGTTCCGGGTTGAATCCCAAATAGTGTTAAATGAAAAGCTAGTGCACTAGGGTGTTCAATCTATGGTCACACATGCCAGATAGTGCCCTTGATCAGGGGTTGGAGAGTCATTTGGAATTCCGACTTGTCTTAGGAGCTAGTTAGCTTTGTAGCCATAAATAAAAATCATGGATGGTTCGGAGGCGTTTCAGAACGACTTCAATTATTAATTAGTCAAAGTGTTTTTTTTTTTTTTTTTCCAGATGTGTTTTCTTGCTGTAAGTGCTTCTGTGACGGGGTTTGAATGTGGTTTTTGTCGGGCAGTTGCTCTCTCCTCAGTTTGGCGAACATACCAACCCACCTTCACCCATGGTGCTACCGACAGCTAGTGTAATTGACGGTTATTAGGACACCTGATACGCAAAGTATACAGTTATAGGTCCCAGTGCTGTTATCATCAATTATCATCACTTATGTAATACATCTTATCTAGTCAGATTGTTCGGTCGGAACTAATTGTTGTATAACTCAAGATGATATAGCTTGTTGTGACTCACAGCATTGTGTTTTTATTCCATCCTCCATTGATGGTTCAGTGGGTACCAACCTCTATTAATCAGAGTCAGGTCTTTTGAATGCTGGAGTCATGGACTTAGTCTGGAGACCACACACTTCTTCACTTCAGCCTTTCCCTAACCCCTTGGATAGGCTCTGGGAAGATTAAAACCCTTCTAGATTGCTGAGGAAATCAAACCTTACCTTCCACATCACTTTCCACATCAGCAGCAATCACTCCAGAGGACATCCTGGAGGCCAGGCTGATGCCTGCGCTGTTCACAGCCCGGACGCGGAAGTGATAGGAATCCCCCTCGGTAAGTCCATGCACAGGAAGCTTGCACACCTTAACGGGGGTGCCATTGCACTGGACCCAGTCCTTAGTTCCAGATTTGCGTCTAGTCAGTATGACGGAATGAAATTAGACTTAAAGCAGTATCATATATTAACTATTTAATAATGAAGACCCAATGTCCTAACCTGTCCACAAAGTAACCAGTGATGGGTGCCTCATTAGTGAGGTTGGGGGGCTTCCAGGAGATGAGGACATAATCCTTATTGGCGTCAGAGGCTGTGACGTCCATGGGAGCTCCAGGGGCTCCAGCTACTGCAGGTGCAGCATCTGGGTACACAAATACATAAACATATTTTTTTTTCTGGAATGATTCATTGATGAATAGGATACTGTTAGGTCTAAACTACCTTGTATGTTCACAGGGTGTTCATGAATTTACTAATACAGCAATGATCATAGGTTATATATATAATGGTATACTAAATACATTCTCTGACCACTTACTGTAGTTAGGTACACCTGTTCAACTGATCGTTAAAGCAAATATCTCAACAGCTAATTACATGTAGACAGGGTGAAAACGCATCAAAATTGGACAATAGAAGATCGGAAAAAGCTGCCTGGTCTGATGAGTCTCAATTTCTGCTGCAACATTCAGATGGTAGGGTCAGAATTTGGCATGAACAACATGTAAGCATGGATCCATCCTGCCTTGTATAAACGGTTCAGGCTGCTGCTGGTGGTGTAATAATGTGGGGAATATTCTCTTGGCAGACGTTGGGCCTCTTTCTACCAATTGAGCATCGTTTAAATGCCACACCCTACCTACTAAGTATTGTTGCTAACCATCTCCATCCCTTTATGACCAGAGGATAACGCGCCATGTTGCAAAACTACAATCATCTCAAACTGGTTTCACCTTTGGGATGTGGTGGAATGGGAGATCTGTGTGACAAATCTGCATCAACTGCGTGATGCTATCATGTCAATATGGACCAAAATCTGTAAGGAATGTTTCCAGCATTTTGTTTAATCTATGCTACAAAGGATTAAGGCAATTCTAAAGACAATGGTGTCCTATCCACTTATTTAGTTATTTATTTTTTCAGACAATTTATGTAATCCGTGAGCCAGACAGCAGTCATTCCCAATCCGTTATTGTATGTGTGTGTGAAAGTCGTCCTACAAGCCCCGCCCCCGATAACCTGTCCCCCTCTGTTATTCCTGCTGTTATACCCCTATCCTACCTACGTACAGGTGTATATGTGTATGCGGTTTGACTATGCGAGGACCGACTCGCGGAAAGATGGAAACCTAATCACAGCGCCAAAACTCGCGGTGAATCATGATGAACCGTACTTACGGCCTCCGTGTGAAAACGTGAGGTGAGTGATGATGGTAGAATAATTATAAAGGTCTTGACAAAAACAACATGCATGAGGAATCACAAAGGAGATTTCATTTTCCGCAATGGAAAAGTACTCGAACTAGTTACTTTTATCAGAAAGTATTACTTTTGATTAACTGATTACTTTTTAAAGACAGTAATTTTGTAATATAATTAGTTATTTTAAAAGGAACGTCCCCCAACACTGTTGGTAACATACCCTTGACAAACAGGTAGGCACAATGCTCGGTGGTTCCTTGCTTGGTCCAGATGCGCAGCGTGTACAGACCCTCATCGTCCTTGTTCAGGTGAGGAAGAGTCAGCCTGGCAGCCCCACCACCAACATGCATCTCAGCCCATCTAGATGTTGTCAGCAGAGTTTCTAGTTGTGGAAGCACACACCCAGTTAGACGAGGCAGACGCTCAGTACAGATTCGAAGGGTATTTACAGTATATTTCTGACACTTTAAGGAAGTTTAACATATTTACCATCTCTATACCACATAACCTCTGGTGGCAGATTGGGAAGGTCAGGCACCACCACCATGTTCGCCACCAGAGTCAGTGACTCGCCCTCTGTGCCAAATGTCACTCCAAACCTATCGAGCAGGGTCACTTCTAGCTTGCTGCGTTGGATATCAGTGGGCAAGGGTGCTATGAGGGGATAAACATAAAATACAAAGTCAGATGCCAGCTTTAGCCTGTGCAGTGATAGGAAAAATGATTTGAATACAGATACAGAGTGCTTGTTATATAACTATACCCATATCAGTATTCATACATCACTAACAAGATCTTGTTTAAATATATTGGGAATCATGACAAAAAACATGACAAGCCATTGGTTGTTCACCAGGCTCTGTGTCTTTTAGCCTAAAACCCATCCTCAGCTGTAAACAAGGCATATTTTCCATGACTTATCTAGACTTTATGATGGAACACCAGATGTCAGAGGATGTTATTTGTAGCTAATGATATCAACAAGGCTCTTCAGATCTGGGTGTTAGCCAGAGCCACTCACCATGGCCTGGGAGATAAGAGCTCTCGGCTGCTCCAGATGGTCCTGCGTGGAATAATAACAAACCGGTTGGCAAAAGGAATAAAGAAGAAATGTGACACAAGGACAAGAAGTTAAATGGCGAGAACAGGAGGAAATCTTACTTCTCACACACACTGTGGCCTTCGAGGTGACCTTTCCCTGGGAGTTGGTAGCCACAGCACTGTACACAGCAGAATCGGCTACCGTGCATCTAAAAGGAAAACAATACAAATACAAATGTTTACAATAATGAATAAAAGACTCAGTCTTATATTGTCAGTCTCATTTAGTAAGATACTTAAGAGGGATTGGAGGAATACAATATTTTGAACAAACATTTATTTAAAAAAAATAAAATGTTGTACAGGTCCACCATATCTTGAGAATAAATATATATGTTCTGTTGAAAAATTTTTTATTGAATGAACAAAGTGAGCTAGAACTGAAACATAAGGAGTTCAAATAGAGCTCCAAAGCGGGCTAAAATGCCCGACTGTCATGACTTTTGGTGTATATATGAAAATGACTGAAGAACTCTTTTCAAGCATTATATCCTGGTTCCAGACATCATAGCACACCCTAGAGGCTCTGTGAAGCCACGCCCCGGAGGGCCAGAGCTGCCCCGGTAGCACAAGGGGAACGCAAAACCTAGGTGGTTTTAATGTTATGGCTGATCAGTCTTTGTCTATTTCAAGACTAACAACTTTGAATTGGACATTTCATGAATTCAAATCCGCTTTAATTTTGCGGCCCTATTATCCCCATTTAACCTCTGAATTTAAAGCCAGAAAGAACAAGGAAAAACGGGAAAAACTCCCTGAGACCTTCAGGGGGGCTGGACGCAAAAGGAAACCCATTACCCTTTTTAGGTGACCCTGCCTAGTGGGGGTGTAAATCAGTACTCTACCACAAATACCAAGGTTAGGTAATCCACTGAAAACCACTAGATATGACCAGAAACTGATCTTTGGGACAATCCACAGCCATAAAACATACCAAAAATCTAACAGTCTCCAATATTCCCTAAAACGCCAAATGGTCTATTTAATTAGTTCTACAGTCAGCTCACAATGCACATCAAATCAATATCAAATAAGTGGAAAAATCCCTTCTATAATCCGTATGTCTTTTAAATAATGTGCTACAATGTTCATGTACTGTTGCCTAGGTGCAAGGGTACAACACGGTACAGAACATGATCCTCCCGCCCCACTGCTAGGGTACACTGGACCAGGAAAGAGATCTAAAAAATGCAGTGCTGGTCTTGAAGGAGAGGCCAGGGTGTGAGAATAGAAAGAAGAAATGTGACCTTCAGTCTGCGCTGCCTATTTTAAAGTCTCTCAACTGCCTCGGCACCGAAAACGACCAGTTTCCTTGATGTCCAGGCAACTCCTTCTTCACTTTCAAGTCGCTGGTGTTGTTTAGAAAAAAATAGGCGAAATATGTATTTGAAAAATAGTTTTTTACACTGAAAGAGCGCTGGATTGAGTGGTGACACGGGCAGAGAGAGAGAGAGAGAGTTTCACTACTGTAACTTTGGAGTGGATGAGACTCAGATGTCAGGCATTCCGGCATTAAATGACACATAGCTCAGCAGTAAGGAACGAACAGCTGAGGTGTCTTGTAGATGAGGGAAGGTCCGATCTGAGACCAAATAGGAAACTTTCACTGTGACACAGAGGCCATTCACTGTCTCTGGCTAAAGCAGACTCTGAGTTAAAATCTATCTCTAATTGTTAACAGATTGTTCTGAAAACTCTATATAACTTCTATATATTTAACAGTCCTTTTTTTTTTTAAATAAAGTTTTTTCCTAAAGAGGCTTAAAGAGACATTTGGGTCTTAGGAAGCTCTTGAATGGTTTTTACATTTAGGACTGACACCCTTATCTAGGATCAACTTACATTTTTTGTGTTTTGCTCTCAGGGGATTTGAATTCATAACCTGATCAATAATCATAAATCCAAGCGGATTAAATTAACCACAGAGAAATTTGGTGATCCTTTCCAAAACAACATGTTTAAAATTGTTAAAATGATCTTCCAACTCTAATGAACTTTATTGGAATCCTACACAAGGTAATATTCGATAGATATTAGATATTTTTACTTAGTAAGATGAGATGATTGTTGAGATTAGTTCATACCTGCTAATAATCAGACTGTGAACTCCGTATTTGTTTTCGATTTTGTATTTTCCAGGTGTGCTCAGAGGGTCAACAGGAACACCATTCTTATACCTACAAATGTACAATACAGACTGAGAACATCACAAGTGCATGGATGGCACATTGTAATTATCACTTTAATATAGTGCATAAAAGTAAAATATTATTTTGGAGTATATCCATATTGCATATTTAAAGGATAAGTGTACTGGATGGCTACATCCTTCAAAAGAATGGTTTGAAATTCAGTACACCGAACCTTTAAGGGGGGGGGGGGGGGAGGGGTTATAAATAATATGTAAGAATCTAAAATTTGTTTAAAAAAAGAAAAGTTGCCTTTTTCAAGACACGGTTCTTAAAAATAAAGAACAAACCATTGGACGATTGGGGTGGGAGTGCCAGAGACAGTGCAGAAGAGCTTGACTGGAGTTTTCTCCCACACGGTATGAGATCTCAAACCCAACAGGAAGTCTGGGACTTTGGGAATATCAATAGGAAGCTCCTTCCTGACATACTTCAATGCTCTCACCTGTAATAGAAAAATGAACAGCCTATAAGAATAACGTCCACTGGTACACGACAAAACGCCTGGATGGATATTTACTATTATAATATTGTTTTCAGGCACTCGATTCTATAGCCAGTTCATGTATACATGCATTCTCAACATAATCTTAATTTCTAAAGGAAAAGTATTCACCTCATTTGTTATCTCAATGTTCACCACTTGCTCATGAGTCGCCGTCCTTATACTGTGCAACTCTTCCTGTAGGGAAGTCAGATTTCTCTCCAGATGAGAGGACACACGCTGATATTCCTCCATTCCTTCAGGTGCCCTAGATCACACACAATTTGATCCAGGTGTAAACGTATATAACAACTGTGCAAAAAGGCCAATAAGTCTGACAGTGCTGCACAAAACCATACAACAGTAAATCCATATGACGGAACACTAAACATATACTGAATGCATATTGTTACAGTATAGACAACATCTGGATACATTCAAAAATGTGCAAACTCTGTGAGAGAAAACTCATTCAAGTAAAGAATAAGTTACAGTGCAGAAGAGATATCATTTATAACTACAGTGAATGTGGATGCTGGTTGAGGTTCAGGTGTTTTCTGACAGCTTCTTAAAATAGCCTCCTGAGTGGTAATGGCTACATCTGCCAACAGTCTCACCTCTCTCTGAAGGCTGGCACCGTATAGGCTGGTTCCGCCATAACCTCAGTGGCCTGGACCTGCTCCTTCTTCGTTGACTTGCTGCTTGATTTCCTGCCAAATACCAATGAACAGTCAGTAGAAAAATCTTGCATTGTGTAGAACATGGTAATAAAAGCTATAGGCGGGTGTTTAAAGCAGCTTTTTTTTTTTTTTTTTTTTTTTTAAACGATGATAGCCATTGTGCTGTTATGAAGCCAAGTTTGTCTGTTTTGGGAATATATTATGCATTCCTGAACAGATGTCTGGAATAGAAAAAGAACAATAAGAATTTAGGTGCATGTTGGTGGCATATAAAGTGTATAGTATCGCTTCTTAGCCAAGAAAGTGGCCACTTAACCTATATAACCAAACCCCAAATTCAATGAGGACATATAAAGATCTACAAAAAGTAATATGTTCTACAGTTGAACAGTAACACTTGTTATCAAATGCATGTATACGGCTAATTGTGATCCCCTGCCTGACCATCACACCCATATGTACCAATTCCAAACATGTAGCTGGACCCCCTTTGCTGCCACTCGTCTCTGAAGGGTTTCCACTAAAATGTATATGATGTCAAGTGGCTTTGTGTTCATTCAACCACCGATGAGTTGCGTGATGGGTCTGGGGTGCACTCAGCCTTCCAGTTCATCCCAAAGATGCTCAGTAGGGTTTAGATCAGGGCCCTGTTCTTCCAGAGTTCTTCCAGTTCAACCTTCCAGGCAACTCATGTCTTCATGAAGCTCGCTTTCTGTCATGATGTGAAACATTTGGGCTTTTTTTTGTTTAAAGGGGAACGGCAACAGGATACAAAGATATTCTACACGATTGTGTGGTTCCAGCTTCGGAGGAGAACCATGTATGGCTGTGATGGTCAGGTCTCCACAACATTTTGGCCATATAGTTTATATTGAGCCATAATCTAAAAGTTTAGAATATATATATATATATATATATATATATATATATATATATTAGAATATAGAATATTATTTATATATTAGTCTACATTGTAAAATGATTCTATTATGAGCATTTTTATATTCAATTCCTTTGTTGTTCTTTTACCAGGAAGTGATGCGCATGCATTTTGCAAAGCCACCCATTTGGCAAAAACACCTTATTAGCAGTAGGCAATTCAATTTGACACCTTTTCACCAATTTTAACAACTCCAATAGCAATATATTCTATAGCATCTATCTTCCAGCAAGAACCCGCAGCGCTGGAGTCGTTTGCCAAAGCTTCACTAGCTTCTTAAAAGAGTGCGAAGAAAAGCAGCATTAGTTAAAGCCACTGCTGAAAGCCCTATGCAAGTGTGCACAATCGCACACTCAACAGCGCTCAGTCCAATCCAGATGCTGGTCCGTACCTCGATGAGATCTGCTGGACAACATGCTTTGAGCTGGAATACTGATGTCCAACCTTTGTCTGTGTTTTCTGATATATCGGCATGGCCCTCGTAGGCATGTCAGGAAAAACTTCCAAAACAAAGACCCAACAATCATCCCATAGGCTACTGAACATCTAATACATTTTGTTAAAGGACAACGTGTATGTTTAAAATATACTGATATTTTAATATATTATAATATCGCCCATCTGTAATACAGTTTTTAGTATATCATGGCATTCAATTATACCTTTATAGTGTTATCTTTCAACAGCGCAGTCTTCATAAGTTTATGAAACCTTATGTAGTGAATGTTTTTTATATTAACAACCACATGTAGGAGTAATGTGTGGATTGCATCACTACTTATAACAGTCCAATTCAGACATTTACACCACAACACTATTGATTTTTTTTTTTTTAAACAAGTGCTGCTCCGACTATAATGACAATAATATAATTGTCAGGTGTAACAACTAATTCACAAGGACTTTCCAGATTAATTCACAAAAACAAATGCATTTTCAGCGATACTGTAAGGTTAGTGATGAGATGAACTTTTTTTTCACTGCTCTTCCACAACATTAAATGTAACTAGACATAGATTTTTAAAAAATAATAATTTAATAAATAAAAATAATTATTATTGGCAAAATTGCTGTTATAAAAGAAACCATACAATACACACAGAGACATGATGTACATAAGATATACATTAGGAAATGTTCACACTGCAGATCATTTATACTGTACTATGTTTTCAACGTGTTTGATATTGAACATTAGTCTGAAATTATTACCTAATGAGTCTCCTAAACTGACTCACGCGAGTAAAGGAACAACTTGTCACGTGATGCGTTCAAGCTCGCTGTAAAAAAAAAAAGGCAGATTACTCAGTTACTTCTTTGGTCTGTGTTCTTGATTTCTTTAAATTTTGCTTTTAACCATTTTAGTTTTTCACTGGAACTGCAGACACGTCATCGTATAACCCCGCTCTGGCTTTTCTTTTAAGATCAGTTGCAAAATGCACTTTAGAATTTTGCTTGGACAGCAAAATCACCCCAAACAATTACGTGGTCTGTTTAAATCCACCTTCGCCATCATCCATCATTTTCCCTAGCACAAAAATTATGACAGACGTACAAGTCACTTAAAAATCCGGTTTGACTGTTCACACTGGGGTCGCATTGAGAAAAAAAAAAATCAGAATTGAAAAGATCGGATTTCATGTGATTGGTGTTGTTTTCACTGGTGAGAAAAAAAAACTGATTTGAGTCAAACGGAACGGAACAAACAGAAAAAGAAAAATCCAAATTGGCCCACTTTTGCCTGCAGTGTGAACGCAGCTAAAGACGTGATAGAAACCGAGGTAGAAAATTATTCTTGACTTGGCTGCAGTTATTGTTTGTAGCTAAACAAATTATATTTATCTACAAGGTTTTACAGATAAATCTATAATCTCTGAAGTGTGTGCGTGTCATATACAGTGCCGAAGACTACTTTAGTAAGCAGTCCTGATGTAAGGGTGTGAGTGTTATGTGTACAGTCCTGTGCACTGATAGCTGTACACTGTCTTCAGTTACTGTATGGAGCTTTAATGTGAAGCTAAACATGCAAACCTTTCTTGCCTTGTGCTTATATATGATGTAAAGAAGAAAAATGTGTACATTTTAATGTATTATTTAATATAAAAACGTAATGATGTAATGATGTAAATAATGTAATCCTCATGCAAAAGTAACACCACCGATTTAAACACAAGCTTATACTGTTAACGAAATACTGACTAAACAGTGATTGTGTCCATAAACATTACAGCCTGATATTATAGATAGAAATAACATGATCGAATTCTTGATAATCCTTAATCCTTGAATTATTGATAGAAACAGATGTCGGAACAGGTGTGAGAGGTTTGTTAAATATTTATGATGGCAAAATAATATTAATAATATGTGAAATATTTCGACTTACCCCTGGAGAAGTGAACGGCGCTGAGTGTCAGGTCGGCCTGGGAGCACTTGGAGGCGTCTTGCTGAGGGTAACAAAAATACTGCCTCTCTCTCAGACGAAGCCTGGCTTCTCTCTTCCATCCCATGTATGGTGACACTTCAGACTATATATAGCGTTTACCTCCATTTTCAAAGCACATTTCACTCTCTGAGTAACTGCTAGATGTGCGAGCAGGTTAACGCTGGAAGATGGCTGGCTCAGGTTCACTCAGGTGTGTTTTATCTTATCCTGAGATACTGGGGGACGATACAGGTATATGTTACAGGTTGGAAGAGAGTTTGTGAATAGAAAAACCTAAAAGAATTTAGGTTGTTATAGTAAGCTTATTGAACACATTTCCACTCATTTTAACCATTTTTGCAAAAAATTATTATTATTAATTTGATTTGCATTCCATTTAGTCAGCAGCTTCGATCCTGAGAGAGCATCAGGCTGAAGGTTAACCGAATCCAGCTAAAAATAATTCACTTTAAACTTTTTTATTTTTTTATTCTTTTTTATCATGTCTTGCCATAGAGTCCTTTTTAGGGTCCTTTTCATGCACCCTCGCTGATGCACCAGTTGCCAATTACTATTTTTAACAGGAGACTGAAGTTTCAGCAGCAGTGCCTGATATCCTTCTGATGTTCAGCTTGAGAATGATTCAGTTCATTGAACCGACTCTTTTAGACTCTTGAGAGTCGACTCTGTAACATGCATTAATTTTTTTCTTAATTCCTGCAAGGTAATTTTTTGACTTATATTTCACCTTAAAGAATAAAAAAAACATATATATTGATCTTACAGGCTGAAAATATTTATGTAGTTAAAACAATTTGTAGAACATGACAATGCCCCCCCCCCTCCAAAAAATTTGTTACTCATTTACTCATTCTCTATACCCAGAGAGAATTCGTCTATTTCCCAGGGAACTTGGGGCATGAGGTTATCGCAGGGCACGAACATGCATGCACACACTCACCAGACAATTTGTAAACGGCAATTAACCTAATCTGCATGTCGCTGAACTGCGGGAGGAAACCTGAACACCCAGTGGAAACCCACCAAGCACGGGGAGAACATGCAAACTCCATGTACACAGACCTGAGGCAGGACTCGAAGCCTTGACCCTAGCGGTGTGAGCTCGAGTGTTAACCACTATAAAATAAATGGCTGACATAAAGCTGAAAAGAAAGGCACAAAATTACTAAATTCTGCAAAGAACATACAAAAAGTGACACGTTTCCCCTTCATTTTGTATGCATTAAATTAATAAATTAACCTTTATCCATATTTCCTGTTGTCCCAATTCAAGCAAAACTGTAACTTGTATATGTCTGGATCGTATTTATTTAGGTATCTTTACAGTCACACAAAAAAGAAACAGTTTATTAAAGTACTGTATGTCTTTCATTTCATGAAAATCATAAATGATCACAAAATTGCATAATACAAACATCTTACATCTTTAATCACAACTGTATTATAGAACCCTCTTAGCATCTGAGCTGTTTGTTAGTGAATTTGCAGGAAGTTAACCTGTGATATGGCTTTTGGGATGCAGTTATTTAAATACATGATATATATACCATAAGACAAAATAATGTACAGGACAATTCTTATGAAAAAAAGTGACTAAGGAGTCAGGAAGAGCTAGTACTGATCATTTTTGTATGAATGAGTCAATTCTCCTTGGTTGTTCAGTTCAATAGCTTTAACTTAGTTATTAAATTTTTATGCACACATTTGCAATGCAATGTCATAATATATTTAATAATACATGATAATTTGCGATCACAAGCTTTCATTTACTGACAGCATTGGCATCACAGGTTTGCTCCCAAAAATGAAAGAAAGCAACATTTTTTATATACCTTAATTAATGAGCTGGTATAAAGTCCTATGAATTGGGCATATTCGCCATCTAGTGGTTGAAAGCTGAAGTACAATTAATCTCTCATTCTCACAAAAACACAAAGGTTTTACAGTAGTCTGTTAAAACACTGCATATTCCCCCAATCCTATACACACTAAAGCACAACCAACCAACAAAAAAAAAAGGGGAAAAACTGCAAACATGTGACCATGGAGACAGCATTTTATTGAGTGAGTGTGAATAACTAAAGCACTACAAAGTTTAACAATTTGACACCTGGTTTATTTTCTCTTCTTCTATGAAACGGGGCCTACGAAAACCTGAGTCGGGTCACATCGAAGCAAATTTGTGATTTCTGAAGCCTCTTTGGTTTAATACGTCTTAAAGGAAAATTTAATATATATACGAAAAGCCTAAAAGATATTTACAAATCATACACAACATCCATCCCTGTGCTGTTTGAGTGCCGTTTCTGCATATCGTCCTCAGAAAAATCTTTACGAAAGGAGGAAAAAAAAAAAAAAAAAAAAACTCATGTTGTGCTTGAATTCATATGCAATCTGCAAGAAAACACATTTAAAGTGCATTACATATCAGTAGTCTGAGTGCAAAGAATAATAGAGGTAAACTCTGACAGGCTGCATATCATATAAAGGCATCCTGTACATTCGTCTTATTACACAGTGTACTGAGACATTTAGAGAATTCGGATGCTGTAAAACCTTTTATAAAGTTTGAAATAATAGATGGATTATGTGTGACATTCAACTGAATTGTGTGTAGTATGATACAATGTGCACAATATACTATACATGTTTGGTTATGCAATGAAGTGTTTAGTTGGACTTAATCATCCATGGGTTAAACGGGTGCAAGCTGTCATCAGGGATTCGACCAAGTAAAACCTCGATTGAGTCGCTACATAGAGTAGTTTGCCAAAGTGACTGAGTTACACAGAAATTAAAGCAGACCCAGCACAAAACAGTAAGAATGTGTCAGAACTGGTGCCACAGTAGTCTGATATTGTACGAAACAGTAATAATATTTTAAAGAACAGTAATTAATAGCAAATTATTTGTAAAAAGAACACTTTTAACTTGACTAATTTCTTTTTAAAGTGAAGAAAAACAAAACACACAAAGGGAAAGCTTGAAAAAAAAGATCCTAGTTTGGCATTTTCACAAAGTGCTTAGAAGAATTGGGGGAATAAAAAAAAAAAAAAAAGGTTTAAAATTCAATCCAAGGATGCCAAATAATGGCAAAAACAAGCAAACACTGCAACATGTCTGGTATTTGGCAGTCATCTAATTAAAATATACAAAAACATTAATGAAATTTAAATTAAAAACAAACTGCCACGTTTACGCATATCTACAAAATCATTCAATATTCCTTTAGTATATTAATTTCACACCCTGCAGCTGTCGGGCTGATCAGTATTAACAGTGACATCATAAATCAACTCTGTTTGTTCGAGACAGGTGTTTGAAGGCGTTCAGTCCTAACACTGAAAGGCACTGGAGCTTGCTTTCGCCTCGTTGCCGTTTTCCGGGCTGCATGCAGTGCAACGTTCAGTCGGTCTCTGCGATCATGCTGGCGCTGTCCGCTTCGTCGTAGTTCCTCCGGTAGCGTACCGTAGAGGAGTACCGGTGCCGGGTCTTTTTATACACGACGAAGACCACGACTCCGATGACACAAAGCAGCACGATGATGAAGAAAATCAAGGCCACAGGAGTACCTTGCGATTCTGAAATCAAAGAATGAAGGATATAACTGAGCTTTTGTAAATATAACAGAAATATTTTAGAAGTATTTAAAATAACTTGTGCTTACAATCTTAGGAAAGAAAACTAATAATGGGGAAGTTGTGTAAAAATAAACAATGACGAGGTGTGATACAGCCAAATGTGTAGCGGAATTACCATAAAGTTTTATTCCTTTCATAATTTTCCAATACAAACATTTTATTTTAGTTAAGTACATGTAATAAGAACAATTGGTGTTCAAGTCAAACCAGGACTTATGTACACCATTACACTAATGCACTCATCCAAGCATTTCACTAGTGCTTTTATACCATCGAGGTAGAAAGTGTTCTCAGTACGTCAGAGCTATGATCAGACTGTGTGCTTCACATTAGAAACTCTGGCCCCCCAGGAATTCCTTTAATGGCCCAAACGTGGAAGGTCAGGACCTAGTAAGGTCAGGACTGTACGGGGATGTGTTGGCGAATGAGGGGATGATCAGTTCCCACAGACGGATGCGTCTGTTTGACAAGCTGGGGAAAAGTTATTCATATTTTCGTGGATCGAGCGTTCTACTCGATAAATGTTCGCAGGAACGACTATAGTGGGCTCCAAGTCTTCTTAACCAGGATCGTCGTTCACAGACATACAGTGGTGTTCAAAATAACAGCTGTGTGATGACAAAAGTGAGTAAAGCTCCATATCCATATAATACCTTTTAATTTAAATCACATAAATGCATTGGACACCCTGCACGTTCTATTCTGAATTACAATATGAAGAAAAATGTGCTAAATGTATTATTAGTTTAATGTAAGTGAAGAAAAACAAATATTAGCCTGTTCAAAAAAAT